>CM077460.1:23706847-23839248 GCA_039654765.1 Mylopharyngodon piceus | reverse complement strand
TGTAAAAAGTGCAGCTAAAGAAAATGTATTTTTTTAAATTTAAAATAACTTTCAAATATATATATATATATATAATATGAAATATATTTTGATCAGATAAAAAATTAATGTCAAAAATATTTTGCTATATAGATTTTACAAATATATGAATAAATAAATGCAAATGCAAATGCAAATATATATTTTAGCAAAATATTTTCGACAAACATTAACATTTAAAATAACTTTCAAATATATATATATATATATATATATATAATATATGAAATATATTTTGATCAGATAAAATTAATGTCAAAAATATTTTGCTATATAGATTTTAAAATATATGAATAAATAAATGCAAATGCAAATGCAAATATATATCTATTTTAGCAAAATATTTTCGACAAACATTAACATTTAAAATAACTCTCAAATATATATATATATATATATATATAGATATATATATAATATGAAATATATTTTGATCAGATAAAAAAATTAATGTCAAAAATATTTTGCTATATAGATTTTAAAATATATGAATAAATAAATGCAAATGCAAATGCAAATATATATCTATTTTAGCCATGAAATATTTTCGACAAACATTAACTTAGCTTTTTCTAATCAAAATATATTTCATATACATATATAATATATATATTTCAAAATTGAAAATAACTTTGAAATGACAGCAGAATATATTGCAAAAAATGTACTATTCAAGAAAATATATTTCTAATCTTAAAATGCAAAATGTATTAGGAAAAAACTTTTATTGGACATAACACTTAACTGCTACATTTATACAAAATAAAAATATATAATTAAATACAAGTAAATGTAAACATATTTTAAAATCTATTTTAGCAATATATTTTTTAGGTTTGTTCGATCATTAAAACTATCCATGGCTAAAACCATCAGGGATGAGCAACAACAACTGGGGCCTTAGCGGTCAAGGTCAGGGCCAGTAAACAAAGTTACTGGTTCGATCCACTTTCAATAAAGAGCCTTTCACCATTGTACCCTTGAGCAAGGCACTTAACCCTGGACTGAGTTTGTCACTGTAAGTCAACCTTGTATAAAAGCATCAGCTAAATAACCTTTATCACACTTTCTCTCTCAGTCTTTCTTTTTCTTTTCGCAAAATGTGTTCTCAATGTACAGAGTGCATGCATGTTTACCTCCGACTAATGCCAAAGCCATAGACTGGAGATTGAAGGCTATTGTCTGCGTGTGTTGTGTCACTCTGAGCCACTGAGAGGGTTAACGGGGGGGTTATGTGAGGAAAGGGGCTGATGGTTCTCATCTTCTTGTCCTTCATTAGGGAAATAAAGAGAGACACCACTGTCCTAAAAAGACGTTGGTGAGCCAAGCCGAGATGCATCTGCTGCATTCTCATCATTATATTCTTTACTAGATTTTCTACATGGATGTCAATCAAATGAAATTGAGAAAATATGGAGGAAATACAAATAAAAATAGAGAAGGCCAGACCAAACTGTCTATGCGTATGGAGGAGTGAATGTGGTCTCTAATGATTGAGCCTGAAAAGTCTATGTGCTTCTGCTCCCTAGGATATCTCTGTTTCTTTTGTTATTTTCACTTTTTATTTGCTAGTTCTACAAAAGAAATAAATTAGGGCTAGTTTGGGTAAATCACAGAAAATTTTAAGTTTTAGGTGTATTAAAAAAAAAGGACTTTGGAAACTGTCTTTTTACAATTATAATACATATGTACATTACACATACATACATACACACACATTATATATATATATGGAGCATAATATGGAGGTTTTTAGCCACATTTTTGAGGGAAAAAATCAAGGTAATATGTGAAAACCTAAAAAGCAATGCATACTAATGTAGAGGCTCATAAATTAGAGCTAAAGCTTTGTGATTATTCTGGAAAATCAGTGGTAAATCAGCTGATAGATATTACTGCCCATACATCACCCGTTTATTACCCAAATGATCTATATTTCAGTCACGTTCTGCAAGAAAATATGCACATAAATATAGAAACCACATCATGGATAAGACATCAGCTGCAAAATTATACGTGCTTATTGACCTCACAAATCTTAATCAATACTAGATAAAAACAATACCATGGCAAAATCAAATATATTATTCAGATAGAAATGTCCTTTTTGTTTCCAGAGCTCAAGTTTCAAGACTTTCATTGTAACACTGATCATGGATGTTTAATTCTAACACAATTGTATTTATCAATCACAGCAATAAGCCACAATATCAGTTTCTATACAACTATATAATATATAATAACAAACATATGTTGTTATGTATTAACTTCTACTAAGTAAAATGTAACTCCACAATCATACAATCCTATCCAATTGAAACATTGGATGCACTAATAAATGAAACCTCTGGGAAACAAAAGTTTTCATGCAGGATAAACTGAAGCCTCAGTAGTTGTGAAACAAAATGCACCAGACACACTTAAAACATACACTAAAAAGGAAAAAACAAACAAAACAAAATATGCTAAATTGCAACAAAACACCACCAGTAAAAAACATTTGTCTAAATGCACTGCAAAATCGTCCTAGAGAAAATATTTGTTTTTAATGTTTTTTAGCAATGTTGCAGATTGATGTATAATGACTATCATGCTGTATCAAAAGTATTTTCATATGGTGAAGTTTGCGCAATCACTCTAATATTCAGCCTCTATATCCTACCAGAGAGCACCAGAGGCCTTTATCCAAGTGTGAATTAAATGACCTCGCTGTGATTTTCAATCAAAATAAAACATAAACAATAAATATCTTTTCTTTTTGCACACATTAGGTTGCACCCTTAATATTAAATAAAACATATTTTGAATTGTTATATACTTAGGGATCATTAAAGGGATAGTTCACCCAAAAATGAAAACTCTGTCTTTAATTACTCACCCTCATGTCGTTCCACACCCGTAAGACCTTCATTCATTTTCTGATTAAGATATTAATCAGAATTAAATATTAATATTATATTAATAAGATATAAATTAAGATATTTTTGATAAAATCCGATGGCTCAGTGAGGCCTCCGTTCCCAGCAAGACAATTAACACTTTCAATGCCCAGAAAGCTACTAAAGACATATTTAAAACAGTTCATGTGACTACAGTGGTTCAACCTTAATGTTATGAAGCGACGAGAATACTTTTTGTGCGCCAAAAAAACAAAATAACAACTTTATTCAACAATATCTAGTGATGGCCGATTTCAAAACACTAGATATTGTTGAATAAAGTCGTTATTTTGTTTTTTTGGCACACAAAAAGTATTCTCGTCGCTTCATAACATTAAGGTTGAACCACTGTAGTCACATGACTTCTTTTAGCCATTTTAAATTCTCATTGACTGCACTTGTCGCATGGATAGCAGCTGTCAGAACATTGTTTCCATGGTTTTCTGAAACTTCCTGCTCATCTACCCCTCACACAGTTCATCTACCTCACAGATCTCTCTTCCTCTTGTAGGAAAAGGAACATGAGTTACAAGATGTCAACAAATCACAGTAATGTATGAGAGAAATCTTCTATAATTAGCAGCACTGAACTGATGCTATAAGACCCTCATCTATGTCACATATAGACTACATATAGATCAACTTCATTCAGCTGTCAGATCTGTCTCCCAATTGTACACATCCCATATAAATGGAGGATTTAAGACACTCACAAACATTTTCAGTGAAGCGACTTATAATGCTAATTCAGTAGGTTATTCAGTTACATCGTTCAACAGGATGCCAAAACACAACAACTAGAACACAATACAGAAATATGGCATATTAATGTAATAAGCCTCAGAAAAAAACCCAGGGAATCACTGCAACACATAGTAACTTACTTTAATTAAATGGCGACAACAGAGATATATTGTAACATTTATTAACATTTTAAAAATCAAAATGAACAATTCTTTGTCAGTTAAAATAGTTTGTGAGCCTAACTGTAATAAACTTTTGTAAAAAAATAAAATAAATAAATAACTAATAAAATTGCTAAGCAACGTAGCAATTTTTCATATAAAATTCAACTGATAATCACACACGTGTAATCACATAAATCAGCTATTGAACCTGGCTCATCCAATCAGATTTGGGATACAGAACTATGCACTCTTAAAAATAAAGGTTCTTTATTGGCATTGATGGTTCCATGAAGAAACATCCATAGAATTCCATTCCACAAAAGGTTCTTTATAGTGGAAAAAGGTTCTTAAGATCATTAAAATGTTCTTCACACTAAGAAAAAATGGTTATTTTAAGAACTGATCGCTGAAAGGTTCTTTATGGAACCCAAAATGGTTCTTTTATGGCATCACTGCGAAAACTTGAAACCTTTATTTTTAAGAATGTATTCTTTCCATAAAAAAATAAACATTTGTGTAAATAAATATGCAATATTTGGGTATTGGTGCATATATTGAAGTTACTGTTACAAAAAATTACCATGGCACATGAATTGCAATACCATGGTGCATATAAAAGTACTCCAAGGTACTTCCAAGAATACTATGTCCAAAAACCATAGGAGTAACTTTTGGTACTTTTTTTGTATAGGTGTATATTTGATTATTTTGCAAATAAGCATTTCTTTTATAAGCAGATACTGAATGAAATAGAAATGATCAATTGATAAAAGTTGTCTTACCACTTTGTTTTCTCACAGCTACCGTCAATACAAGCGTCTGACAAAACAGCGAGAGGACAGCCAAAAGTTGCCAATGCATCTCGACAAGGAACAGGTTCCGTAACATCTGCCTGAAAGACTGCCTCTGAAAGAGAGCCGGCCTCCCTCCCTGCCTCATGGAAACTCATCGCTAACAGCATGATGCTCACCCTGCCCACATCACCTGATCTCCACAAACATCTGTCCAATTTACTTTTCAGCTGTTGAGTAATTGTGCTCGATTCAGGATGTTGTTTCGCATGTATTCCAACTTTAATGTCACATAGCTGAGGGAAAACTCAACTTTTGACCTTTCCATCAAACCATAATCCTTAGCCTAACTATTTCATCCCTCTATATTTACATGGTTTAGAAGACCTAGGTTTATTTTTCCAAACACAGTGGAGTACAGATTGCAGTTTGCTGTGGTTGTGGTGCCCTGAATCATGCAGATCTCCTTCCTGTTCTCCAGAACTTTGAGGCTGGGTTTGTTTATTTTATAATATAAAGATGAGGCTATCATTAAAGATCTGTGGGAAGAAAAGGGTGAGCATATGCATATATTGTGACTGCCATCTCGTTTTTAGATGTGTCTTAACAAACAGCAAATGTTCCACAAAAAACACATGAAGGAATTAGACTGAAAATGACCAGATATAAATACACATGCCAGTGAAAACAGTTTTTGTGGGGAATTGGGCTATATTGCTTCCAAATTGGTAAGAGGGCTGTTTACAACACACTTTAAAATTTTTTTTTGTATGTAGTTAGATCCTTCTTTATGTTTTCTCTTCACTGCTTCCATTTCCAGCGCATTTATTTAAAGCTTTTTGTCTTTTTAAATAAAAATAATAACTAACTGATATTCATTTAATATCAATAATACACCATGGTATTCATCAAAAAAAGTATACTATGTTAATTTTTAAGTGATGGTATGAAATCACTTAGGACATCATATCATGGTACTACTATGGTAAGGGAATACCATAGTACTTTGAAATATACCATGAAACTAAAATGCATGTACTGTAGTATTTTATATGGTACTCCAGGGTACTTTGAATATTACAATGGTACTATCATGGCATTTATCCAAAAAACTACAAGATATTGGTTGCACTTTACATGTACTTACATGTACTTTCAGTGTACTTACCTAAGAAAATACTGTAATATAAGGTAACTACAGGGGTTAAGGTTAGGTTCAGAGTTAGTACCTAGTTATTACCCAGTTACTGCAATTACTGTACATCTTATGAACAGGACTGTAAAATAAAGTGCTACCACGATATCACATGATAGCACTTACAAAATAAGTACCAAAAAGTTCCATGGCACATCTACTATGGTGTTTTGGACATGTTACCATGGTACTACCATGGGAAGGGGATACTATGAAATACACCATGGTCCTAAAATTAATGTACTATGGTATTTTGTATGGTACTCCAAAAGGGTATTTCCAAAAACACCATATGTCCAAAAAACATAGTAGTACCATGGTATGTTTTGGTATTTTTTATTTAAATTGCATGGTAGCCTACATTAATCATGCAGTACCAAGGTATAAGTCAACATAACATTCATCAAACATAATTATCCTTACAAACAATACACTGTAAACCCTAACACTCAAAATACTTAATTGGTTTGAGTAGGACAAACTTAAATTGAACAAATTAGTTCAGTTAAATTAACTGTTATGAGTATTTAGCACTTTCTTTTTCTTTTGAGTTCACAGAACTGATATATTTCAAGTAAACTGAACTGTTTCATTGCTTTGAGTTGTATGAACTAATTTCTTTTAACTTAGAATAACTTAAGTTTAACTGAATCTGGGCTGGGATTTCTATTACTCAGCATGCTTTAGTAAGTTGTTTTAAGTTGCTGTACTCATTCAGTAAGTGCTATACCATGCTATTGTTAACATGTTAGCAAATTAGCAAGTTGGCATTTTCTGAATTAGTTATAGCTAGCAAAATATTTACATTGAGATAACCTGATCATTTTATGTTACATGTATAAATGAGTGTACTCAAATATTTCAAGTTAAGAACAATAAAAATGTATGAGTACAAAATAAAAATCTTACTTAAACTTTGAGTTTCTTAACTTAAAAAATTCTCAAACTTTTTTGAGTTCTGAAAACTTATTACGGTTTTACAGTGAAGTAAATGACTCATTTGATTTGCAAGAACTCAAAATAAAAAAGTTCATTAACTAAATCTTTTATGTTAATTGCTATCAAAATGTACGAGTTAGCTAACTCAGTACTTCAAGTTAGGAGCAATTAACATGCATGAGTACTACAAACTCAAAACTTGATAGTTCTGCTTACTTAAAATAGGGAACATCATAACTCAAAAAAAAATTTATATAACAGATTACCTCAAATTTTTTGAGTTAGCCCAACTTATTCGGGTTTAAAGTGTAACTGTGGCAGATGTATCAGATGGAACCATGGTATATTTCAAACTTTCATGGTATTAGCATCCGATACCATTACTGTACAATGGTATTGAAGCCTACAGCTTCTCTGGGTGACTTACAGTAACTGAAGTTATGCACCATATGACAGCTACTGAAATCTACTTACACCGTGTCTACACTGGATGCACCGCAACAGCTTGTGGCTGTCTATACTGGACGCTACAATGCGACCATTGCAAATCCATTTGTTCTTCATGTTAGAAGTAGCGCGAGTGCTTGGAGAGTGTCAGAAATAGAACAGGGCATCAGTTTACTGTCGTGTCGGGCCATGCCACATCCAGTGTAGACAGCATCGCTGATTATAATGGGTTCTACTTGCTTTTGTCATGTTGTGCCACTCTCATCTGGTGTAGGTACGGTGTCATGCACACATACAGGCTGATGTCACAAAACCAGCGCTGAGGTGTGCAGCCCCAGTAAGGTTGTGAACTCTTGAATTGGCTCTGTGTTTGATAACCGGGCTGAAAGTGCATGGTGGGGGGATAGGCGCCGTTGCGCTCATGACATCCAACTAAATACACACCAGATGCAACGGGTAAGATACTGGCCGTTCTGAGGCACGCCATGAGGCAGTGACACTACATGTCTCAGTTGCGCTCTCTTCCAATCAGTGTAACTCCAATGAATTCAAAGCTTGCCGTCAGCCCTGGGTCTGTTGTGATGTCAGGGAGCCCTCTTCCCTGCTGGTTCTCGTTTGTTGGATTGTCTCTCTCTGGTTTCCTTTGAGGCTGTTATGGATGTACTTGAGAGGGGCAGCTCCCCTCCACAAGTACTTGGTACTCAATCTCATCAGAAGATAAAGACACAGATATCATATCTACAACTGTTTTTCAAACCTATGGCAGATATTTTTACATTTTATTATATCACTTATCATCAAATTACTTTTCCTTTTAACATTTCTTTTGACAGAGATCATGTTTTATACAGGAATGCTGTAATGCATGCTTTTATTTTAGAAGGAAAGTTCATCCAGAAATGAAAATTGTGTCATTGTTTACTCACCCTCATGTTGTTCCAATTCCTGCAGGATGAAACAAAATAAGATGTTTTGGAGAAATACGCAGCTCTTCTCCATAAAATTAAAGCTTATTGTGACCTTGGCATGTCAAGCTAATAAAAGGACAAAAGAACATTAGAAGTAGTTACATACAAGTGACATTTTATATGCATAAACATCACAAAGTTTTGTAATTCTTAAAAAATGATAATAATAATAATTCAAGTTATATTTTCTAAAAAAAAAAGCTATTTTGTTTCACAGGATGTTTTACCTTGTTTTAAAGGTGCAGTGTGTAAATTTTAGCAGCATCTAGCAGCGAGGTTGCGAATTGCAATATAGAAAAGCTACGGTGGCCAACACAGGACAAACATGTCGTCGTCTGAGACAACAGAGAGTAGCCAGTCAAGCAAATGCGCTCTGTAGAGCACTTTGTCCGTTTAGGGCTACTGTAACTTGCGACTTAACTTGTAAGGTGACCCGCGGTGTATGTAGATAGAAATGGCTCATTCTAAGGTAATAAAAACATAACGGTTCATTATGTAAGGTCTTTATACACCACTGAAAACATAGTTATGTATATTATATTGCATTTCTGTCAATAGATCCTCCTAAAATTTACACATTGCACCTTTAAGGATGTTTAGATATTTTCACTGGGGGGGAAGCATAAAAAAATATGCAAAATATGCAGTTTCCCAATGGGAGAAAATTATTCAAGATATATTTTCTAAAAGTAAAAAAAAAAAGTAATAAAAAAAATTATGTTTAGATATAGATGAATGGATATTTTTACTAGAAAACAAAAGACCAAACATGACTTTACAGTGTTGCTATATATGCAAAATTTCAAATATATCTATTTTATTCCTCACAGGAAGATTGATTAGCCTCTGCCAAAAAAGTAAGGTACTGCTACTGACTTTTAAAGCAAGCAGTTTCATTTAACACTGACCTGGTCACCTTCTTGTTTCCCTTTAGCCTGAACTCATTCATCAGCTGACCTTAAAACACACACATAATGATGACTGACACTCTATTTAAAGTCTGGAGTGTAGAATGTATGGAATGCATGAAACACATTCCTTCAATATTCCACAGATGGAATGTGGGAGCGAGTTTTAAAAACATCATATTCCTGTCAAATATCTGAAGCCGAATATAATGTAGAATGATGTTTTCTATTATGTTTTATTATTAATAACTGTTTGATTATTAATTTTATTCATAAAATCATTCAGGGGCCAATTTACACTCCTGTCAGACATTTATAAACGGCCAAGTTTAATAGACAGTTTAACAATGTTAGTTGATTGACAGGCTGAAGAGATGTATGTAATGGTCTAGCAGTGTCTGTCTGTAAAAGAGAAAGACACAAAGTGGAGACTCGCTCTGAGGTGCAAAGAAAATAAGTTCAAGTGCTTACAGACTTTAGCTCACATATATAAAGTAGCAGGGCATCCCAAACAAGGACCATATGCTCTAGCCGGACTGTGTGTGTAATCTGCTCAACAGGACAAGAGCAGCCAAAGCACGCTAACAATCATAAAGCACGCTAACAATCATCTATCTATCTATCTATCTATCTATCTATCTATCTATCTATCTATCTATCTATCTATCTATCTTTCTGTCTGTCTGTCTATCTGTCTATCCATCTATCTGTCTGTCTGTCTATCGATTGATCTGTCTCTGTCTGTCTATCCATCTATCTGTCTGTCTATCGATCTGTCTATCCATCTATCTGTCTGTCTATCCATCTCTGTCTGTCTATTCATCTGTCTGTCTGTCTATCCGTCTGTCTGTCTATCCATCTGTCTGTCTGTCTATCCATCTGTCTGTCTGTCTATCCGTCTGTCTGTCTGTCTATCCGTCTGTCTGTCTGTCTGTCTATCCGTCTGTCTGTCTGTCTGTCTATCCATCTGTCTGTCTGTCTATCCGTCTGTCTGTCTGTCTATCCGTCTGTGTCTATCCATCTGTCTGTCTGTCTATCCGTCTGTCTGTCTGTCTATCCATCTGTGTCTATCCATCTGTTTGTCTGTCTATCCATCTGTCTGTCTGTCTTTCTGTCTGTCTGTCTGTCCATCTGTCTATCCATCTGTCTGTCTGTCTATCCATCCGTCTGTCTGTCTGTCTGTCTATCCATCTGTCTGTCTGTCTATCCGTCTGTCTGTCTATCCGTCTGTCTGTCTATCCATCTGTCAGTCTGTCTATCCGTCTGTCTGTCTGTCTATCCGTCTGTCTGTCTGTCTGTCTATCCGTCTGTCTGTCTGTCTATCCGTCTGTGTCTATCCATCTGTCTGTCTGTCTATCCGTCTGTCTGTCTGTCTATACATCTGTGTCTATCCATCTGTTTGTCTATCCATCTGTCTGTCTGTCTATCCGTCTGTCTGTCTATCCATCTGTCTGTCTGTCTATCTATCCGTCTGTCTGTCTGTCCATCTGTCTGTCTGTCTATCCGTCTGTCTATCCATCTGTCTGTCTGTCTATCCATCTCTTTGTCTATCTGTCTGTCTGTCTGTCTATCCATCTGTCCGTCTGTCTGTCTATCCGTCTGTCTATCCATCTGTGTCTGTCTGTCTATCCATCTGTCTGTCCATCTGTCTGTCTGTCCGTCTGTGTCTATCCATCTGTCTGTCCATCTGTCTGTCTGTCCGTCTGTGTCTATCCATCTGTGTCTGTCTGTCTATCCATCTGTGTCTGTCTGTCTGTCTGTATTTTATAACTCTGTTGCATGTGTATTTGCATGTGTGGTTTTAAGGCAATGCTTTCAGGATGTCATGCATTCTTTGGTAATGTTTGATTTTACTACAATGCTACTAGCAACCACATTATTATAATTTTGCCATGCAGTAAAACCTTTACAAAATAACCATAATTTATGGTTACAGAAATGTTTTTGTATCTAAACTTCTGCAGATGTATGGCACAATGCTAGAAAAATAAAATTAAATTAAATATGGAAGTACTAACTGTCAGATGACTCTTCATAATACAGCTTATTTGTATGTTTTATCATGACTGTGTTGTGATAAGTAGCTTCATGGAGCTGGTCCGGCTTTGATGTGCAACTGAATAGCTCGTATTTCATGATAACGATGCTTCATGTCTGGACCTCATTAGGTAACCAGTGGAAAACCTTCACACATGGTGGCCTTATTCTCAGACAAACCTGAACCTGTGTGGACAAACCTACATACCTATCAGGCTTACAGTAAATCCTCAAGACTTTGAGATCTGAACTGATCTAATCTTTCCAAGCTGAATACCTACAGTCTTTAACATGGTAATGAAAACACCTGTTTTGTGTTTTCCTGCATGTCTATGGCAAGAGAAAAAACTGATACATGTTAGATTGTTGTGGGTGGTTGCCAGGACGTTGCTGTTTTAGTAATTTTCAATGTCGTTAGGGTGTTCTCAGTGGTTGCTAGGTCATTTCTAGGTGGTTCCTAGGTGATTTGCATATTCTTGCCACTAAATAAAGCTCCTTCAGATTTTCACATTATCATACACTCTCAGAAAAAAGGTACAAAAGCTGTCACTAGGGCGGTACCCTTTCAACAGGTACACCTTTGTACCTAAAGAGTGCATATTTGTACCTTAAAGGTACATATTGGTACCAACAGTGTACATATTAGTACCTAAATATTACATATTAGAACTGAGAGTGTATGTCAGCAAAAACCATAAGTCATATTGCTAATAAAAGTAACAGCAACCTCTATTCTTCTCTTAAACAGCACATCAAAAAGCAAAAAAAAAAAAAAAAAAAGCAAAAAAAAAAAAACATTTTGTTTGCTTTACATGTTGGTCAGACAGTTTTGGTTAAACTAGGCAGCAAAGTGGAACATATAATGTCAAAAAACTAGCCAGACATCACATACTGATATATCACTTTTCATTAAAGCAGATACTTTTGAGTACACAGCACAGCAGTGTAGACATAGAGTAATATAGACGGGCAGTACTATTACTGTAATGATGAGGTAATAAAACTTTCTATGAGGGGAGCCATGATTCATTACCTCTTGAACCTTGAGAGCCATCATTCAGGGAGGACACTGAGCTGATGTACAGGCTCTTGATTGCTGTTGCCATCAAACAGACATCTGGAGGCCATAATGGCAAAAGGACACTTTTCAAAGCTCCCTTGAGAACAAATTGAGAGCTGACATGAAATGTCAGAAGTGTTTCTGCACTGTGTAAAATGCTATACACATGTATCAAAAGTATGGGGTCGGTACAATTTTTTAAGTCTCTTCTGCTCACCAAGGCAGCATTTATTTGGTCAAAAATACAGTAAAAACAGAAATATTGTGAAATAGCTGTTTTCTATTTGAAAATATTTTAAAATGTAATTCATTTCTGTGATGCAAAGCTAAATTTTCTGAATCATTACTCCAGTCTTGATCCTTCAGAAATCATTCTAATATGCTTATTTGCTGCTCAAGAAACATTTCTTATTATATTTCTTATTACATGTTGAAAACAGTTGCACTGCTTAATATTTTTGTGGAAACATTTCTGGATTCTTTAATGAAAAAAGTTCAGAAGAACAGCAATTATTTGATATAGAAATCTTTCTGACAATATAAATGTCTTTACTGTCACTTTTTATCAATGTAATGCATCCCTGCTAAATAAAAATATGAATTTGTTTTAACTAAAAAACTAATAAAATCTTACTGACTCCAAACATTTGAACAATAATGTATGTATTTTTCAGACTACATGAAAGACTTCAATTTATGTAATATGCACAAATCAACAGCGCACTTTCAGTGATCATATTTTCAGTGCATTGTGGTTTATAGTTATATACAGCATTTTGTTTAATACAGTATTGTTTATAGTCACAGAAATTCTGTCAAAGCAGAAAATGTCAAAGCAGCAGTGAATCTCTATGTGTATAAGTAGTCTTTAAATAAAAGTTAAAAGGTCTCTTTTAAGTGCTGTAATTGAATGTAAGCAACACTGAAGCATTGATTAGATGGCAGGCCTGCTCTCTGAAGTAAGCTTCTGTGCAATGTGTTTTCAATACACTGTAAGTCAAACCAGATGCTGCTGTTATCATTATTCTTAGCTGGAGAATGTCAAGTAAAGCCATGAACATGAAGAATGAACATGAATCTTTACATTATTTCAGGATTTCGGAAGCACAACAAATATTAAAATGATCATTTGAAGGGATCTAATGCACTGCATTGTATTGTTAGGAGTGATTCTTTTAGCTTTTTGCTATATAGTGTTTACTCTCTCATCCTACTGCAGCCTGCAAATATCATATACATAATAAATACATATAAATAAATAACAAATAAAAATTATGGTAACACTTTATTTTAAGGTGACGTAGTTACAGGTTACTACATGTGCTTACTATAGTAATAACAGTAAATTATGCATAATTACAAGTAACTAATCCTAACCTTAACTCTATAAGTACATGTAGTTAATTAATAATAAAGTACACTGTAACTATGTCACCTTAAAATAAAGTGTAACCAAAATTATTATTACTATTTAATTAATAAATTAATTATGAATTTATCAAAAAGCTCAATAACAAGCAGTATAGTGACAAAGAGAGAAACTATATATACTTTAGCCAGTTCAACAGTGTAATTAGATTACTGTACTAATTACTCTCTCTAAAAAGTATTGGATTACTTATTACTAATTACTCATTATTGGCCGGCTCCTGCGTCAGCAGCACACGCATGTGTCGTGTTGCTCACGTGTACCGCGTCGTCCAATACTGAGTCGGCGTTCTGATGTAGAACCTGGAAGCGCTGAACGTAAACAGTGTAGGAGAATGACTGGGGAGAGAAGTAATTGTTGAATAAAGTCGCTATTTTTGTTTTGTTTTTGCGCACAAAAAGTATTCTCGACACTTCATAACATTAAGGTTGAACCACTGTAGTCACTTTGACTATTTTAACGATGTTTTTTACTGCTTTTCTGGACACTGAATGTGTTAATTACGTTGCTTTCTATGGGGGATTAAAAAAACTCTCGGATTTCATCAAAAATATCTTCATTTGTGTTCCGACGATGAACGAAGGTCTTACAGGTGTGGAACGACATGAGGGTGAGTAATAAATGACAGAAATTACATTTTTGGGTGAACTAACCCTTTAAATTACAGTAATTAGATTACTTAGTAATTAATTACACCCAACACTGACTGTAGCTGTTACAAGAAAGCACTGTAACATGGTAATGCATAAATAAATAAAAGTTGTTATACTTACACTGTGATCTTTTGTAGAACAGCACACAAACTCCACAGACAAAATGGCCATTTTCAGGCAAACACACATTTCCGAAGTAAACTACTGGCTTAAATACATGTAATTAATATAACGGATGCTATATTATATATTTCAGGAATGTTTCGGATTAGTGTCAAAGAATGTTATGAATCAAAACTTAGATATTATATCAAAATATATTTTCCAAAAGTGTTCTATCGCTTTTACCATCAACGGAACTAACGTTCGGCCAGTTGTTTCCAGTCGGGAATATTTCTCGTCGGACCGCTTTTGCATGACCAACAAAATTTGAAGTAAACATTTATAAAATTTACATTTAAATAAACCTATAGTTCTTTCAAAACGCACGTAACATTAAAATTCTAACGGAATATTACTGTCAGATCTGCAGTGTCCATACGCCATGCATTCAGAGTGAAGTCGCTCTTTATTTTTACACAGACCGCTGTTTGTTTTGGTTTCATTTCTGCTGAATATCAGTCTGTTTAAAGATGGCTGGACTGGAGCTGCTATTCAACTGCGTATCAAACTCTATAACCTGTTCTCAAGATGCTCTGATCTGTTTTGTACATTGGGAAATAGTGAAAAGTGGCTATAAATGTCTTGGCATTGGAGATGAGGTAAGTGAATGATGACTGATGATAATCTGTTATAAAAATTAGCAGTCATGTATCCTTACTGAAGTGTCTTACAAAAAGACAATTATTTCACATTTTTAAAAATGTCTGATTGTCATTGCATTAGATAAAATATAAAGCCAACAGGCATTTGTAGCAAATGCTTTACTGTTTTGTTTTGGTGGCGCAAGGTATCACAGATATTTGCCTGATTATAAATGATCGATTTTTCACATAGCCTAAGGATGAAGAGAAGAAGTCCGAACTGCTTCCACCCGGCTGGAATGAAAGCAAAGAGCTGTATGCACTCAGATACAGATCAAATGATGACAGGTCAAACCTACTGCTCAAAGCCTTCACAGTGGATTCAACCCTGATCTTCAATTTAATGGTAATTAAGTTGAATTACATGCAATGCATATCGTCACAGATGACATAGTGTTAGACTGGATGGATTTCAATATTTTTGTATCATTTGCAGGACTCCACGACAGAAAAAGTAACCGATCTCACAGTTAACGTCAGTGAGTATGTTGAAGAGGCCAATCTGCAGACGTATGAAAGGTTTGTCAATTTATTTGGTGCAATTTCATGGTTTTTATGGTGTCCATCTGTCATCAGTGCAAACTGTCATTACTCATATATACTTTTACAGCATTTTCTGACATTCTTTTGACCTTTCAGGCAAGACCCATGTTAATAGAGTGTAATATGGCACAAATTTTGATTTTGATTATTATAGGATGTGTTTTTAACAGCTCAGCACAGAAGAATGAAGAAATAATGTGCACAAAAATGCAGCCTTATTTAGATTAATAAAATTCACATTGGCAGATATAAACATTTCTAAACTTGTGAACAGTTGTAGATATTTTTTTAAAGACATTTATAGTTTTTATTTGCCAAGCATGGCCTAATTTGATGAAAAATACATTAAAACATTTTAAATGTTACAAATTAAAACTGATAAATGCAGTGCTTTCTGCTCATCTGAGAATCCTCAATGGTGGAAATAACTTGCATCATGAACTTTTTACAAAAATGATTAGTTTTTCCATAGTTTTCTGAACATATTCAAGCTTTCTCTTGGAAAAAAGCTCAATGCCAACATATTTGTGATGGTGGCAATATTAAAAATGTTCTTTAGCCATCATAAATCATAAGATATAACAATAACATCTTCAAAAACATGGATAGGTAAATCAAAAAAGGTTATACATTTTCTAATGTATTAATTTTGCTCAATGTCTTGCTTTCAGCGTGTTTAAGAACACAGATGAGTTGGCCGCGAAGCTAAAGTCCTCACTGCTGCCCACTAAAAAAGAGGAGCGTCAAGGAAAGGCAGAGAAGAAGACAGAAAGTGAAAGAGCCTCAAACTTAAGGGACCCTCACCGTGATCCTCTCCTGATCCCAACCAGAGGCCCTTCAAACAGACAGCCTCCTAACTGGTGAACGTTCATTCTCTCAGTCTTGTTTTCATGCAAATTATTCATTGGTTTTCAAGGTTATCAACTTTTTAGAGGAATTTCTAGAGGTAATTTTCAGATGAAGTCTGTGGAGATTTGCACTCGAGCAGCCAGCTGTTGCTATGGTTACCACCTCAGTTGATCCTGACTTCTTTTTGGCGGCAATAAGCACATGGTGAAAATATGCACACTGAATAATTTCACTTTTGTGGTATGTATTTTTTAAAAACACAGCTAAAATAAGAAATAAGGACCTTATTTAGAGGGTCAGTCCCATGCGCTTGTGTATTATTATAAATTAGTATTATAAATATATATATATATATATATATATATATATTAATTCACTTAACATTTATTTTATTTCATGGAACGAAAATGTTAATACATATATATACACACACACATAGTAGTCAACATTTGAAGTGGATCAAAAAAGTTCCTCAAAGTTGTGCTAAGAAGAAGGATTTCACATTTTCATTTAGTTTAGTACTAAATAAATCTAAACTAAAACTGAAATCAATAAAAACTAGACATAAAAAACAACAAAATTACTAAAAATGTAACTGAAAATGAAAAATTTAATTAAATGAAAATGGAACACATAAACATAAAAGTATGATGAAATAGTCTTCTAACTTCATAAGATTGTTTACTAGAAGAATGAAACTAAGATTTTTTATTTCATGAAAGAAAAAGACATTTATAGAATGCAATATTATTTATTTATTTAATGGTTAAATGTTGATATATTTAAATGTGTCATTCTTAAAACTAATGCTGCATTCTGTTCTGAGAACAGTGAACCAGCGTGATCAAATCCCAGAGAACATGATGACGCATCATTACAAGTTCAACCATATCAAAGAAGACAATTCTATTTTTTATGGAATATAGCAGTGTTAATATAAACAATCTACTGTGCACATCATTTAAAAAAAAATCATGTGCCCTCATAATATTTAATCAAAATAACTTCCCCTCCCTCTTGCAGCAACATTTCTTGGTGGTGTGAGGGCGGGACAACCTGTCACTCACATGAGATCCACCAATAGCAAACCACATCCAATCAATTATTGATGGACAAGTCCCGCCCTACATTTGCTCTTGTTCAAGAAATCATTTCACATACGTCGCAATGAAGAAGATAAGACTATCGTAACTTCCATTTCATGCCAACTTTACCTTAAATAGAAACTATATATTAACTCTAATAGATTCAAATAGATCTCTCTGTGAGTTTGCCTGCATGTTTGTCAAGTTAAAGTTCATCTGTAAATGAATGTGTTTGTGTGTGAAGGACGTTATGGTGTGTGCTGGGAGTTTGAGAGTGAGGTGTGTGTGTGTGTGTAGGTGTCAGCTCATGTCCTCTGTCTTGTTTAATATTTCCCAGCAAGAGCTCTCTCTGCTGTGCTGTGTCTAATTTTGAAGCACTGAGGGTAGTGGGTTTTGTGTGTCTGGCTCTGCAGACTGTGAGAGATGCCCAGTGCCAGCATCACTTCCATCAAACACAGCCGGTTTGGGAGACCTAGTAAAGTCTGTTTGGTTGAAACCCACTCAAACATTTATATATTTTTGTAAGATACTAGGAAGGAGCTGTGGGAGATGCAGCCTGCGTTGTGACCTTGATTTCCTGTTTTCTCTGCAGTCTCTAGCAATAAAAAGTGGCAAAAGAAAGAATAGTTTGAAGGGAGAAATGATTGAGGCTGTGCAGTGGTGTCCTTAAGGTCATGGCAGAAACCCAGAGATGGATTTCGGTGTTTGTCTTCCACTTCCCCTTCCTGGGTTCACAGTGACCCCTATCAGATTCTTGATGATGTCAGCAGTTTATCGACTTGCTGTTGCTGTGGGCATGATGTAATTCAGTCAAACGTGCTCTGCTGCCAGCCACTCAGAAAGTGTCTCGGGTTAAAGCCAAAGAGCCTGTAGCCTTTCAAAACACTGAGCTGAGTCACATTCTGCATATGGAGATTCACAGATTAATGTACATACTGAAAATTGATCAATCAAACAACCCTTGCATTATTTTGTCATTTTATGGCTTGGAATCAGACACAATGAATTATTCACTGAATTAATTACATTTAATTCAGTGCCATTCAGGCATTTATATATATATATACATATATATATATATATATATATATATATAAAATATACTATTGTTCAGAAGTTTGTTGTCTTTAAGATTTTTTTGAAGGAAATTTATACTTTTATTTAACAAAAATGCATTAAATTGATTGAAAGTGACAGTAAAGACATTTAGAATGTTACAAAGGATTTCTGTTTCAGGTAAATGACTTTATATTGAAAAAACTTTATATTAATCTAAGAATGTAGGGTCATGTGACAAAATTCTGCTTTGCCACAGGAATAAATGACATTTTAAAATGTATGAAAATGGGAACAGTTATTTTAAATTGTAATAATATTTCAGAATATTACTTTTTCACTGTATTTTCGATCAAACTGTGAGCATAAGAGACATTTTAAAAAAATCTTACTGACTCCAAACTTTTGAACAGTAATATATGGTAGTATTATTAGTACACATTAACACATTAATATATATCACATCGATATGTATATATTCAAAACAGTGTAACAGACCTCTTCTGAAATTTCTTTCTTTGTGTGTTGTTTTTTTAGGCCTGACCCGATGGCTCCATTTGCCGCAGGTGGTGCCGATCTGGACCCTTTTGGGTGAGAAATCCCATCACTTATTTGCCAAAACAATCATCTGCAAATGCATCATGCATGTTGACCTGTAGAGTACAGATAGATAATCTTTTTAGGGGGTTTTCACACTGGCCACGTTTGCCACAGTCTGAATCTGAGTGTGTTTGTTCCAGGCGCCCCCCGTAGAGTTGGTCTGCTTTCACACACATTTGATTTTATTGAACCCCAGTGCGTCATCACAAACGAGCACAGCGCATGATAGAAGACAAAACTCGGGTCAATATATTGTGATGTTTTTATTAATTTGGTGCTATTATACACAGCAGTGAATGCGTGAACTTTCTATGGAAGATTGTTTCCGCCATGGAATAAAACAATTTACTGTTGCCCTCATGTTGATTTGATTGCTTCTATTGTTCTCATTTGTAAGTCGCTTTGGAGAAAAGCATCTGCTAAATGATTAAATGTAAATGTAAAAGATAATTGCGACTTTATATCACGTAATTCTGACTTTATAACTCGCAAATGGAGAAAAAGTCAGAATTGCAAGATGTAAACTTGCAATTGCAGGAATAAAATCTGAATTGTGAGATAAAAAGATTTTTTATTTTTTATTCAGCGGCAGAAACGAGCTTCTGTAGCTTTCTGCTGCTTGCAAACAGACTCATTGTGGAGACAGCAAGCCGTTCATTTGCAGCTCTGATTGCAATCACTCTGCACGGTTACATTGCACACTCAATCTCGCTCGTATCTCAGGTAAGTTATCACTATTATCATCCCCTACATGTGTTTTGTCAAACTAATGACGTCGTCATTGGCTAAAACTCATGCGCAGGTCAAGCCTCGGTTATACTCCAGTTCGGACGCGTACACGGACAGCTGCGGACAGCACGGACGCGGACTACTTGTATTTATACTACTGAAAGTGTATCTTGGGGTCCGCTTGGTGGACATGTTCCACACATTCGCAGAAGCAACGGACCTCTTAACACAGCCTCTCTTCAAATTCAACATCGATGTTGTTTTTCCAGCGCATGTGCAGTTGGTGCTTTTGTAGCCTAGTGGCCGCACGTACTTGTCCACACAGTCACAAAAAATGATGATGATGATGATTTTTACGTCATGCGGACCCTAACGAATCCTTGCATACGAGGAAAGTATAACTGGGGCTTTACTTTACTTCCTGAACAAGTGTGCACCCGAATCTGAGGCTGTGTTTGAAATTGCCCCCTACGCCCTATCCCTACATCAGTCCACTAATATAGTTCACTTGTAGGAGTGATTGAAATCGAGTTAGTGAATTCGGACACTGAGTGCGCCGGAAGGGCTGCTGCTTTTGCATAGTTTGTGCTTGCTGTTTAATAATCATTTGAAACTTAGCAAACTGGTGGCTCCAGTAGTAATGAAAAGATTTATCTTGAACTCTAAACTAGCATGTATAAACCTTAATAATCAATAAAAAAGGAATTTATACCTGTACCCACATTGGACGGTTTGGAAAATGGATGGATGGGTGATTCTGCGGCGGGTGCCATCTTCTGGCGAGACGCGGCGCTCTCACAGTGCATTATGGGTATTCTCTAGCCATTGATTGTACATCAGTTGAACACTCGTTATTGCGGTGCATTATGGGATTGAATGAGTGCGCTTGATAACGTCCACTATGGCTTTGGACACCACTACTAAAGGCTGTCCCCCTCAAACAGTGCCCTGTTTAAGGGTATAGGGGGCAATTTTGTACACAGCCGAGTTGTTTTCGCGCCACAGTTCCAGTGCAGCCGAACTCAGACCACAGGAAGTCTCTGGTTCGGTACCCAGGTGCACTCCCAGGTCCGCATGACAGCTTTTACATCACCATTTGTTCATGGAAACTAAACTGCCAGTGTGAAAGCACCCTGAGATTTTTGGACCAACCTTATGTAGAATAACACAGTTGGAGAAAGTAGTAAGAATAAAAGATATCAAAGGACAATTAGGAATTAAAATGAATGAGTGCACCTTCAAGGAACGATCTTGCGCGCTGAATTATTAATAGGTCTTGTCTCTTGGTTCTTTCTCCAGGGGAAGGACAGGAGGAATGATCGTCGATCCATTACGTGCCGGGTTTCCTCGCTCAGGGTTTGACCCCTCCTCTGGTATTCCTGGAGTTCTCCCTCCAGGCGCTGTGCCCCCTGGTGCCCGCTTTGACCCCTTCGGTCCGGTTGGGCGACACAGACCCGGGTAAGAGCTTTAATGGGATCTTTATTGCTGCCAATGATCTGAGTTCAGCTGTAAAACTGCACTTACCTAATTTTACATCATATCCTCACCTCTAATGTCTTCTGTTTGGCTTTATCTTTCAGGCCAGACCCTGATCACATGCCCCCACCAGGCTATGATGACATGTTCATGTAGAATAAGGAGGACGCACTTATGCAACATCCCATAATTCTCACTGCTCTGCAGTCATATGCACTTTGTGTTTGAATAAACTGTTGTGAAACAGAATTCCTTAAAAAATATATAGCACAACTCAGAAAAACAAAAAAAAACATTACTTATAATTCAATATTTTTCCTGTTCTTTTTGCTACTGACTCATTCTGCATTGGTAAATTAAACTGCTTTTATTCTGTCCCATTTCTCTCATGTGATTGATCTCTGTCTGATATTAAAGGCAAGGCAAGTTTTTTTAATACAGCACATTTCATACACAATGGTAATTCAAAGTGCTATACATAATAATAATAAAATAATAATAACAGATGATTAAGAAATAAAATTAACAATAAAATGTAAAAAATAAGATTATAATAAAAATAAAATGTTATTTTAGTATCATTGAGATACTGTTATAGTTTATTAATATTTGATTTTGTTTTATTTATTGTTTTCATTTTAATTTTACCTTTTTTAGTTTAAATTTTGTTGTGTGGTTTTTTTTTTATAGATTTATTTTAGGCATTTTTGCCTTTATTATGATAGGACAGTAAGCAGACAGGAAGCAAAGTGGGAGAGAGAGAGGGACGGGATCGGGAAAGGTCCATGAGCCGGGACTCGAACTCGGGTTGCCTGAAGCGCAACATGTCGGCGCACTGCCCATGAGGCTGTTGGCACAGACGGTTTTATCATTTTTAATAGTTTTTTTTTATTTTTTTAAATGTGTATAGTTTTTATTATTTTTTATTTCAGTGATAACAGGAAAATGACTCGATGCAAACGAATTAATTTCGGCTGGACAGCAGCTCTAAAAGAAAACAGTGTCATTGTTCAGCTGAAATCGCTTCAGTGTTGATTCAGTTCAATTGTAAAGATCATTAATTATTACATTAGTTAATTTCATCTGTAAAGCAGTTCTGCAGAAACAGTGATGTCATCGTCCAGCTCAGTTCAGTTCTCATCAAATAGTGTCAGTATAATATTATCAATAATATTGTTGAATATTAAGTGTCCCCAACTAAGCAAGCCAGACGTGACAGTAGCAAGGAACCCAAACTCAATCAGGTGACCGAATGGAAAAAAAAACAAAAAAAAAAAAACCTTGGGGCGAAACCAGGCTCAGTCAGGGGGCCACTTCTCCTCTGGCCAAGGAACGAACTCTGTGTGATTATGATTCAGGATGCATCACAAGTCAGATATCAGGTTGTGGATTTGTGTGAGGGCTTTTCTCCTACATGCAGCTGCATTGAACTTGCTCATTAGTCTCTTTAAAGTATCAATAGATGAATCCAAAGCTTCTGGAGATGGTTGCTTCAGTGAGAAGGATGTGGGGAAAGCAGCACCAGCAGCAGATGTAGTGGAAATCAATGCCAGTAATGGCCACAGTGAGTCATGATGCCCGCAATGTCAGAGTGACTGTCCTTTACTGCCAGAGACAAAGACACTCTCTAGGGTGTCCTCTAGACATGACTGCACTAAAATAGCAGATATCACTGTGAGAATCAAGTGCTTATTTGTTTAGGGAATTTAGAAGATAAAGAGCTGTTAGTCACAATAGAGTGAAAATACTTCTGTGCTTCACATTTAAAGGGAAAATGCCCAAACACTTTTAAACTCAAAGGGTTAGTTCACCCAAAAATGAAAATTCTGTCATTAATTACTCACCCTCATGTCGTTCCAAATCCGTAAGACTTTCGTTCATCTTCGGAACACAAATGAAGGTCTTTTTGATGAAATCTGAGAGCTTTCTGTCCCTCCATAGACAGCTACACAACTGACACTTTGATGCTTCAAAAAGTTCATAAAGAAATCGTAAAACTAATCCAAATGACTTGAGTGGTTTATAGTCCAAATTTTCTGAAGAGACTCGATGAACAGATTTTATTCACATAAACATTCATCATGTTGGTTCTCGCATGTTTGCTTGACATGCGAGAACCAATGAGGTTCATTCTCATGTTACGCAGAATGTTTGATCTTCCGCAAGAACCAATGAGGTTCATTATCATGTTACGCAGCACGTTTGAGCTTCCGCAAGAACCAATGAGGTTCATTCTCATGTTATGCTGAACATTTAAGCTTCAGCAAGAACCAATGAGGTTCATTCTCATGTTATGCTGAACATTTAAGCTTCAGCAAGAACCAATGAGGTTCATTCTCATGTTACGCAGAATGTTTGATCTTCAACAAGAACCAATGAGGTTCATTCTCATGTTACGCAGCACGTTTGAGCTTCAGCAAGAACCAATGAGGTTCATTCTTGTGTTACGCAGAATGTTTGATCTTCCACAAGAACCAATGAGGTTCATTCTCATGTTACGCAGCACGTTTGAGCTTCAGCAAGAACCAATGAGGTTCATTCTCGTGTTACGCAGCACATTTGAGCTTCCGCAAGAACCATTGAGGTTTGTTCTTGCGTGTTAAGCAGGTTAGGTTGAGCTTCTGTTTATGTTCGCTGATCAATGTTTATATGTGAATAAAAAAGCCTAAATTAAATACATTCATTTCAATTCATATGGATTAGTTTTACGATCTCTTTATGAACTTTTTGAAGCACCAAAGTGGTAGTTGCGTAGCTGTCTAGAGACCGAAATCTCTCAGATTTCATCAAAAAGATCTTCATTTGTGTTCTGAAGATGAACGACAGTCTTTTGGAACGACATGAGGGTGAGTATTTAATGACAGAATTTTTTTTGGGGGGGTGTACTAATGCTTTAACTTTGATCATCCTAAGGTTATCATTAACAAACCTCTTTAAAATATGAAATGTTTTGCTTGAAAAGTGTGCTTGTGCTACCTTTTTAATGAAATAACCGTTTTGTTATCTTGTGCAATGATATTCAGACATTTTTAAGTGATACTTTTGCCCAAATACTGTCCCATGCGATTCCTCTACATTCCATGTATCAATTAAATCAAACAGGTACCGCAACAAAAAAGATTTATTTCACGCATGGAAACAGTATAAAAAGGTGACACATTTGCCTTGAACACACATGAAGTGGTTACAGACTTAGAATGCACAGCTCACATTATACACATGCAATTCAAACACCCCCGCTCTCTACATTAAAAAACAGAGTGAAAAGGCCTAAAAGTACCATGGTACTGCATTTAATTTGAATATATAACAGTCTGTTTGGCTCACACAAGTATTATGCACATCATTAAGCCTCTGCAGTGTTAGAAAGCTGCACTTGTGTTTGTAATTCCCGAGGATTTCTAGGAACTCTTTATAGCCTGACTCCATGATTAACCTTCACAGATTGTACAATGATGATAATTTAGTAACAAAGATGAGCAGCTGCTTCTAATCAGCCCAAACAACTATACAAGCCCCATAATTGTGCTCATTTGAACAGCATACTACCATACTACAATATTTGCACATTTTTGTATGCATGGAATACTAAGATGACCTACTACATTTGATGAAATGTGCAGTACACAATTGTATTGAAATAATCACATTTATTCAGGACTTCTCGATCCCGCTCGCTGAATATAACATGCAATAGGGTGAGGCTGTTTTTAAGTACACTACTGTTCAAAAATTTTGGTTTGCTAAGATTTTAAAATGTTTTTGAAAGAAGTCTCTCATGCTCATCAAGGCTGCATTTATTTGATCAAAATACTGTAAATATGTGAAATATTATTTCAATTTAAAATAACTGTTTTCTATTTGAATAGATTTTCAATTGTAATTTATTCCTGATGCAAAGCTGAATTTTCAGCATCATTACTCCAGTCTTCAGTGTCAATGATCCTTCAGAAATCATTCTAATATGCTGATTTGCTGCTCAAGAAACATTTCTTATTATTATCAATTTGTTCTGCTTAATATTTTTTGTGGAAACCATGATTTCCAGGATTCTTTGATGAAAAGAAAGCTGAAAATTATTTTGTTCTTTACTGTCACTTTTGATCAATGTAATGCATCCTTGCTGAATAAAAGTATTAATTTCTTAATTTAAAAAATCTTACTGATGCCAAACATTTAAACAATAGTGTAAGTATGCTAGTATTTCACTCTTAATACGGTCAATGTCACTTGCTCCGTTCAGGTTGTCGTGTTAAAAAAGTGTTACAACATTTCATAAGGTATTTTAACGGCATTCACATTCATTTAGGGGCTTGTGCATGAGCAATGTGACCAAGAGCACAGATTTGGTGTAAGATAAATGCTTAGTGTGCTCAATACTAGATCCTCTGTGCTTACAAGACAATATTTTACACAATTGAAGACATAAAAGCATTTCACCACGTCCCCTTCTCCTTATAACTTTACATCACACCATAACCAACATCTTACAGTTAATAAATGACAGATATATTCACTATAATTTAGGGATGCGATGAGAAACATGATGGCGTCAAAGAAACTTTACAAGAAGTCCATTTCACTTTAAACAGCATTTAAACAGCACTTAAGTTAGTGATGCATCAAGCAGCAAGAGAACGCATCACACTTTATACACCACCAAAGGACAGTATATAGTAAAGTTCGAACAATCTTTAGACTTTAGTAAATATATTGTGTAAAGAATATTTAATACGCTGGAATGTGAAATAAATTATAGTCTGTAACAATATTCTCTCTCGGATACAATGTGCTCTCATTAACCACTGGATTTAGTGTAACAGTGACAAATTCTTGTTAAATTGTTACTTTGTGTTTTCGTTTTTTAAGCTAACCTTAATTCTACAGTGACTCACTTGCATTCTGATTCTTAAAATCATGTTTTAAGAAGTTAATCAAGTGCACTTTTAAAACTCTTACACCGTGTCTACACCGGACGCGAGCGGCGCGATGTGATGCGACAAAAGACAATAGAACCAGTTCTGATCAGTGATGTTGTCTACACTCGATGCGGCGCGACGCGAGACACATCTCCAACAGTAAACTGATGGCTCGTTTTATTTATGACGTACTGACACGAAGGACAAATGCTTTGCAACGGGCGTCGCGTCCAGTGTAGCTGTTGCGACGCAAGCGACAATGGTCGCGTCCTGTGTAGACACGGTGTTATATTAGTTATCACTTCCATAAATACCATTACAAAGCTGTTCTGCACAGAGCAATATACTGAGTATGTATTTTGGATGCCTCACACCCGGAAATATATCATAACAGGCCAGGGTAATCTTTACTACATCTAAGACATGTAATACATCTGCTCTTATTAGGTTTCTGCTTAGTTTTGATTACAATCTCTGAATATTGTACTTATAGAAAATAGTTACCTCAGCAGGAAAACCAGACCAAGGTGCAGACAGCTTCATCTGGGATCAAGTACACAATGAATGTCAAATGTAACCTGCTTATGTGCTATTACAGTAACTTTATTTTAAAAGGGGTGATGAGCATAATCTTAAAGTGCCCCTATTATGCTATTTTAATGGTTCCTAATTTTGTTTTGGAGTCTCGTACAATAGGTTTACATGCATCCAAGGTCAAAAAACATTTTCTCATAAATATGCATTGCACATCACCTCTTTTCTCAGTGTCTGAAACGGTTCGTTCAAAGATTCGGTCTCTCTAAACCCCTCCTTTCCAAGAGCCTACTCTGCTCTGATTGGTCAGATGGCCCAGTCTGTTGTGATTGGTCTACCGCTTATAGCGCGTGTCGGAAACAAAACGCTCACTGTCATATCTGAACTTCAGCTCTTCCTCAGCACTTGATACATAGTGAGTGATATGAATAGTAAAGATGGCGTCGGATTTACTGTATCAATTCCAGCATGCAGGAAGAGAGACTGGAATTACTGACGACTCGTTTCAGGCAGTTCAGAATCGATTCTTTCTTTTAGGAAACAATAACTCTTTGATATTTGAAACTTTGCAGACCTTTTACATTCACAAACTGCTATATTTCACACTGCATGAAAGGTAATATCTGAAAAAGCATATTAGGGGCACTTTAAAGCATACAGTAACCTATATTTGTTGTGCCATTGAGAAGACAACAACTTTGCGACCTGAACATTGATATGGAAATATATATTTCTCTACTGGAATCTATGCATATTGCACCATTACAGTAAAACTTCACATTTTTGTTAATTGTTAGCACACATCTACTAAAGTACCATAATGATAGATATTGTAAAATAGATATCTTGTTTAAAACATTAAGCATTCATATGTCTATTCCCTTGGTTGCAGTACATTGTCCTCTAATCCAAGAACGTGGGTTGATGACAACGAGTAAGTGTGTGACACATATACAAAACACAAACAGTATACAAATACAAATAAGCCAATGTTTGTGTTGACGGTGAACATTTGTAACGTCTTAAGGCATATTGCATCCTTGGATAATAATAGCTTGTATATATTCCACTCATAGTGTCTTTAGTGATTATACAGACATTTATTTCAAGTTTTGTAAAGTAGCTGATGGCGGTTTGTTCTGCAGCATGTTGCGTTATTATGAAGCTTCACCGTTGTGCTTTCATTCACTTGTCTTTTGAGTCCTTAGCGTCTCTTTTTGCACCGTTACATTATGTGTTTTGCGTGTTTGCCTACAACTAAAACTTAAAATGTTGACAGTGCTTGCAGGGCAGCATGAACAGGTATATGAAAACATGTCACATTTTACCCCAGAATTAAAAGAAAAAAATAAGAATGTATATTTTGGCACAAGGAAAATGAAGCCTGTTTTTGGCATTGTGACAAAAAACTGTTTAGTCAACCCGGAAGGCCAATTAGTCATGGTAAATCATGTTACATGTTGTTTTATAAGAACTATAACGCTTGCCTTTACAGTTTGTTTCTAAACAAAAAACAGTATGATTACTACTATGATATGTATTAATATGTTATATTTGAAAATATATACATAATTATTTTTTCACATTACAGTAATGAATTATTTTGTAGTAAAATAAGAATGGGGAGGGCATGTCCATAACAGGTTTCTTTCATTTCAAACTTTGTTTTATTGAAAATAGCAGGCTTTTTTAAGAAATTTAAGATTAAAGTGTGAAAATCTGCCATTGACTTTCATTTCTGGAGTGTGTACTACTGAAAATTTCAGAGATGATGCCATTGCAATATATGTTAATTGTTTTTTTCTTGCATTAATTTGCATACTGAATCATAAATGGTATTTGTTTTCTGTTAAATCATATATATATATAATAGCCTTGTGCATTGCTGGGTGTTGCCATGTCCTATTATATGCGACTTGGTGCTTGTTTTAGTCACTTATAAACGTGGGCAGTCATGGGTTGCAGTTTATTGATCTTATTTTCAGCTTATTCTCAATGGTGAATGGTTAATCTCCCCTTTGTTACTAGTTATAGCACCAAAAAAAACACATGAATGAACATCAGAAGGTATGTTGAAAGATATAGTACAGCTTACTGAAATGTCCCTCCATTGACAGCCCACTTTCAAGCCCCAGAAAGGTAGTAAAGACATCATTAAATTAATCCATGCGACTCCAGTTGTTTAACCTCAATTTTATGAAGCAATGTAAGTGCTTTGTTTGCGCAAAAAAACAAACATAATTTACCACTTTATTTACAAAATATTAATCTCCAATGCGCGTTCACGCAACAACACCTGCTTTCGCGTCAACATAACATGCATGCATTGTAGTGCTCTTGTGAAAGCGCGTTTGGAGATATTGTAAATAAAGTAGTACATTATGTTTTTTGCACAAACAAAGCATTCGCGTCACTTCATGAAATAGAGGTTAAACCACTGGAATCACATGGATTACTGTAATGATGTCTTTACTACCTTTCTGGGGCTTGAAAATGGTAGTTGCGCAGACTGTCAATGGAGGGACAGAAAACTCTCAGATTTCATTTAAAAGATCTTCATTTGTGTTCTTAAGATGAATGAAAGTCTTACGGGTTTGGAATGACATGAGGGTGAGTAAATGATGACAGAATTTTTTTTGGGTGAACTATCCCTTTAAGCAATTATCCTATTTTCATAATTCTATTATTATTATTTGCTTATGTTTAGTGAGGATAGTTTCTGTATTTGGGCTTGTTTTTTTTGTTTTTTTCTTGTCTTTTTGAGACCAAGTTTTTGAGATCTGGCAACACAGCAGACAAAAAAAGACGGACGCTGAATGTCATGACAACAGCAACCGCGGCTCTGAGACGTGCCATTTACTGATAATCAAATCCAAAACCTTAAACTTACATAAACATGTTATTCATGCTGCCTTGCAAACACTATTTCCTTTTGGGAATGCAAATCTTTTTGTCAATGTGATTCGGTTGTGCTACGTGTTCAGCGTTCCAGTAGGAACTTGATTACCGTTCACGACATCTGCGGTGACGTTCGGTTCACATTCCACGAGCGTCTCCCTTCCATCACCTTCAGCTAACTGCCTCATCCTCATATTAATGGATCCATAAGATTTCATGGGTCTTCTAGCGAAAGTTCTCCGGCGATACAGTTCCCCTTTGCATATAGACACCATTAATAAAACAGATAAGAGCATTCCTCCCAGAGTGAGCAAACCAAGTCCCGCAATAATACATTTGTCGAGGTGAGAACCGAGTTGTGCGTAGTACATCTCTAGTTTCTCCATCTGGCGCGCTGTCACTTGGTCCGGGTTGACTTTAGCCTCTCTTGGGATCGTATATGCGATTACCACTAATATGATTCCGCTTACAAGGAAAATTAGTGCGAAAATGAACCCGTAGTCCACCGAATGGTCATTATACTCGAGCTCAGGTTCTTCTTCGGATCGTGGTGACGGCACTTCTCTCTGAATAGGCAACGGATTTGACTGATAATCGAGAGAGGTGAAGCCAGTTCCAGATGTTCTGGAGGTAACCCGGATCCTCGTTCCCGGATCCTCGTCCTCGAACGACGCATTTTCGATGCCGGTGGCAGGCCGTGGTCCTGAGGAGGTCTGAGGAGGTTCTCGCCTGCTCCCATCCCCCAGTTCACGGAGCTCCACGGCGTTCAGAGACTCCATCGACACTGAACGCTTGCACTCATGATGAATCAAATGCCTCTTGTTTCACCTTCAAAAGAAAATATAGCCTATATTATGTTTTGAACAGTAAAGGCATAAAATAGATGTCTTTGAAATGTTTAAAAACAACAAATAACTCGTTCAAATGAGAGGACATCCATTCCAAAGGACATCAGTTTTCTTAGGTGTGTTTTAATTTTTTTCGCCACAAAGTCAATCCATTATACAGTGCCACTTTTTGACAAAAAATATTAAAAAAATAAAACATGGCAGCCTGTGACATCTCAAAACTGGGGTATATCACTGTAAACAAAATAACTGTACTACTGTAAATCCAGGGCTGCCAACTCTTGCGCATTCAGCGTGAGACTCACTCAGGCCCCGTTTACACTAGTGCGTTTTCGTTTAAACGATCCTCGTCTACACTGGCGTATCCACAGCGTTTCAGAAACGATCTCCGTCTACACTACATGACCGAAAATGCATGTCACATGACCGTTCATACACACTGGGCATGCGTGTACAAGTGTAAACAGTTGCCTCTTGCACATGCAGGTTTTAAAACGAAAATGCACTAGTGTAAACGGGGCATCAAGCAAATTACACTGTTCTCGCACTCTCATGCCACACATCCATTTTCTCACATCCATTTTCTCAAATTCTGTCAATTTTATTACAAAATTCAAACATAAATGCATTTTGGTGCTCTTTAATGTGGCGTGACAGATCGCTGTAGCGCCTCAGTTCTTCCTCTTTATTACTAGTTATAGCACCAAATAAACATGAATGAACATCAGAAGGTATATTGAAAGATACAGTACAGCTTACTGAAATGTATCATGTCTCCTGTAATCATTCAATGAGTGTTTCAACCATGGAAAGACATGAATAAAATAGATTTAGAACAATATGTCATGTAAAGCCAATCAATGACCATATAACATGTTAGTTAGCTAGAAAAATGAACTCTAGAGAGGAGCATTTTGCTAAATATATGCACTATATTACATATTTATCAAGATCAGAATCGAATCGCAAGCTTATGAATCGAATCACCCACTCCCATCCATAATTCTCACTCCAAGCTAAACTCAAAAGTTGGCAGGCAGCCCTGGTAAATCTGCTGAATGTGGTTTCAGTAATCATCATACAAACTGTTTTCAAAAATTCAGATTACCTTCAGACCATGTCTGACAAAAGTTATCAAACTGATAATACTGGTATTCAAAACCGATTGCCTGTGTATCAACAAGAGGAGGCATTGTTTGCATTGCTTATGGATTGACAATCAACTTGTATTTCTGTTTGGAAACATATCAAAGTTGGGAGGTGTGGCACTGTAAATAAAATAAAACTTGAGATTGTTACCAAAAGGTTAGGCTACAGGTTATATTCTGCAGAGGCCAATCCAAGAGCCGGCTATATCAGCATTGTGCCCTTGAACAAGTGGTATAAAACCCAGTTATCTCCAGAGGATTGTCCCTGCAGTATACTGTGGTGTACATGTTTGGCGTGGACATTTTAGTGATCTCACATGGTTTTATGTGTGTTCACAGTTAAAGGATTAAAATGTCACATTAGCAGCATAACTCTGCTCTGTATTGATTCATTAATGTATTAAATAATAACACTGAATTTAATCAACATTCAATCACTCAAGCTATTTTAAACAATTGCCACAATAATATATGATTTTGTGGGTAAATGGATGGGAATAATTTAAGATTACATGCTGTTTTTACACTAATAGGGTTATATTCATATTAAAACAAACAAACAAAAAAAACAAAAACTACTGAATATCCAAAAGTAATGTATCATAAATTATTTCTCTACATAAGAAGAGAAAAAACAGATGTAATTTTATATAGTGGGCCTACTGAGAACTTTGACTAACGTTCTGGCAAGGTTCTCTCAATGTTGTGAGCTAACAGTCTTCCAGTAATGTTATTAGAATGTTCATTCAGTAATGTTCTCAAAACGTTAGCACAAAAACATTATTTATACATTGTTCATGGAAATTTTTTTCTAAAACATTTTAGTTGGATGTTCCTCCAGTATTTTTAGATGTTACCACAAGTGGACGCAAATAACTGCAGCCTCGATACTTCGAAAATTACCTTTACATTTACCATCAATCAACTGTCTGATGTTAAAATTCCTTTTTGAAAATTATTTAAAATAGACAGTTCCCCTTTAAAGCAACAGTAGCCTATATTTCGCTGTCCATAAATGTGCACATACACATATGTCATACACTAAATTAGAAATAAATGTTATAATTAACAACAGGCTATTTGTTTCTTTGTTCACAATGATGGTTTTGCTGGATTATCTGGCCTGTTTTACCTGAAGGCTGAACGTGTTGACAAGGAGGAGGACTTCTGTCATTTAAATGACATCTTGGGCTTAAGCGACATATGTATAACGAATAATAGAGACCACAAACAGCGTTCTGGACAATGTGCAGAGACATCTAATTCTGCTCCAGATGATTTACCAGAGAGTGGCCCGTTTTACCTGACTTCACCCCACGCGTAAAATCTCAATTCTTGACAGCGATAATAACTAGGCGACGAAAATCGACTGTTATTTACCCGTATAAGCTCACATTAACGCGTTCGGTGCGTTTATAGCTTCAGATGTGACCTTGTAACACCTCAATAGTTTTATGTTTTTATTTGAATATTTAACAACCAGCTTTATAAAAATACAAGTATATCGTGCGATCCACACCTCCTAATATGTTTTTCGGGTCCTTTATGTTATTGGTAAGCAAGAGAACGCGTACTTACCTTCAGGCGCGATCGCTCCACAGATATCATAGTAACGGTGGGATGCTGACAGGAAGACTCCACGGAGATCTCGAGGGGAGATTTAGCCATGCGCGATAGAAACACTGTCATTTTCAGCATTAAACACAAATGAAAAAACATGTCAGATTATTCATCGTTAAAAAACGACACAGTCCACAGCTGTCGAGGCACATTTTGCGTTATGTTAGTTCTGAAGTGCAGTAGTATGCACTAGATCAGCTTCAATGGTGTCTGTTAAGATGCCCTCGATCAGGGATGTGGGTATAGGTTATATTTAATTAAATATTAAACTATTAGAATTGATTTTACATGCTGTGAGGGCCTCTGACAGACTGTTGGTGTTTTTGTTTATATATTAATTTATATATTTTATATTATATTAAATTATATTTTATTTACAGTCAGTGATATGTTTTATTATACACACACACACACACACACACACACACACGTTGGGTTTTCATGTTTTATGGGGACTTTCCATAGACATAATGATTTTTATACTGTACAAACTGTATTATATCCCCTAACCCTAAACCTACCCATCTTTCTACCAACGTTCTGTATTTTTTACATTTTCAAAAAACATCACACAAAAAAAAATGTTCCCACAAGAACAAGGATTTCAGATACACACACACACACACACACACACACACACACACACACACACACACAGGTTTGTTTTGCTATCAGAGTGAGGACATTCCATAGGCAAAATGTTTTTTATACTGTACAAACCGTATTTTCTATCCCCCTACACTACCTCTACCCCTAAACCTACCCATGATCAGGATCTAGTGATATGTAGTGAATAGAAATTCTAATTAAATTTCCAGATTACCATGGAAACATAAAAGATGAACGGTGCATATTTATTTATTTGTTCAGACTCATATTTTTTCATCCATCTTTCCAAAGAATAACATTTCCACTGCTTTTTTACCCTTCTGCCTTGATGCTGATGTTTTGATATTTGTGTATGTTTGTATGGCTAGGTTTTGTATCCTTCATTTGCTATCCAGGTAAACAAACAATTCAGTTGTGTGTGTGTATATATATATATATATATATATATATAGCAAATTAGTTCCCAGTTTGAATGGTGTGGGATGCACAAATGGATGCTTCATAAGCACTAAAAACCAGGTGTTGGACCAAGGGCATCAATGTGTAGGCATATAGGTCAGCAAAACACATTACAATAGTTTGCATTATTAACAAAGATACACATATTTTCTTTCAACCTTGCAGTTACATTAAGCACAACTACATCAATAAACACCCTATAACCAATTTAGAAAAAGGACCTGATGATGGGCAAAGACTGTTACAAAAACCATGGTATTTTTTGGACACGACACTTTGGTAAAAGGGCATGTATATATGCAAAAAACAAACTGAGAGAGAATCTTTGATCATTTACATCTTAAAGAAAACACTGAATGAATTTTCATCAGGCAACTGCGGGACACAGGCCGTCGGTTGGGTCCTTAGAGTTGCACAAATCTACGCAATCACCTAAAGAACTCAATGGCGACGGTTTATATGCGAGATCAGGATTGCATTTAGAGAATGGCAAGTCTGAACATGATCATTTCAGTCTTTTTGAGTTTCAAAGCTTGCTTATGTGAGACTGCCACAATGATAAATGTTTACATTTGTGGTCGGAAAGTTTATGTTCGTTCTAACACCTAGCTACATGCTAGATATGCGGTTAGCAAACACGCTAATATCACAATGTTTTTATTGTTTATATGTGTTTTGTTTTGATTACATAATATAAAACACAACCTGAAATTTTGGTTATGTTCATAATTAATTATAATGCCACACTACTTGTCAGATTTCTAGTTCTTTTGGTGTTTATTGTCGATCATTCGTGTAAGGAGTGTAGGAAGTCATTAGTGGGGAAATTTAGATTACATGTAAAATGTCATTGGTGTGCAAAGATCAGTTTTCAAAACACAAAGAGAAATATTTGGAAATGTATGTAATTAATTACAATGCCAAACTAATTATTACATTTGTATCATTTTTTTTTTTCCTTTTTTAGTTGTCGATCCTTCGTGTAAACAGTGTAATGAATGTCACTATCAATAGGGAAACTTTTATTATTCTCCTAGAAAATTATAGTGTTTTTATTAGATGTCTAAATGTTTTGCTATTGTTTTCATACTAATTTATTAAAATAGCCTTAATGTTCCAGCATCCGATTAATGAGCAAGGAAGTTTTAGGCCATCTATTTAGCATACATTTAAACTGAAAATATTGGAAATGTCCATAATTAATATAATGTCAATCCTTCATGTAAACAGTGTAATGTCAGTCTAAATGGGGAAAATTTATTATTAAATATATATATGCGCGTTTTGCTCCTTTTTTTATGTTGAACACCCCTAAATCTTTTAAATGTATGCTAAGCTACTAAATTGTCATAAATGTTCCAGTATCAGAATTATGTCTATTAAATCTTCCTCTTCTGAATCATTTGACGAAATCGAGTGTTTAAGTAACACTAGTAAATATGGTGCTGTCATGTTTACGTAGATAGAAGTTAGACTCAAGGCCAGGAACTAAAAATAGCCTTCAGCTGCACTATTTCTTAAAATACACACTGATGCTTTGATCTCGGTTCCTTATAAGGTGGTGTGAGTGGAGTATCAAATTGTTTTCTCTTTCTCTCTCCTTTTCCAAAGGCCTGCCCTGGTATTTGGATACCGTGTCTAATCCCTTGCAGATACACAGGGGATTTGTGATTGTGTAGCGTCACGTCGGATATCTGAGCTCATACTAGGCGGCCCCACACGCAGAGACCATGTACTGCCTCCAGTGGTTACTCCCGGTCCTCTTGATCCCCAAACCGTTGAATCCGGCCCTGTGGTTCAACCACTCCATGTTCATGGGCTTCTACCTGCTCAGCTTCCTGTTGGAGAGGAAGCCGTGTACCATTTGTGCCTTAGTCTTCCTGGCGGCGCTGTTTCTCATCTGCTACAGCTGCTGGGGAAACTGCTTTCTGTATCACTGCCACGATTCTCCACTGCCGGACTCAGCACATGACCCCAACATCGTTGGCACCTAGACTCGGTTTTCCGCACGGACCCTGGGGCCGTCTCAGTCCGGACTGTGAGTAGAAGAGCCGCGGGGAATGCTGGAAAGTTTCAGTTCGTTATACCCATGTTGAAAACCGCTCTCCGCTGTAACCCATAACAAAGCGCCCTCGCTCCCTGACTTGAGTCTCCTCCCCGCGGCGAACGGCGTCTGAAGCTTGCATGGGTTCCATTCTCGTTGTGTTCGGTGCACTTTCTTTCATTTCTGGATGCTGAATTTTTCCAAAGGGGTAGATGATAATGTGTGCGCGTGTGTATACGTTTGTATATTGCGATTTTGGGTTTCTGTTCATGTGTCAATAATCAGTATGAGTCCAAGTGTTAAGCGGATAAACGCCGGATGAATTTTGTCATGTACGTTGAGCTGAAGGCGTGCTTCTGCACTGCTGAGTCAGCTCAAATGCTGTCACCACTTTTAATTCAATAAAGTTTCTAATGATCTAAGTTGAGATGCTGTGTGTGTGCAGATGAAAAATTGTCTTCTTTTTGACAGTGTGATGCTATAAACAACTTAAGAACAGCTGTGTGGATCAGTCATGACATTATACTTGTTTGGATCCATTCTGTGCAAGATAAACATGCATTTCTCTGAGGGAATTTCTTGGTTGAGCAATACATTCTTATAGTGCTTTTCACCAGCAGGGTGAGTCTCATTAAAGCAGTTTTACTGGACAGACCTGCTCGCTAGGTAAAGGTTTATTTATACAGATGTTTTTAAAACGTCACCAGAAAAAAAAAAAAAAAAAATCAAATTGAAATATATAGTTTGTTATAGAGTTTGTTTATCGTGTCATATTTTAAAATATTCTATTCTTGCTTTGAAAATTGACTGGCATAAAAAATAAAGCGGTCAAGAAATGTTCTGGTCACAAAAAAAAATATATATATATTTTATAATTATATCATAGTAATGAGAATTTAATGGGAAAATTGTGCTTAACTACCATGACAGTAACAAATCCAAGTCAAAACAGACATTTTTCTTTGGTTAATGTGAAATATGACCTGTATTTGTGAGATTTGCCTGAGCAGTGCTTTTTTTGTAAAATACTGTGAGACAATTCCTGATAAGATGAAAAAAAAATAGACATGGAATAGACTGCTTGGGAATGTAGAAGACAATTTGGTAAGATTTTACAATAAGGTCATATTACATTACATTAACTAACAATGAGAAATACATTTGTTACAGTATTTATTAATCCTTGTTAACGTTACTTGATAAAAATACAACTGTTCATTATTAATTAGCTTAGGTTCATTAAATAACATTAACAGATAAAACTTTTTATTTTAATAATGTAAATGTATTAGTAAATGTTGAAATTAATATGAATTAAAGGTTCAGTGTGTAAATTTTAGCGGTGAGGTTGCGAATTGCAACCAACGGCCACCGCTTACCCCTCCCTTTCAAAGCCTATAGAGAAGCTACGGTGGCCAACACAGGACAAAGATGTTGTCGTCTGAGACAGCAGAGAGTAGCCAGTCAAGCAAACGCACTCTGTAGAGCAGTTTGTCCATTTAGGGCTACTGTAGAAACAAGGTGGTGCAAAGGAAAAGGGGGCGAAATGTTCTATTTGTAGAAAATAAAATGCAAAAAGCAGTGAATGAGGTGGAAAATTGGGCGAATAATTGGGGTTTTCGTTTTTCTGTGGCAAAAACACAATATGTTTTTTTGAAAAAGAAAAAAATAATCCAAGCTTGAATGTCAAAATGTATGGTTATCAGCTGGAACAAGTTAACGTAGTAAGATTTTTGGGTATGTGGATGGATTATAAATTAAATTTTAGAATACATATTCAGAAATTGATAGAAAAATGCAAAAAAGGAGTAAATGTATTAAGGTGCTTGTCAGGAGCTGAGTGGGGGGCAAGATGTAAGTCATTGAAAAGAATTTATTGTGCTGTGATCAGGTCAAACATAGATTATGGTAGTGTAGTATACAGTTCTGCGAACAAAACATTACTTAAAAAGATAGAGGTAATACAAAATCAAGCTTTGCAAATTTTCTGTGGTGCATTTAGATCTTCTCCGGTAGCTTCATTACAAGTTGAAATGGGAGAATTTCCTCTAGAACAGCGTAGGTTAAGGTACTGGTATGGTGTAAAGGGACATCTGGAAAACCATCCAGTTAGAGTACTTCTAAAAGATTGTTGGGAATATGAATACAAAGAAATAACAAGCTTTGGTGGGGTAGTAAGGAAGGAGGTGAACAGTTTGGAGTTGAAAGACCATGAAATTGCCCCTTCTGTTGCTATACCAGCAATTCCCCCTTGGTTGTTCCCTATGCCATTAATAGATTTACAAATTCACAAAATAATGGAAAAACCGGAGATGAACATACCAACTGAATTAGTAGTTCAACAGTATATAATACAAGAGTATTATTCTGTATTACAGGTATTTACAGATGGGTCTAAGGAACCAGAGTCTGGAAGAACAGCAGCAGCAGTATATATATTCCTGATTTTAAAATAAAAATTGCAAAAAGATTATCAGATCATGTGTCAGTTTTTACTACTGAATTATTAGCTATCATATTAGCTCTACAGTGGATCGAAGAAGTTCAACCAGAAAGAACTGTGATATGTAGTGATTCAATGGCTGCACTCACTAGTCTACTAAGTGGTAAATCTGAAGATAGGCAAGACTTAGTATTTGAAGTTTTACAAAGTTTGTTTAGAATAAGGCAGTTAAGGATAGAGGTAAATTTCCTCTGGGTACCTGCACATGTGGGTGTGGATGGAAACGAAGAAGTAGACGTGCTAGCAAAAAAAAGCATTAAATCATCCACAAATAGAAATTAAGTTAGCTTTAAGTAAAGCTGAATTCAAGAGAGTGATATCATCTGAAGTAAGAAAGAAATGGCAAAAGTTATGGAATAGTGGGTCTAAAGGAAGACATCTTTTCCAGATTCAGGAGTATGTTGGAAATGAGAGAAAAAATATGGAAATAGGAAGAAGGATGTTATTATTTCAAGACTAAGAATTGGACATACAGCATTAAACTATAGTCTGTTTAAAATAGGTAAGCATGAATCGGGAGAGTGTGACAAATGTGGAGAATTTCAATTAATACAAGAATTAGGATGGCTGGGAGTTGATAATATTTCTTTAAAAGTATTGTTAGGAAACGGGTCAAGGCAATCAAGAGTGCATGAAATATTATTTAAATACCTGAAAAATACAGGAACAATAGATAGAATCTAGTTGATCTAATTTTTTTTTTTTTTTGTATTTCTTTCTTCCAAATCTATGTACACTCCACACTCCAGATCAGTAGGTGGCGGTAATGCACCTTTTCGTTGGTTTGCCAAACCGCCATAAAACACCAGAAGAAGAAGAAGAAGGTGGTGCAAAATGGCGACTTAATATGTAAGGGGACCCGTGGTGTGTGTAGATAGAAATGGCTCATTCTAAGGTAATAAAAACATAACGGTTCATTATGTAAGGTCTTTATACACCACTGAAAACATCGTTATGTATATTATATTGCATTTCTGTCAATAGATCCTCCTAAAATATTACACACTGGACCTTTAAGATTAATAAATGCTTTTATTTAGAAGTATTTTTCATTGTTAGTTCATGTTAACTAATGTTTAAAATGGAAAAGTGTTACAATTTTATGTAAACTAATCCAAACTGTAGGATGTAGATGTTTGGAGCTGTGAGCAAATTAATCATTATTTGATTTTGGGTTGCTTATTACTGAGAAGTTTCTTTAGTGCTTTACTTAACACAGTTATTGAACAAGTCAGAGTTCTCTTATGTACATTTATTATCAATATATTTCATGTTTACTCATTTTGATACATATGAAATATAGAGGACAGTTTATTCATAAATATTTCACTTAAAATTAAAAAGTTAAAATTACATAAAAAGAAAATAATAAAATGCATATTAAATACTTGGCAATATGTGTACACACAGATGGAATGTATTCAATCAAAACCTCGCAGTCTCTCAGCACCATCCAATCAGGTGACATACTGAGTTTGTGATCTTCCTATAAGATTGTGATTTCTGTTTCCAGGTTCTTGTAAGCCTCGTCCTGTAGCTCATAGATCTGGTCCATTCGCTGGAATGCCATGTGACCTTTCTTACCTAAAAAAGAACAAGGGCTCAGTCTGGGAAACAACACAAAAAAATGGTGACAGCTCCTCTGCACTTATTATATTTAGTATGGGGATGAATTACTTGTCATTGAAAAGAAGATAAGCACTTGAACATAAATGATACCTAGTGAATGAAAAAAAAAAAAAAAAAAACTTCAGTAAACTGAAGTCACTCTGTCTGAAACTTGTAATAGATATTATTTCACCGTTTTACTGAGAAATAAGCATTGTAATCATTAAATATTTGCTTTGTTATTTGTAAAACTGACTTGAATTTGTTCCAGACCATGAGATGTGACATTTTTCGGAAGATGGTCTCAAAACTAAAGAGGTAACTTCATACAACACAGTCCATATTAAATCATTAGCTATGTTTCCACTCACCTATTTTTATGCAAATTTTGGGTTATCACATGGACTGGATGGAAACACCAATATGTGCATAAATTCTAAAAATGCCCATAAAAACGTATGCGCTCAATTGAGGCAGATCATTTTTTTTTATTCCGTTAAGAAGACGTGCGCACAAACTACAATGGAAACACATTTACTGAATTAATCCCTTGATGAAACTCACGTGACTTTGCCTCAACAGAGAATGTGATTGGATAACTGGACTAACCAGCGGACCAATCTCATCGCACAGCATCTCAAATGTTGGTTTGATCATTCTGAAATGCCTGAGCCAAAGTCTGTCATCAATATGATTTGGTATAATAACTTTCAAGAAGTGTCTCACATGATTGCATACACAAACATAAGATAACACGACAGCGTTTATTGTGTTTCGTCTGTGTGATCTGAGGCGCAAGTCATTTATAATTTGTGAAAAAAGTGCCACAGTGGCTTCCCCGGCTGCAGCAACTTCCATTTTTATTACAGATAATATTTTCCACCAATTTCCCAGGAAGTGACGGTTTTGTTCTTTTGAACACATGGGATGGAAACGGTGCTTTATTAGCAAATGTTTTATGCGATATTCCAATTTTGCGCACAAGTTAAATTCGTAACGTTGGATGGAAACATGTCTACTGACTGACTAGGCAGCAAAGCAAGCCTTTGTATTCGGACGCAGTGCATGTATGTGGTGTGACAAATACAGCATATCACGTAGATGCAGTAATTACAGCTTAAGGGTCACGTACCAAAGGACAGTACGGTCTCCCGTGCCGCGTTCCTCAGGTCTTCATCTGTGGAGCGCCACAGCTCAGCTACCTGCTCTGCGCTCTCTGAGGCCTAAGAAAACACAAAACCACTTCATCTAAACTAATCATCTCAAATAATCCACACAGAAACATAAATAAGACAACATCACAAGAATGTATTTTCTCTTGTGTTCAAAAGTTTAGAGTAAGTTTTTAAATGTTTTTGAAAGAAGTTTCTTTTGCTCACGAAGTCTGCATTTATTTGATCAAAAATACAGCAAAAACAGTAATATTGTGAAATATTATTACACTTTAAAATAACTGTTTTGTAATTGGGTATAGTTTAAAATGTAATTTATTCCTGTGATCAAAGCTGAATTTTCAGCATCATTACTCCGGTCTTCAGTGTCACATGATCCTTCAGAAATTATTCTAATATGCTGATTTGCTGCTCAAGAAACATTTCTTATTATTATCAATGTTAAAAACAGTTGCGCTGCTTAATATTTTTGTGGAAACTATCATACATACTTTTTTAGGGTTCTTTAATGAATAGAAAATTCAAAAGAACAGAATTTAAAAAGATATTATAAATGTCTTAAATGTGTTAAGTTGATTTCATCATAAATATCAATATAAACCCACTCTGTAGTGTCTTCTGTCTTCACGGCAGAACTTACCTTCAGACTTTTCAGAGCCAGACAGGCCTCAAGCCGCACATGCGTGTTGCTGTTTTTCAACAGATCCGTGTAGTGAACCACTGCCTATAAAACATCCACACAACTATATCACATGAAAAGCTCAGCTCTTTTAATCCACACTTAAAAATGCTTGAATGTGATTACATTAGATAACAATAAGAAAGATAGCTTTGTGAAAAAACAAAATGAAGCTGGTTGGGGTTTAAATGATTTTTGCACAGATCCTTTCCTTAACCATTTGGTATTTGTAGTAGTATTTGTGTTTGATGGCCCATTCGCACCAAGAACGATAACTACAAAGACATAACTATATTAGTTATATAGTTCCACACCAACACACGATAACATTGTTTATTATAAGCGCGTGCTGTCTGCCACATTAAATGCTTAAGCTCTTTAAAGTAGGATGGATTCTGATTGGCTGTCAGTATTTTTATTTTTCATAAGCTGTAAAAAATCTTTTGAAAGCGATTCCAACGATCTTGTTCTTCTGTGCCATTATCTTAACTATCTTTATAGTTATTAGTTAGAAATTTTTTTACTATATCGTTATCGTCCTTTGATGTGAACGGGCCTTTAGGCTTCTTCTACCTTTGCCCTGAAGGATCTGGACCGCGAGGCCCTGCTGAGGCAGGACGTGGCCGCCGAAGCCACCTTGTGATTGGCGTCTGTCTGTAGCTTAGCCAGGAGCTGGAGGGCACGTCCTGTCGGCTGCAGTTCAGAGATGCGCTTCCCTTTCAGCTTTTTCAGAGCTCGCCTCCTCTTGGGACTCTCCAGACAGGCTATCAGATACACTGCAGCAAGCCGATCCGAGGGAGAAACACAGAGGGAAGTCTCTTAATGAGATCTATTGGGAAGAATCCTTTAGGGTGATTGATTGAACTCACAGTGAACCATTGAGGACAGAAGCATCTGTATTTACTGTATGTCAGACTAGTTTCTGTGATGTTTGCATCCTAAAGTGAGGCAAACACTCTGTGCTGTTACCTTCTTTAGAGAGGTGAGAGATGTGGTCCCCAAAGTCACTTATACTCCATCTGTTGAGGTAGACTAAGAGCTGAAACACTGTCACTCGGTCTGTAGTGCACAGAGTCACAGACGTCATCATACAGCTGCACTGCACCTGATACAGCAACTGACTGAAAACTGCAGGACAAAAGAAAACAGGAAGCAGAAAGAGACGACAAAGATCCATGCTTTGCAAATTAGTAGATTGTTTCGGTAGTGTGAGAATGAAATTCTAAAAGAACAATAAAATAGAAAAGACAACACAATATATATATATATATATTTTTTTTTTTTACAAATTTTTGGATGTTAGTTTAATGTTAATTAATTTTTAATGGAACACTGAATATAATAATAATATAGTAAAATAAAATATGTACAATTATTTTATATATAATAAGATATTAGATATTTTGGTTGTTTGAAAATTAAATATATGACAATTAATAAACCATACATTTACTTTATTATACAAAGTTTATTACATTATTTCAAAGACAATTAAATATTATTTTGAAGATATCTTAATTCTGAGCAACAATGAATACAATATAAATATTCTTCAGAAAAATATAAGATAATAATAATAAATATATTCATATATAACAATATATAATAAAATAATATAATCAAAATACAATAAAATTATAATATTATAGTAAATTATACTATAAAAATCTATACAATTATTCTACATATAATAAACTATTATTAGATATTTATTTACAAATTGATTTTTAGTTGTTTGAAAATTAATTATTAAATTCTGAAGGACAAACAGAATATACATTTATTTTATTATAGTTTATTAGATTATTTCAAAGACAATTAAGTATTATTTTGAAGAGATCTTAATTCTGATCTACAATGAATAGAACAGAAATATTTTTCAGAAAAATATAATATAATAATAATTACAAATTTAAATATATATTAAAATAATATAATTAAAAATATAATAAAATGATAATATAGTAAATTATACTATAAAATTATATACAATTATATATATATATATATATATATATATATATATATATATTATTAGATATTTATTTACAAATTGATGGATTTTAGTTATTTGAAAATTAATGATTAAATTTTAAAGGACGAACATAATATACCTTTATTTTATTATACAAAGTTTATCTGATTATTTAAAAGACAATTAAGTATTATTTTGTTTTTGTATTTTGTAGTATTGTTTATACAAAGCTTATTAAATTATTTAAAAATTTACAAAATACTATTTCAAAAAATAATTCTGAGCAACAATGATATAATAGAACAGAACTCTCCTGCAGTAATTAGAACAATATTTAAGAAGTTTTTGAATGAGATTCTCAAGAAAGAAAATAGAATATACAGAAACATTCTAGAATATATTCCATTTTATTTCATTCCATTCTGCCTTGGGTAAAATATTTCAGTAGTTTGTGGATTCAGTTTTTAAGGAACATTAGAACAGAACATCCGCACCTGCATCAGTCTGGCCTGGCTGTTTGGCTTTGACTTTGTGGATGTAATGTTTGCGCAGTGTCCTGAGAAAACCATCCGCGGAGCAGCAGAAAGGTGAGTCACTCTCGCAGCAGTCCTTCCAAAATACTTCAATCCCCTTAGGAGCTCTGGCCAACACTGAGACACAACCACACACATGACTAATGCATCTACAGCGCTTCACAATGACACAGAAAACAGCCTGTGACCATGAACAGTATAAAGTAACAGTCATAGCATATGAATGCATATTCTAGCGCTATCCTTACATGGTATGGGAAAGAAAATGTGTCATAATCAATCATAAACTCTGTAATTTTTTTTAGTATTAGTGTTTGTGGGAAATCTATAAATCTCAATTATTAGGATCTAAGGAGAGATATCTCAGTGGTGTATCTATACTCATTCAAGGCTTGGTGTGTTGCAAACTTACGCTCCGTCACTGAGATTTCATCTATTATCCTCTGCGCCAGAGCACCGATTTTTTCCAGCACGTCAACTTGGCGTGACAGTTCCTCCATGATGTCTTTATGCACAAGATCGGAGTCAGAATGCTTCAATGCCTGGGAGGAGACAGAACTTGACCATGCACACACTTACACAAAGTAACAATATATATTAATTACTGTGTGATTAATCGACACTGGTTTGATGAGACTGCTTCCTCACCCTCAGCAGCACTGCACACACACTGAGGTGGGTTTCAAGAGCTTGATCCAGACTGTAGACCCCTGTACTGAGTGACAGCTTTACTGCACCGTGTCCTCGCTGTCTGACCTGCGCTTCACCCATGTCTTCTGAGGAAGGAGAGTTCTTATCCTGAGATAACAGACCCATGCTTTTCAGGGTCTTCTCATTGAATGAACCAATCCTGAAATAAAATAAAATATAATAAAGTTTAGCCTTAATATATATATATAGAGAGAGAGAGAGAGAGAGAGAGTCATACTTAAATTATTTGATTTTAATCATGAACATTTAAAAAGATATATATTTTTTTTCTTTTCTGCAACTTTAAACCTTAATTAATATTTGCTATAAGCTTTAACCATGTTATACATTTACATTTATATATGCAAAAAAGTTGTGCAATATCATGATATCCATGCAAAGGTAAATTAAACATAATGTATTATTTAAATACCCAATTGTAAATTAAGTAAACTAATATAATATACATACTAGGTATTGGACCTTTACCTGTCAAATAAATGTGAGAATGCACATTTCATGCATTACTCCACTTCATCCACAAGATGGCACTTTAAGCCTTAATTTCACATGTTAGCACAGCAACTTTCCTTTTTGCATTCTTTTATACACTTACATTCATTGGGCTAAATGGTTGGATCAATGCTGAAGATCAAAATGTGTGTTTTGCACAAACAGATTTGTCAAATAAAAGATCCAAATTATATTTCAGCCCAAAATCCAAAAAAAGAAAAATCTTACATAAGGAAAATGAATCCTATTGTTTTGTACCATTCCCACCCTTAATTCTAAGCTCTATAATGAGAAAAAAAGCTATTTTATTTTTAAGTATTTATACATAACGTTAGTATTTGTTGTACTATATTTAGTTTTAAATTTTACATTCTTAATCTTATTTTTTCTCTCTTGAATTTGTGGCAATTGTTTTGACATTATGGGATTCACTCAGACAGCCCCGCTAAAAATGTGACTTACCCAGTGTACCCGAGTCTGATGCTGCCCATACATGAGATTTCATCTTCATTACAATCTGCAGAGAGGAAGTCGAAACTGCCCAGCACTTCCTCTTCCTCTACTGCTAGTGTCTGAGATGAGGGCATCTGTGGAGAGTCGAGGTCCTTCTAACATCAGGAAAGATAAAAAACAAGTCAATGAGACAACAGCAAACAGACATTTATCCACAATGCATAGAGAAAAACAGTTTCAGAACTGTTCAGAACAATCTCATGAAAACATGTTCAGGTCAATTTCACCCCACAAATGCAAGTAATTTACATAAAGAAAATAATAATAATATATAGACATGCATTGTAGACTTCCTTAACTGTCAAAACAATCATTTAATAAAAAAATAATAATAATAACTAAATATATTTTTCCTAAAATATACCTAATTTGCTTTACACCCTTTAAACAACTTTAAAGGTGTAATAACATTCTTTCTTTTGATTTTGGGGTGAAATATGTACCGGATATGTTCTTGAACTCTTTCAAAGTGTGTGTAAATAGATATTTCATAAAATTACTCTACCAGTCCATCACTCCATCCATCTCACCTTCAAGACCTCACTGAGTTGGCGTATCTGCAGATCTAGTTTCTTTAACGTCTCTACATTGCTCATTTCCTCCAGCGCTGTATTCAGTTCCTCTAGCAATGAACTAACTCTCTTAGCCACGGCTCTCTTCTGTGCTCTGCCCACTTTTCTGTCCTTCAGTTGAAGTCTGTCTTCAACTCCCTGCTTGAATGAGGTCTCCTCTTCAGCGACCTCATCCGGGGCCATTGTCTCTTGTGCGTCTCCTTCACCTGTGCTAGGGGTCACCTCTCCATTTTGCTTGAGGATGTCAGGCGTGCTGTAGCGGTGGAAGAGGAATATGGAGTCTCGCTTACTGCCCGCAGGACTGGCAGAAGCTGTGTCAGTCTCCGAGGGCCATTCCACACTCTCCTCTGCCTAGGGTTATAAATAGAAAGAAATTAAATATGCCTGCTATTTGAAGTCATTTCTGAATATTATATATACTGTTTAGCTTTATTATTTTTTAAAAAAATGTTACATATCTTAACAGATATTTTCTTAATATATAAAATATAATATATTAAAACAATTACATTTCATTTTTAAACAAATATATCATATAAAAATATTACAGTGATTCTTTTAATTATAAAAGTGGTTATTGCTTTTAATAATAAAAATATAAAACAATATACTAAAATCATTATTATTATTAATTTTATATATTTTAAATATTTTTATATTTTAAGTCCATGTAAAGCAAAAAAATCTTAATTGATGGTTTCTTAAAATATATTAAAATATAACATTTCACTCAAAACAAATAAATGAAGTAAAATTAAAGTAAAATTAAAGAAAGTATATTCATAATTGTTCTATTTTTATTATAAAAGTGGCTATTGCTTTTAGTAATTTATTTATATTTACTAACATTATATTATTTATTATCATTAGTGTGTATTTTAAATATTTAAAATATTTTTATATTTAAAATATTTATATTTTTAATAATAAATAATAATATTAAATAATGGTTTCTTAAAATATACTATATTAAAATATAATAACATTTAAATAAATAACAAAAAACAAATAATATAAAAAATGTATAATGACTTTTATTATAAAACTGTTATTGCTTCTAATAATAAAAATATGAAAAATACAGTAACATATTATTTATGACACGTTTAATATTTTCATATTTAATATCTTAAATAGTTTTTTATATTTAAAATATATTTTTGTAAAAATCTCACTACAGCAAAAATATATATATATTCATACATCTTCTGTAGGCGTTTTCAGTAGATCGTCATCCTGTAACTTAGTGTCTAGAACAGGGTGGCGTGTGAGTGGTGGGTCGCTTGTCTTCTCATAGGCAGGAGGACTAAGTGCCTGGGTGGAGTCAGCAAGGTAGCTGAGTAGAGACACGCCCCTCGATTCACGCGAGCCAATGGAAAAAGTGCCATCTGTATCCTGTATCTGACGCATCATAGACTACAGCATAAAAAGACAGATCAAATCACGTGATAATATTCAAGCTCTTCACTGCAAAGACAAGAGTTTAATGAGGTGAAGTGGGTAATTCGGGCGTCATTAGCGACTCCAGACACTCGAAAACATTGCCAACATCAGCAAAAATCTTGTTTGGGTTTGTGTGGCACCATTTCAACTTGATGTCAAAATGAGGATTTTTGTTATTGTTGCACAGTCTGCAATGGCTTTTACCCAAGATCTCACTTGGGTCACATTGTACAATCTTGTCACGTAACAATCAAAAAGCACAGATAAAATCTCACAGTCAACACCTGGCTTCAGTTATAGTTGTCTCTGCACATTAAACCGGGATAGGAGAATGTATTTTAGCATAGGAAATTACAAACTTCACTTTTAAGTGTTTATGAGCGGTCATGCTGGGAGTGTGTGTGGATGTAGGTCACAAACTCACTAGAAAGTATTTCTCAGTGAAACTGGGTGTGTTGGGAGGTGTCCAGCTATATACGGATCCCTTTCTGCTGTGGATGGACTGGCGGCTGGCGGACGCTGTGAGAGGCCTCACCTCAGAGCTATCAAATGGACTAAAGGAAGAAAAAGTGAGGGAACAAGAAACTGTCAATACAAATGGACTCTAGTGTGCTTAGATGTCCAAAATAACAATGATTTTTATGAACAGACACAGACAGTAAACAGAATACTGCAGAAGAGTAGTGCCCACGGATTAAATATTGGGTGTTTGGATTTAAACTGGAATATCCATTGTGTTTAGAGCTAACTACAGATTTAGCTGTTACCCGTATATTGTCACAATTGCAGGTGTAACCTCAACCTCCCACCTTAACCATAGCCTTACACATAACCCCACCCTCAAACCTTAAACATAACCTTACCCATAATCCCACTCTTATCCTTAAGCATAATTCAGAGTCTCCCTGAGACTCCTATACTTACTTGTACCCAACAATAAACTACCAACTGATGTTCAAGATGCTTTTCAAGTTTTTTAAGTTACACTTTTAAATCTGTATTTATAAAATACAAAAAAAAAAACATTGATCAAAAGTGACAATAAAGACATTTATAATGTTACAAAAGATTTGTTTCAATTAAATGCTGTTCTTTTGAACTTTCTATTCATCAAAAAATCCTGAAAAACGATATCACGGTTTCCACAGAAATATGAAGCAGCACAACTGTTTTCAACATTGATAATAATAAGAAATGTTTTTTGAGCAGCAAATCAGCATATTAGAATGATTTCTGAAGTATCATGTGACACTGAATATGATGCTTTGCCATCACTGGAATAAATCATATTAATTATGGATACATAGTTATTTTAAAATAAATAATATAATAAATATAATAATATGTTAAATTTTACTTAATTTTTTGGTCAAGTAAATGCAGCCATGGAGACTTCTTTCAAAAGTATTAAAAAAATCTTACTGACCCCAAACATTTGATAGTAGTGTATATTTTTAATTAAATATTTGTTTCATCTTTAGGTGTGTTATTTATCTTGGCTTTTTGTAAATTTCTACATAATAAATTTAAGATTTAATAATTTCCCATTAAGTTACTTTGTCAGAATATTTAGCACTCAAAATCTAACCTTCATTGCAATCTAACTTTCCAACTTCTTTCCTGCAGTTATTTTCATACTAAATAGAGACTGATATTATATATCTGAATATAGTTTTCTTTTGCTCTAAACCATGTTTTTTTTTTTTTAAACATATACTAGCTGACATTCATTGTTTTACTCGATAAAGAAGAAAGACTTCAAAAATGGCATGAATAAAACTCGCTCAGGTTCTGATTACACATGATGTGTGGAGTGGCAGGGTGTGTTCGTCATCACTGGTTGATGAAGAGTGACACTGTGAACAGAGACTAAGCAGAACCAGAGGAAATGAGGTGACAGCAGTAAACTAACACACACACACACGCACCCACACACACACACACAGTCACAGTCTCACACACACACTAAAGCATGGTGATGCTGAACAGGCTGTGAGATGTGTTTAATTTAGTGACGCTGTAAAAAGAGGCTACGAAAAATCTTTTCCACCTGGACTGTGTAAAGACCGATGTAATTTGATCGGTGTGTGTGAAAGGGATGGGGCAGCGATGGTCTATTTATCCATCTCTCTGCAGTCAGCTGTTCTTCCACAGCTGGTGTGTTTTAGCTGATAGCAAAGCTGCACTTTCAGTGGGTGTGTTTGTGTGTGAGATCAGTGTCTTGTCTACTCAATTACATGAAAAAGTGGTCTAAAATATGCTGTGAATAGCACTCTTACCGTTTTCAACATGTCTGTGAAATCCAGATGCTAGAACATTAAACTATCCATCAAGCGTGCTGTCACGGCATCTGAGCTATCCCTACGAATGGTAACCTCACTGTAACAGTGGCTGGGATATATTTCGTTGATGCAAAGCTGAATTTTAAGCATCATTACTCCAGTTTTCACTGTCACATGATCCTTCAGAAATCATTCTAATATGCTGATTTGCTGCTCAAGAAACAGTTGTGCTGCTTAATATTTTTGTGGAAACCCTGATACATTTTTTTCAGGATTCTTTGATGAATAGAAAGTTCAAATGAACAGTGTTTATTTGAAATAGAAATTGTTAAAATGTAAAAGTCTTTACTGTTACTGATCAATTTAATGCACCCTTGCTATATAAAAGTATTGTTTAAAAAAAAAAAAAAAATACTGAACCCAAACTTTCGTACAGTAGTGTACAAGATATGTGCAAACGTCAATAGTTTGATGTCACTGATATTAAACCCGGTCAATGATGTCTTAAAGTGCCCCGTTATTCACTTTTTAAGTACATAGCAGCTATTTTAACACTTTATAAATGTTTGTCTGTCTTGTAAACGCCACACATGCACTTACTTCCAAACCACCTCTAGCTGTAGCTTGATGGTTCCCAGTTCTGTTATGTCCACAACCATCATCTGTGGCCGTGCTGTGAAAAAATCTGCACTCCTGCATGTAACCATGCCGACCAGGATAGAGCTCAACCCCTTGACCTCGGTTACCTACAGGACAAGAGACCGCAGGGTGAAAAAACATGCTTACCAACTCCTCCATATTGTGGGCCTATGACAAGTTTAAGAATGTCTGGTGTAATTTTTTTAAACTTTCAATTTCAAGATGTAAGGTGGGCCAAAGGTCTCTCAGGGTGGGCTGTACTGTTGGCACTAAAAAAAAACTGTGACAAAAAGTACCATGATAAAACCATGATATCCTTTGAAGCATCTTTATCAGCATATTGCTTATCAGCGAGTTGCTATGTAGAGTGTTGCTATGTGGTTGCTTACTAGTTTTGGGTATTTTTTTTGCCTGTTTCATCATTGATCAGGCAAATTTTTTTTAAGTCCAATCACTTAGAAAAGTAACAGCACACCTCTCCTTAATAAGCCGCTTGCCTTAGCAAGTGCCAGTAATTTGAAAAGGAGAGAGGAGAAAGAGGAAATCATGATTTTCGTCTGAATTAGTTTGGCTCCATGTCTGTATTTTCAGGGATGGAATCAATTTCAGACAATCAAACCTTTTATAAGCATTATTTCACTAGTCAAAAAGCTTCAGACAGTCTGTTAAACATCTCTATCATTCTCTCTCAGGGGTCTGTGGGTGGTTTCTTCTGGCTTATGAAAATCTATTTGGATCTAACAAACAGTATATAAACAAAAAGCCTGGAACCTTCTGTCATCACAACCCCCACAGGCGACCCTGACAGGAATTGGTATTTGCGCAGGTGTGTGTGTGAGTATACGTGGACGATCTCACCTTGATCTCAAAGTTCCCATGGATGTGAGGGAGGAAGACCATCTCTTCTTCGTCCCACAGCTGTCGGTCATCTGTCTGGATTCGCCCCCTGATTCTCCATCTCTGACGGCCCAGCCGGATCAACACCTACACAGAATGAGACGTTCAATGTGTGTGTGTGTGTGTAAAATGTGTACAGTGATCCCAAAATGTATTTAGACACTTTGAACTACCATTCAAAAGTTTATTTATTTGAACAAATATACAGTAAAAAATTGTGATATAATATAACATTTTTAAAATAATTGTTTCCTATTTGAAATTAAATTGTAATTTATTCTGGTGATGACAAAGCTGACTTTACATCAGTAGTGGCTTTTGCTGTTTTGCCTGTTGCCTCGCAACAGAACGGACCCCTGATTGTGCTTGGAAAAAGAGCCCAATCACGCCACGCACACACCATGGTCAGAAATTAAAGGGGCATGGGTCAAAAATGCCACCAAAATTAATAAAAATGCCTCCAAAATCCAAGATATGTTGCAAAAAAATGTCTCTGTATGTATAAGTTCTTGTTTTTAATATTTATAAACAATACCACATGAGCAAGAGTGCTGTTTTCCTGAATATCAGCATGTTTGCAAATGTGATACTGATTTAATACAACAGTTCAATAAACAGTGAGTTAATATTAAGGTGACTTACATTTTAGACACAATATTGTCAATATTGTCTGTTTTTCCTCGATTTTGCCAACAAAAATTCCAAACAGTAGAGCCATTGCGTGTCACAGTTTCAGTTTCGTTACTGAACGACTCACTCATAAAGACAAGTCTCTTGCTTTGTCCCTGAATGAATCATCCATTTTGAACGAATTTACTGAATGAATCAATGACTCACTCGTTAAGACAAAGTTTTGCCTATTAAGTATCATTTCATTTTAGTTGAGGGGCTGAGAAAGTGACGAAGATTGAATGCTCTTTTCGTTTTCGGTCGTGACTGTAACTATAGTTCTGGTTAAAGAGATTGAATGCGTTTATAAATAGAATATTAAGAGTGAAATATGAGATAACATTGTTAAATATAACAGAGATAATAAAGTAATTGTAGTTGCTTTGCATACAATGTTTTTGTCTTTTTTTATCATTGGGGGGCCTCCAACTGTGACTTCTTTGAAATGGGCCTCTGAATTGCAAAGGCCGCCTCTGATTTTCATCAGCCATTACTTCAGTTTTCAGTGTCACATGACATGATACTTCAGAAATCATGCTAATATGCTGATTGGCTGCTCAAGAAACATTTCTTATTATTATCAATGTTGAAAACGGTTGTGCTGCTTAATATTTTTGTGGAAACCATCGTACATTTTTCTTCAGGATTCTTTGATGAATAGGAAGTTCAAAAGAACAGCATTTACTTGAAATAGAAATCTTTTGTAATATTGTCACTTTTGATCAATTTAATGTCCTTACTGAATAAAAGAATACAATTTCTCTCTCTCAAGAAAAAAATAAAAAATCTTACTGAACCCAAACATAGCGTAAGCAACTGAATTTCATTGCATTATATAACAAAATATCAAACCAAGTGGCATTAATATTAAAGAAAAATAGCATAAGCACACTTTACAAGCAAAAAACATTTTGCAAAAAAAAATTGTTAGGTTTTAAATGAAAAACAAAAACAAAACAATAGATGTAGTGTTCAAAATCAAGAAAGAATGTTGAAAATTGTTGTGAATCATCCATAGTTAAATGAACATGTCCTTAGTTAATGTGATGAACTTCATACAACCATTAAAAATCACTTTCTCTTATGTCTAGCATAATGTTTGCATACATTTTGATATCTAAAACAATGCAATTCATACACTGTCTAAATTTTCCAAATACTTTTCGACTGCATGTGAATGTGTGCTCTCGTGCATCAGCCAGTCGATGGCTCCTGTGACCACATTCCATTGTGCATGAAGTCACTGGAAACCTGGCCTTAAAAAATGTGTCATTTCTGCCTAATATTTTAACATAAAAGCACCATGATGCATTTGTGTCTTTCATAGGCTGATAGTGAGTCTTGGATTAAGAGTGATGTTTTGGGGTCAAATGCCTCTATGTCTGTTTTGCTTTTATGTATTAAAGGGATAGTTCTGTGATTATTTATTTACCCTCATGTCGTTTAAGACCTGTATGACTTTCTATCTTCCAGTCATATATTTTCATTGTGCTTTTTGTCATTTTGGGAGACCATGCACATTCTGCTAAAAGTCTCCTTTTGTGTTTCACAGAAGAAAGAAAGTCATACAGGTTTGGAACGACATGAGGGTGAGGTAATGATGACAGAACTATCATTTTTGGGTGAACTATCCCTTTAAGTGTATAACAACAATAACTGGTCCAGCAACAGGATGTTGGGTTAAACCTCCTCACCTCATACTGATCTCCAGGACAAAGCCGGGCAAAGCCTATCAACCCTGCCTCAACAAAAGAGAGAAAACATTAGCTTGTTTAGGAGACTAACGTTCATCTGAAACTCAAATTCCTGCATATGTGAAGTGCTGTGTACCTTTCATTTTGATTTGTAGCTCTCCCAGCAAGATTTCCAGTTCTCCTTCCATTGCACACATGTCCTGCAGGTAGAGATGAGTGTTAAACAGAAACATTTCTGGAGTGAGATGTTACAAGCGAAGTGCGGTTAAGCCAGTTTTGTTATGTTGGGTTGGCCGGGATGTTTTGAAAAAGCCACCGAGCCACAGTGTTTACGCTTGTTGGGAAAATGACCACACAAATAGCTTACTTGTAGTTCGCTGTGTGTGTATGGTGTCCAAGAGAGGACTTTACCTCCAGGCTGTGTCTGTGGTTGCGGTTCAGCTCCAGTAAACTCTCTCTAGATTGTCGTGAGGACGTGGACAGAGAGAATGCTCTCTTCATGTTCAAAGCGCCTTGGCACAGCCGCCACTGGATACAGTAGGACTCATACAGCTCTTCAACCTGTTGACATCCACATTCACATGATATAGGTTTATTCTTAACAAATCTGACCAGTGTTCACATATAATCAAATTATTTATTAGTATTTTCAGGTTGTGTTACCTTACTAATCTGAAACTCTAAGCGCCGTATGTATCTTTCTAAGGCTCGTATTTCCTGTTGTTAGCAAGCAGAACATAAAAGATTACATTTTGTAACCTTTGGTTTTAAATACCATTTTTTTTTTAAAATAAACTATATGGTACAAATCCCAAAAATATGTTTTTGTAAGGGAAACAACACTCAAATTATTGGATATTAGCATTCTTTAATGACAACATACCTTTTCCAGGTCATAGAAAAAACCCTGAGAAATGAAGAAACGTTTTTTTTATTTATTATTTTATATTAACTTTACAAACTGTGTAAAAATGTAAAAATAATAATAATAATAAAATATATGAAAAGCTGGATTAGAACTAGTTAAAGTTATTCTCAGTACAAAGTCTCACCAGTCTGGAGTTCCTCTTTGTGTCTCTCTGCTGGGATGACAGGAAGTCCAGCTCAGTTTGATGGTTTTCCAAGTAGTCCCTATACAGGATGAGATGTCATTAACATTCACAAGACTAGTGTGTGCAGTCCACGAATGGCTTCATTACTCTACTACAATGACTGTACATACTTGAGCCCTTTCCTCAAAGCCTGGAAGATTCTGTCCACCTGCTCAGGCTGTTGCCCCCAGACGCTGCTGCCAACCCGACTCGAAGAGGGAATTCTGGGAGATTTCCCTGCTATGACTTTTGTGCGGAGAGAGCTACGAGTCGAGGAAAGTCTGTAGGGTGAGATGGAATGGTAGAGATGTTAAAAAAAGATTGAATTACTAAATAAAATAGTGTTATATACACTATTGTCCAATTTTAAAGATATTAATTGAACAAAGGCACATTAAATTGAGACAAAAGAGACAGTAAAGACATTTATATTGTTATAAAAGATTTTTATTTTAAATTAATGCTGTTCTTTGTATTCATCAAATCAGCATATTAGAATGATTTCTGAAGGATCATGTGACACTGAAGACTGGAGTAATGATGCTGAAAATTCAGCTTTGTCATCACAGGAATAAATGAATTTTTTAAATATATTTAAAAATAGAAAACATTTATTTTAAATAACAATAAAAATTAAATTAAATTAAATCAATTAAATGCAGTGGTGAGCATAAGAGACTCCAAATCTTACCGACTCCAAACTTTTGAATGGTGGTGTATGACAGTTCAACATTTAAAAATCACTATTAAATCACTGTCAATAATCAATAAAAATGACAATAAAGACAGTTATAAGCAGCTCAAGACCTCATACTTAGACTTATCTATCCATAATAGTCTCTCTAATCATTTACCATGATCCAATCTTTATGTTTTTCTGCCTATTTGATTTGCATTTTGCCTTTTACTTAAACTTTGATGCGCATATGGGTTGCGCAGAAACTTCATCTCTTAAAAAAACTGAATAATGAATTTATAGGGAAAGCTGTTTCTTTTGGCCATTTCTGAACCCATAATTTAACTTCACAAGTGCATGTAATAATTCAAAAACTGAAAAAAAGACATTGCATTGCCATTTTCACACTTCATTAAGTAGCACAATAGTTGGCCAGGAGAATAAGAACAGCTTCTCTAGTACCAAATTAACACTTTCCTAAAACTGTTTTCTTATAGTAATGCTGCTGAAAATGGTGGTTTTCATGATCGTATTGTGGTTATTTCAAACCTTAATCATTTTGAATATTAATAATGTTTTTGAAGGTATTTTTGGTAAACTAAATACTACTTTGGTCAACAGAAGTATCAATTTCTTTCCAAAACCAACATTTGTTTTAGCAATTCCAAACTTTTGAACAGTAGTATATGTTTTTATATTCTGAATTTAATCCTCACATCCCATTTTAGTTACACCCACAATACAATCTACATATTTCAGCGATGTTCTGACAGTGTATGCTTACACATCATAACAAACTCAATGACTCTGCAATGTAAATAAACTCTCTTAGGGAAGGCATTCCTCTGCGCTGCTCTGGGGGTCACTAATAACACAAGCTTTGGCTCTCACATCGGTATATTCCTTCCTGGCTCCATCACTGACATCTCCGCTGTAACTCGAGGTCCCTCAGTGGACAATGACACAAGTAACGCCCTTTTTCTCAGGAATAAAGAGCTTGAATAAAGAGCTCTCCTAACATACAGAGTCTTTTAGTGTATTTTAAAAGTAGGGTTGGGAATCGAAAATTGATTCCAATTCTGGAATTGGGGTCCGTGTACCTTCTGGTAATTTGATTTTCTACTTAAAAAGAAATAAAAAGAAATGATCCCTTGCATTGTTTCTTAATAACAATGGAAATAACTTAAAATATCTCATTTTTGGTCATACAGATAAGAGTAAGACATCATTCAAAACTGTAAAAACTTGAATACACTCACAATAACAACAAAACGTTACAAAACGCTTTTGTAAAATAAAGAAAACAAAGTTAAACTTTCTGCCGTTTCTGCACATTCCTATGGTAATCATCTATGTGAACATGTAAATGTCCCCATCACCTCAATAAAACAAAGCACCAAGCTTCATCAGGTTATATAAGCTACTTTTCATAGTTTTTGGAAAACTGTGCTGTGAGGAATAAGTCTTGAATTTACATCTGAGGAAGAACGTGGCTTGATCACATGTTCATAGTCTCAAGATTAGATCTGAATTTTTTTTTTTTTTTTTTTTTTGCGAAAATCGACATAAAATTGTTGATATGCAGTGCTCATTTGACCTCCTGCTTCTTCTTCTAATGATAATAATAATGATAATAATTGTGTTAAAATAAGGGAAATTATCTAAAAATCCCAAACAAATTAGTTATAATTTAGGTTACAGAGCTCTGGGTTATGGTTTTAACACAAAAAAATAAATATAATCTCCAAATGATAAAAACAAAACTATCAGTCTGAGGTCAGTCAGCCCTCATCCTTAAGATGATATTGCCTGATTTTTAAAAAATGTTTTCAAAAATATCCAATCTACAAAAGTCTAAAGAGTGGTTGAAATCTTTATAACTGTAAATCCATGATCTTAACAGGATCGTAGCTGACAGCAATGATTAATATGAGTTTACTAAGCGATTGCATGCTTAAAAAGCATTTTCTCACAATGCACTTTTGTGAAGCTTCTGCCATATAATAAAGAGTTTACAAATTGAAAGCAGGCGGATACGCCTGTGAAGTTGTTTTGGCCTTTGTCTGCAATCATTTAGTTTCAGTCTTTTACTTGGATGGGAATGCAGGAATGTAATGCTATTGTGACAAAATAAAAACTTGCAAAAATGCATACACACACACACACACACACACACACACACACACACAGAGGCAGCTGTGTTTACTTATGTAAGCTGTCACACTGCTCACAGAGGATGCTTGTGCTTGAATCCGAACCGTGCATCCTCTCAGGACCTTTGGTTCTTGAAATAACTACTGCTGTTACATAATAACGCAAGCTTGTTTACGTTTCGGATTGTGTGGAATGGCGAATTAGAACTATAAGCAATCAAAGAAAAATTGTAAACCACATCCAATATAAGCTAAGCTCCAAAACCCAGTGAGATTCCCTACAAAGGCCGCATCCTAACTGATAGGGAGCCTGTGACTAATTTGGAACGTAATATTTATTTTCTATTTCAGCCTTTATTTTAAAGGGGACCTATAATGCCCCTTTTACAAGATGTAATATAAGTCTCTGGTGTCCCCAGAATGTGTCTGTGAAGTTTCAGCTCAAAATACCCCACAGATCATTTATTATAGCTTGTCAAATTTGCCCCTATTTGGGTGTGAGCAAAAACATGCCGTTTTTGTGTGTCCCTTTAAATGCAAATGAGCTGCTGCTCCCGGCCACTTTCCAGAAGAGGGTGGAGCTTTAACAGCTCGCGCTTCGGTTGCTCAACAAACAACAAAGCTGGAGAATCTCACGCAGACAAAATAACGATTGTCAGTAACGGTGTTCAGCCTTACATTGTTCAAAACGGAGTCGACACTGATAGAGAGACTCAGGAAGAAGTTACAACTTTTAGAATGCATCTGGACGTTTCTGAATGGTTAGTGGATAAATGTATGTAGTTGCTGTGGAGTTGATTCAACTCATTGACTAGCATTTGCCGTCATGTTAATCTTTTGTGCAAATCCAGCGTTGAATTGACCCTCGTTTGTGAAGCAGTCCGGCGTAAAATGACGGCATGGCAACAACACTCTACTACAACAACTCTTCCTCTTCTCTAAAGCAGCCCAACATGGCCTCACCCCCTTTGTTGCGTGTTCTCGGGGGCAGGGTTTATGTAAATTTTAGGGTTAGTGATGTCACTAACCCAGGAAGTTGCTTGTTGTAGTCCCTACCAGCTGTTTGTTGTAGTTCTTAAACAGAGAATTCTTTAAAAGAAAATATCTCCATTTGCATTGAACTTTGAGCGTCGTAACTTTGCAGATGTTGTTTATGCTCAAACAGCAACATTACACACTAACTAAAGTTAAAAAATTGAAATCATAATCAAGGACCCCTTTAATAGTTATTGGGTGCGTCTCAATCAGCTCCCTAGTTCAGTAGTCAGGGCACTGATCAGGGAGTCGGCCATTTTAAGGGCTGTCTTGATCGCAGAATCCTTCCAGTGCACTGGATCGTTAGCTCCCTAAAAAGTCCCACAATGCACTGCAAAACCCAGGGTGCATCGATGCTCACTATGTTCCCTTAACGGAAGTTCTGAAGCTTGAAACTTAAATCACGTGAGCCAACTCACTACATATAACGACTGATAACGACACGTGATATATGTTTTTAAAACAGAAACCATTATTTATTATATTTCAACATAAACATACATCGTTAGACAGGTAATACGAACACAATCTAGCTAACATTTATAATTCATTTACGTCTGAAATGTTGCACATATATGTAACAAGCAAAGTATTTATCATAATGTACTTTAAATAAGATTACAAGTAATGTCAGAAAGATATCAGCTCTGCTGTTGTTAATAAATACCAGTAATGATGTTGTCGACAAAAAATGTTGTCATGTCACCAGAAATAGAGTCATCAGTGTCCCAATGTGTAGTGAACCAGCATCCTTTACTGTCCTTACCAGTGCCCGAATTCGTGTACACGATATACTGATTCACGAGCTCGGGAGCTAGGGAACTGATTGAGACACACCCTTAGTTTAGTTAACAATAACAACATGCATGGCTTTATTGCAGGAAAGATTCAGACTCCTCACAAATGTTTTGTTTTGTGCAAAATTTTGAAACAAGACCTCCCCAAGATGTCCTCATGGCATAAATTCCAGTGAACAAGAGTCATGCTTTTCGTCAGATTCCCTGCTTTGAAGACATTTGTCTTAAGAAAAGTCAAGTAATACAGTCTGACACGGATGGAAACAACACATCATCTTGTCTCAAACACAAACAATACTTGCTTACCTTCTCCGGCCACCGAGTGCGTTTACTCCAGTGAAGGAGCGGCTCCTCTGCACCATGCCGCCGTCAGCCGGAAAATCAAACTTCAGCTTTACTGACATCTCGCCCCCACCTACAACATACACAAACACATGAAAAGCAGTTAGAAATCTGATTTTTGTTAGAGTCATAGCCTAGCCTAGAACATGTTAGCAACCGCATAGCAACACCTTGGCAGCAGCCTAGCAACCACATAGCAACGCACTCACAAATAGAACATGTTATCATCTGCATGGCAACGCCCAACCGTGTATCTAAGTACTAAAAACCACTCAAAACACCTTAGCAACACCCTGGCAACTGCTCAGAACATCCTAGCACCTGCATAGCAACATTCACAACACTTTATTGTGGCATAGATTTTTGCACAGGCAAGCAACTCTCACATTGTTCACGGAAAACGATTGGGCTAGTTTAGAGCTAATTTTGAGTAGCAATTGGGCATGTTTTGTTGTGAAAACCTGGCAACCCTTACTATACGGTCACAATAATAAAAGCAAAACTAAACAGAAAAAAAAAAAAATCAAGAAAACTAGAAAGGATCAGGACAAATTATTGTCACTGTCACACATGCACACACGTGTTACACACACATCTGCTGAAAATAAAGCTGTCCCTAACGAACTCCTCATTATTCAACCTCAGTGACAGCTACCCCGTCCTCCTCGATGAGAAATGTCCATGTCTCTGTTCTGTCTCTCCTCATCCCATAATTCTTCTGTCCTCTGTTATTGTACACAGTTTTTGAACATTCCTCAGACACTGAGGCCCCAAAACACCTACAGTGGCCCCAAAAAGACACTTAAAGTCATTGTGAAATGAAAATTCTCCCTATCTATTTTCTAAATGCAGGTTATACATCTTATTGTAGACAATTCATCCGTGCATGTTTCATTTTTTGACCTTGTAATGTTTAATAAAATGGCCATAACTGGACCTTCCAGGGAAAATGTCAAATTTCTCTCTGGTGATGTATGCAGGACTTCTCTAATCATTTGGTCCACTTAAACCCACCACTGCAAACTCGCAACTGATGCATGAGTCCAAGTCCATGTTGGTTGTAATCTTCATTTATGGCTTTTGCACCTGTTTGGCTCAAGGAAACGTTTTTGTTGACAGTGGCACACAAGAGAGAGACAGAGCGGAGTAGTGAGAGGAAGAAAGTATGAAGAAGAGAAAGAGAAGCCAGGAAAGGGACAGAGAGAGATGTCTTGATTGCAAACGCAGAGGCAGTTATCATTCTCTACAGGACAGTAACTCATGTTCCTTTTCCTACAAGAGGAAGAGAGAGATCTGTGAGGTAGATGAAGAACTGTGGGGGGTAGATGAGCAGGGAGTTTCAGAAAACCATGTTTGTAAGAACCATGGAAACAATGTTCTGACAGATGCTATCCATGCTACCATGACAAGTGCAGCCAATGAGACTTTAAAATAACTAAAGTACTTTTTTCCGAAGAAAATAAGTATTGCTTGCCTGTAGAAATGTTCCGGGTGGTTGCTATGGCGTTGCTAAGGAGTTCAGGGTAGTTGTTTACTAACGTTAACTCAAAAGAAACCTTGGATTCTACGATATGACTCGGGTTCAATATACTATAATGTTAAGTCTATTAATATAAAATTCAATATAAGTCTGTTAATCTTTTTCTAGCGCTGGGTAAAAATATTGATTTTCCAGTTAATCTGGATCTTTATTTAAACGATCTCGATATCTCCCAAAAAAGAGCCTTTTTGTCAGCTGTTTTTCCTACACAGCTTTTTAGAGGCGGCGAACCACCGCTGTTGAATCTACAGCCACGCGGCAAAATAAGTCATATTTTACCATAGTTTGCCGTCTGAATTAAATGTGTTAAGATTAAAAGGCTGTTTACCGAGAAATTTCCATCGAGTTGTCCGCCTCGAGTTGTCCTGCATAATCACAGACAGATTGATTCGCGAATTAATGAATCATTCAAAAAGACTCATGAACTCGGACTCACTGAATGTCAAGATTTAATTACATACAGTGATATTTGAATGTACTGTAAGATGGATGGATGCAAATGCAATATGTTATATAATTACCTCCTTCTCTAGGTTACATCAATAGCCCAGTAGTTGGCGACAAGACTGTTTTAATGATATGAATTCTTCCAAATACATTCAGATTCATTCAGAAACTATTTTTTTTACGAGTGAGTCATTGAATCATTCACTCGTTCGATTCGTTCAAAACACTGACTCATTCAGGAACGAATCTCCACTACTGTGGTAATTCTGCTTTTCATGTGGTGGAACTGTTTTCGTTGGAAGAGCATAATAGACAAAGGTAACTGGCAATATTATGTCTGAAATTGTGTATACTCAACCCTATTTTATCAACTGCCAGGCAAAAATCGTAAGAAAAGTGATAATCTCCTAAACAAGTTTTGCGATTTAATGTCACGTATTATGTCTGTAACAAATGTACCAATTTTGGCTATGGTACTTATACCAAGTTTTTTTTTTTTGGACGTGATAGTGCCATTATATTCTTTTGAGAACATGCAGAGGGTGTTGTGTGCTTTCACTCGTCAAAAAAGTAGCCTACAAATTTCAAGTGTTAATATGTGCCTGCCCATGAAACAGTGTTGAAATGTTGAAACTCCTTCGAGAAAATGGCACTGAGGTTAACCAAAAACAGCACACTGTTGTTGTTGTGGATTGTTTTTCCCCAAACCGCGCTAAAACCAATTTCCATTCTCCAAAAGTAGTGGTGGGAATCCAGATGCAATGAAAACTAAAGAATTTAGGAATTTCCTTGAGGACATAAACACCAGACACAATATGTAGAAAGAATCTTGTAAATGTTTGGGTTTACATGTCAACAGATCACAGAGATGCATTGCAATAAATTATATCACCATTTTAATTAAATTTACACAAACAGTTAAAGGGATATTTCACCCAAAAATGAAAATTCTGACATCATACCCTCATGGCGTTCCAAACTACGTGTACAACAACATACAGGTGAGTAAATAATTACAATGTTGATGACAATGTTGGGTGAACTATTCCTTTAAGACAATTTGTTTAAGAAATGTACATTTGATAAGCATAATAATATACTTATATGCAAATAACATATAGTCCTGTCTGTGTCCATAGTGAATATGCATTTATTTATTTATATATATACACACATCATTCTCAGTGGGATGCACAGTAAGACAGGCTGAGGGCTGGCCAATCAAAATATTAGTTCAAGGATCATGTCTAGCATGAGAAACTGCCATACTAAGACTTTTTTCCATTTGTTTTTTGGCAGGAGGAAGAAAAACAGAAGGGTGTAGAGGGGAGGTATTGTGGATTTACTGGCTTGAACTGTGATTCAGGGTATGATGGCTGTCATTACAAAAAAAAAAAAAAAAAAGCAGAAAAATTTGGCTTTTTGTATATTTTCAGCCATGGGATAATTGAACATGGCTTATGTGTTAACATATACAGATAGCTCTAAGCAGTCAAGTATGTAAATCTTACTGGAAACAGCCTGATTGCCATCGATCATTTGCCCAGGGGACTCATGGGATTTTGCGCCAAAGGGAATAGATAGCTAGTCCAGAGCACACAAAACTGTGGATCAAGAAAAGCACAGGGTAATGATGCCATTGAAGGGGGGAAGGTTCACAATCTAGGTCATTGGCTGGGGATGGATTTTGTAGGACGTAACAGGACATGATTGATATGAAAACTTCTGTACAGGTAATTCAGTGAAAACCAAGTATTTTACCAGTTATTTTATAAAAAACAGCAGAATACAAAAAAATATATCTTAAAGAATGATGGGGTTTAAACAACATTGGACCCCACTGACTCTCATTGTATGGACCCCAAAAAAAACCTAAACGTTGTTGAAAATATAATTTTTGTGTTCTTCAGAAGAAAGAAAGTCATGCAGGTATTACAGGCACTATCCCACTGAATCTACAATCATTAGCCTAGATCATTAACCATGAAACTACCACCTCATGTGAGATGAAACGCTATCCTTAGCATCTTTTGAAGTCCCTCAGCATCCTCTCTCTTAGCTAAATGTTTAGTAATGAGTTTTTAATGACATTCATTAACATGCTGATATGTAACCTGCCTATTTCCATGACCCAGATGGGAGTTGAACCTTGCTGGTCTGTGCACACAAATATACTGCAACCATCAATATAATATGCATTAACAGAATTTAATAAGCTTTATCAAATTGCACATTGCAGAGAACTTAGTCATAACAAGAAACAGACCTATCAAACAAATATCCATACATTACAGCCAAGAACTAGCTTGGAATGTAGCTTAGTCAGGGTCAGGCCTTCGCTTGAATTCACAGGGTCTCGGACAAAACTTTGAAGACCACAGAATATCTCTAACGTGAGAAAAATCGAAAGCATTTCCATGTGGATTTATGTGAACCCTACCGTATGTTGTGTATTAAGAGTGATTTGTGAGCTCCTTGATTGCACAATTTTCATTCTGCCTTTTGTTTCTCATTGTTTATGATTCTGCTGTTATCTGGAACTGAATCTCTGCTGAATAGTGCTTGAGTCATAGATTTCACTCCTAAGTAACTTTCAAGAGAGAGATCTCGGGGGATCTTAGCTGTAAATGAACTCTGCCCCCCTCAGAGCAAACCCCATAGAGCTCAGTACACACCCACACACAAACACATCACCCCTATCAATCCATACTGGAACAAAGCCATGGATGACAGCACACAGAACATTAATTGAATAAAGTTGAAGCTTTGTTGCGAAAAATCATCACCTTTATTCTGCTGTTTGAAATATTATTACCCAATACCCACACATACAACAGAGCAGGACCTATAATGGGAGTTCTATGCGGTGCTTACTTAAGCCTTGTTTCCAATGAAATTACCCGGAACAATTTGTCCCAGGAACTTTTCCCCCCAGACCTGTTGCCCTCTGCGTTTCCATTGCGGTCTAAAGTACCCTGAAGATTAGTCCGGTGACGTAGGACTGCGTGCGACTTTCCACTTCCCGCTGGATTTTGTCCTCCGCATATAAGCTTAATAAACCTTGTCGGCGGCCCATCGGTCGTAATTTTTAAACTCCATTGTTTATTCGAATAGCAAAGAACTCTTTCTGTACGCACCGCAACAGACTTTTAAAAATGGTGGTTGAAATAAAATGCTGCGTGGAGTCAACCAATCAAAATGCTCAAGTCCCACCCCTGAATGTTCCTGAACTTTGAGAAAGTACTACCTAGCAATCAGGGACTTTCTGAGGGGGAAATTTTTACCCGGTGTGGTGAGAAATCGAGTCCCCCCCAGGAATCGGGTTTCCTTTAGGACCCCCGTTATGATTTATATTGTTTAAAATGCGTAATAATGACCATTAATGTCTTTTAAATTACATGGTTCATATACTAGTATATAACTGAAGCTATAGATTGTGAAATTAAGCATTTCTTTCTTACTATTTTTAGTTAGCTTATGTACCAGCATAACATACATCTATGCAATTAGCCTGCTAGCTTAGCTTATATTATATTAGGTATGTTTTTTGCTCCCAATATCTGTTTCCAGTTCGTTTTATTATGCAATACATAGGCATTCATTTCAAGCATGTTTTTGTACACAATAGTGAAATAGGTTATAATTAGTCAAGATATCATGATAACAACTTTTGATCAGGCATTACCGCCTGGATCCTAAAGGAGACCCGAATCCTGGGGGGGGACTCGATTTCTCGTGACACCGGATATTCATTTAGACCACTGTTCCTCAAATCCAGCACTGGAGGGCCACTATCCTGCAGAGTTTAGTTCAGACCCTGATCAAACTCACCTATCTGCAATTTTCTAGTAACTCTGAAGACCTTGATTAGTTTGTTCAGGTGTGTTTGATTAGGGTTGGAACTAAACTCTGCATGGCAGTGGCCCTCTAGGACCGGATTTGAGGAACCCTGATTTAGACCCTGGTCCCTGCGGTTGAAACACACCGAGTACCACCCCAAAGTCCCTAGTTCCTGGGGAAAGTTCCTCTGGTGGAAACGCGGCTTAAGGCAAAGATCACTAGCTATTGTTCACACTTGGGGTTGGGGATTAAAACAGGCCCCTAAACGTAAATATTAATCTTTGCAGTTTAACTCATCATTAATGCTGATATCATGAATGCTACCTCAAATTGTCCTGATTTTTGAGAAGAGGTGTACTAATATTTTTTTTTCTAAGTGATCTACCTAATGACTAGCAACCACAACTTTACAACTGCAACCTACAAGACTCTAGCAGTTCTGCACAAGTAAGCTCACTACCTCTAGCATTTAATAAGACTTATGAGGTACTACGTGGAGGTCATGAATTAGTAAAGGTGCTAAATAACTTTGTGTTTAAGGGCTCTTGTGCAAAGATTAACAGGGGAGTTACGCACATCAGTCATGTAAGTTATTATGAGTACACACACATCACACGTGGTCCAAGTTTGGCCATATTAGATGACAGAAACATGTTTTTATTGCGGTAATGAAAAAGAGAGCAACGTGAGTGGAGAGCGAGGAGTACAGAGAGAGGGTTGCTTTGGGAAAAAGAGGAATTTGACAGACTAGCAAAGGAAAAAGTCACAAACCATTTATTTTTTGTTTTTTAATCACAGCCATCTGAGGACCTACCCAATACAAGAAGATAGCAATTTCTTTTTCATATGATGCATACTACTAAAATACAGCTTACTAGGATATAGTAACCAATCTGTCCACAGCTGCAGGAAGCCTTGTTATGTTAAACATGACAGCTGAAAATGATGGTCAAAATCAAGTTATGAAGTGTTAAGGCAAATATTGTGCTTGATTATATTTAAAAACCTTTGGTTTGACCAAAGCAATTTTCATTTCTGTGTTTACATATTTTATGTTAGTTTACAGCTTCACAGCTGGGCTTTGTTCACAAAAGCAAACTACCACTGTTTTTGCAGTATGTACTGAGTATAAATTTTCTGTATGCACAGAAAACCTCAATGACATTCACCCGAATGTGCAGCATACAATCACTGCAAGGAATACTGTATCCCACAATGCAAGGGGCTTCGCTTAGTATGAGTGAACCAGAAAAGATATCAGGTGCGTCCCAATTTGCATACTTATGCACTATTCTGTTTTGTAGTATAATTAGTGCAAGTAGTGTGTTCACACTGAAAATTCCAAAAAGAAACAGTACACTTTATATATCCGGATGATATATCTGATGTTGAATGACAAATTCATACACTACACTGTTTAGTACTTAGTGCACAAGTACACAGACTGCATCCGAATTTGCATACTCTCTTGAGTAGGTACTTATTTTGAATAAGTAAATACTTCACGACCACTAATAAGTATGTTCTGTATAGTGTGTGTGTGTAGTATGAATGTAATCTGGATGTACTACATTCGCCATGTTGTCATTATCATGTGACCTACCAGCGTCAGTTATGTCGATTCTTGGCATCATGGGATAGTAAAGTGTCCATCGTATGCACACTTCAGAATCTCTCCGGAAGAAGTAGGTTTTGGGTATTTTTTGCCTTCCCTTTTATGAGTACTGTGAATTCAGACATACTTCTTTTGTCACATACTGTTTTTTGCCTACTATATAGTAGGAAAGTATGCGATTTTGGATGCAGCCTATAGTTGATAGTTGGGACACAACTATCAGCTATGATTTTTAACATGTACTTCTTGACTCAGTTGATCTGACAGTGAAAAATAAAAAATGCAAAACAACTTTTTTGTTCATTTGTAACATGCACACTTGCTCATGGAATTGTCCGCATTAATTTGTGAGTCCACTAGGTGGCAACGACAATTGTGTTGTTTCTTTCAAGAACTAGTTAAAGAAGATGGAAAATGCATGGCAAGGAAAAACAACAGAAGAAAAAGGTGGAAACAACAAAAATGGATGTGCACTTCAGGAGGACTCATGCGAGAGGAGGTAAGAAGATCTCTGCATCTTGTTTGTTCAGCTTTTGTTCAAATGGTGCTCACTGCAGAGCCAAATGACTTCCAGCTCCCTGCCTCTGGATGTCATGGGTTGAGCTTGACCTAGTCCAGCTCCACTTCTGTGGATCTAATGGGTGGAAGGATAGAGTTATGGGTAGGGTTAGGGTATGGTTGGACCTTCTAGCTCCACCCGTTACGCCCAAATTACATCTAGAAAGGGGGACCTGGACTTCACGCTCCACCCATGGCTCTGCAGTGAGCAGCCTCTCCTTTTGTTTGCAAGAGTATAAACATATCTAGGCGTTTTTACTTCTCTTCTACTGTACTTCTTACTGTACTCCATGCTCTCCTCTGCTGGTCAGGTGTAGTATCACTAATTAGTCATAGTGAAGTTAGAATTCTTGATTTTTGCGTAAAACATGAAGGCAAGTGGAAACTATGCATTAGGGAGAGGCATTCTCAATTTAGACAGCATGATTGGACAAAATTTGTACATGGCCTGTAAACATTGTCATAAATAGATGGCACTAGACAGAAACCATTGTTTTTGTAAAGTTTGGCAAACTTGTCAGTTAAATCAGTGTGAAGTGGGTAAAGACAGTAAACACATGTGCAAGGAAACAGGGTTGTCTGCTCACATGGGTTTGTTTATGTTTTCTGAGGGACGTTTGGCCCCTCTGCTTCTCAGTGATGTATATGGTGTTGTGTGTGATATATGAGTGAGTGAGTGTGCGTGCTTTAGAAAGGCCGTATAAATCACAGAGAGGTCAGACGTAATTGTTAAGCATGCTTTTTTCCACTGCATCACATTGGGAGCCCAGAGGCCCCTGCACATACTCATGTGCTTTCACTCACAATTCAAGATGATCGCATTAGTATTCATAGGTAGTTGTATGTAAAATGTACTCATACATTTTTTAATGTTCGAATAAATATTTTTATGTATTATTGTTATATTATTTTTTTTGAAAATATGGTGAAATGTGGCCTGGACGTTTATTTGTGATAATCAACCATGCGCAAATTTTATGTTCAAATGCCTACTTAATAATAATAACAAGGCTGTGTTGCACAATTTTCCCATCTCTTTCTCTGTTTTTCAGTCTTTTCTTTTTTGTTCAAACATGCACATAAATGTTAACAGTCAGTAAAGGCAGTTGTTAAGAGGGCATAAGAATGTGGGTAGATTGTAAACCTGTGTTAATTTGGTAACCTAAAACCACATGTTTCACTATTACAACAAACTTGCTCATAATTCCTCCTTAAACCCAAAATGTGGCAAAGCTTAACATGTTCGTGGCTAATGGAGATGGTCTTTATATAAGAGCTCCTGATGTTTGGTGGTTGAATGGAATGTTTTCGCCAGATGTTGCATCTTCCTATTTTTCCTTCTTTCAGTCATATGATGATTCATGACCTTGTCTCTCAATAATCAGTTCCTGATTTTTGTCCCATATTTCCACTACGCCAAAAGAGGTTCCTATGTATTCCCCTGATAGTAATACTGATCGGCTATCTCATGATTAGAATTATTTATGGAGCTGTTTTTCTTGTCCATGTAAATCTAGGAATATAAAAGCCCAGAGTTAGTGATAGCAATACTGTTGTTTACTAAGGTTGACTACATGCAAACAATGTTTTTAAGCTTTTAAGCTTTCACGCACACAAGGGGATTTTTATGTATTGGCAATAAGTTTATAAGTCTAATAGATTTCTTATGGGTGTACTTAGTGTATGACGTTCAGTGTTTCTTGAAGTGGCTGTGCAAGAGTTGAAACTAGACAGACATTTTTCCATGTGCTTTGTGAAGTTGGTTAACTACCAGGAGTAAAGCATGGATTCAGTATTTTAGCCTGTCTGGAAGGTTGCAACAGCCACGAAATTGGTTAGTGTCTCAAGAGTTTAAGGTCACTAGACGTCTAAATCTCCTCTGAGTAGCTTTATTTTGTAGTTATTATTTCAGTCCAGTCTATATGGATTATTTTGTCCAGTAATGTGAATACAGTGCTTTGTGTTACTATAACAACTAAGAAAAATAGTGAAATAAAAAAGTTTTGAGCCAATGAGAATGTAGGTTGTTGCCAGAGGATGTGGGCTAACATTTCATCCAGTATTTCTCTGTGAGGCATTGCCTCCATTTTACCTAAACCACTTTGAACTCCCTCACCTCCTTGGCTGGTTTCTGGTGAAGACTGAACATTGGCTTGAATGCTTTCTTGGATGGCATGAAGTATGGATGGCAAGACACTGGAGACGCAGCTGTCCAATCCAAACCATATATGAGGTTTTGGATTATTCAGCAGATGTTCACAAGATGAATTTAGGTGGAAGGGTTTGTGGCTAGATGGTTTGTTCTGTAAACTGTCATCAGGTCAAAAAGGGTTTAATGCTGCTTGGACACATCCTTTGCCAATAGTTTCCTGAAAGTGTTGATGGATTTTAATTTTATATCAAACATATAGGCGATTGTTTGGCCTTTTTGAATGAAAACTCTTCTATTTTCTATCATTTGTGCAGTTATATTTCAATATGTATTTTTCCATAAGCAAGTATCAAAAACAGAAAATGTTTGAAACACCCAAATTGCACTTCACTGACAAAAATGACTGTCCTCAAATGCAGAACAGCACGAATGCCTTCAGATGTCAAGATTTATATGATTAACAGAGGAAATGCATTACGTGGTTAGAGCACTGAATGTCTTCAGCTCTGCTCTTAGAGTGTAAACAAATCCAAATGACTACCTTGCATCTCGGTGGCAAACCAGTGGCCACTTGAAAGTGCAAGAGAGTCTTCAAAGCAGCAACAAAAGGTTCAATTAAGGATTCTTTTCATTTATTTATTTTTTGCTCCGGCTGCATTTGAGTTGAGTTTTAATAGATCCCAGAGCTTTAGGGGGCTGTGCATCCTGTTTGTGTGTGCCATATGAGCTTAAGTGTGTGAGAGGGCAGTCGGTAAAGAAGGCCATGAACAGTGTAAGCGTAATTACTCTTCACTCTCTGTCTGTTCTTGTTTCTCTCTCTCTTTCAGTATCCTTCTCTTTCTTTCCACTGTAATAGTTTACAGAGATGTTCCTAGTACACTTCCAAGTCATGTCATTTTTCAAAAAGACAGACTTGTTTGTGGGTTTTGAGGTCACGTTTTACAGTCCTCAAATATTATATTCAAGCTAATTTTTATATGCAATTGAATTAAAAGTAATTTCAGAAGAGGTTTGAAGGTTAAAGTCACAGTGAAATCAAAATAGACAATTTTTATTTGTATTATTTCTTATTTTTGCAGTGTTTATTATTATTCCATGCACATCGTAATTTTTTTAAAACATGTCCCTCATAATCTTTAATCAAAATAACTTCCCCTTTTTCTTCCATCATCTCTTCTCTGATGACGTGTTTACTGACGCTAGGGTGGGGCAACCTGTCACTCACATGAGATCCACCAATAGCAAACCACAACATCCAACCATACAAACAGTTCCCCATGGACAAAGTTTTCATCCTAATTTTTTTTTTCTCTTTCAAGAAGCAATTTCACTCGGATATACATCACAATAGGGAAGAAAAGATGATCACAAATTCCGTTTCATGCCTACTTTTTTAATCATAAGCAATACTGCAGTAAAGACGTTCAACATTAGTGAGGTCGACTAGAATATCTCCATTTATTTTTTGTTTTTAGCATTAATATTTTAGTAGTGAAGGTGATTTTTATTTTAAATATGAATGTTTTAGCATATTGATAGCGCTAACAGTCAAAGCACCAATTTTCCCTGCTGAAAAACGGTTTAAACCAGCCTAAGCTGGTTTGCTGGTCTCCTAACCTGGTCAAGCCAGGCTGTCGGCTGGTTTTGGATTTCAGGGCCAGCTTTCTGACCGGCTAAACACCAGCTTGTCCAGACTGTGAGATCACCTTAAACTTAAGCTAATTATTTCAGCAGGTTTGTAAGAACTTTACTGTAAATTTCAAGACAATTACATGTCAGGTTTCATAATGATTGCCGTGAGCAATGTGTCATTGGCTTGTGTTTGTTTGTTAAATATCTGTCAAGGTTATACTTAGCATCCATATGATTAAGAGTAGCGTGTCTGATGGGTGTCAGGTAGACATAACTAAACCCAACCTAGATTTTGAAAATGTGTAGTTTTGTACAGAGCTTTGCCAAACCTAACCTAAGATTTTGAAGAACTTATGAACCTTCTCAACTCTTGATATTATGATATGCCCTCTCTGACAGTCCTCACAATTAGTAGCTCTTCGTTCTTGCGGATGGAACTACTTTTGCTGGTGTGTTTTTACAAAGTGGTGCTTTCCGCTCTGGCTTCGGTCCACCTGGGTCCACCTCTCTTTAAGTTCTTCCACCAGAGCGATTGTACTTCTGGCTGCATGTTTGATGTGCAAATCCCTCCTTTTTCTGCACTTCCTGCACTTCTCTCCTTTTGTTTTTCTTGTGTAAACGAATAAAGCGTTGCAAAAAAGGGTGAGTTCATCGGGGATGAGAGCATATTGGATATGTGGGTATCTCAGCAGGGTGTACCACCACTGAAGTCAATGACTAGATGTTATGAAAACACTGTTCGTCTTGCTTCTCATGCACATACGCTTTCTCTTTCTGTGCGTACCCATGCCACACCTTTTAACAATGTAATCTGCTCACATTCCAGTACTTTTGTAGGTAATATAAATATATGGAAATTGCATTTCATATCTGATCGAAGAAAAACGTCTCAGCTTCCAGCGCTCCTGCTTGGCATTAATGTATGTAACAGATATGAAAACGGCTCACCCCCTGATGGCATATAGCATGAATGTGGCAATTTACAGACTGAAATATGCGCTCCTTTTCTCTTTTTCTGCGTCTAGGATCATGCAGTCCACCATATAGCCTCTGAAATTTTATTTTAATGAACTAACCCGTTCCACCAATTCCTGATTGAGCTGGTGAGCCAATGATAAAGGTTTCAGACAGATAGTATCTTGTGTTTTTGTGCCTGGGCATGTGCTATCTGAAGCAGACCACCAGTTAACTTTGAGAAGTTGTCTATGTGCATGGGTGTAGATAGTGTGAGACACGGTTGAATATACACATATGGTCATATATAAACAGGACGGAAGAGTTTTTTACGGTAATGAAATGGGAATCTTTGCATACATTTCCCGAACAGGAAAGCAATTGATTTACCAAGCATTTGGTGAATTAGAATGTTTATGTTGAGGGTTTAAATTAGATTAAACGGGCGTGTTCAATTCTCACAGGCAAAAGTGAAGACAACATCACTTCTGAGACGATCACTTCTTGGGAAAGCCCCACCAACTCACACAGATGTTGAAGAAGCAGTTATGGCTGTTTTGAGAACTCACATTCTTCCAGACACAACTAATCAACTGCAGAAAACTGGATTCTTGTTCATTGTGTCTGCCAGTGCAATACATGTTTGTTCACAAGAAGACAGATATGCCAAATAACAATGCATGTAAATATATTACATATTTGTTCAGTATTGTGCTTGGGTCAAAAAGGGTATCTTGTATTTGGCATCACAATAACAGTTAATCCATGAATGCTCGTATATCATACACTGCTGAGTTGCTGTTTGGATTTTAATAGGCAAATGCTTAAGAGTCTATGACTGGATCATTACTGCGGTGATTATTACATTTCTAGCATGTTATGTGTTTGGGAACAGTTCTATTAACCATAATTGATGGAGTGTGTAGCTTTTCATTTCTTAAACAACCATGTAGGAAGACACATCATGGCCATATTCCAGGAAGACAAAGCCAAGATTCATCAGGCTCAAATTGTGAAAGAATGGTTGGGAGGGAGCATTAAGAATCATTTTCACATATGAATTGGCACCTCTGAGTCCAGACCTTAAATTCATTGAAAGTCTTTGGGATGTGCTAGAGTAGACTTTACAGAGTGCATTGTCAGTACAAGAACTTGACCAAAAATCGATGCACCTCTTGATGGAAATAAATGTTGTGATGCTATTTCCATCAAGAGGTACATCAATTTTTGGTCAAGATCTTGTACTGACAATGCAAGAGTCAAGCACTCTGTAAAGACTACTCCAGCACATCCCAAAGACTTTTAAAAGAACTGTTGCCAAACATATAACAAGCTAGAAACATAATAATCACAGCAATAATGATCCAGTCATAGACTCTTAAGTATTTGCCTATTTAAATCCAAACAGCGACTTTTTTTCGGATGGACAGTGTATATTATAATTATAATGTCTCTGTGGAAAGGTGGAAGCTGTTTTTGCCTTATTTAGGGTAACCAATTACAGACCTGCGCACACTCTCTGATATATAACACAAGCACAGCTAGCATGTCTTCAAATCTTTGACAAGTTTCTTAATGTAACATGACAATCCTGTAACATGGCCATCAATGGCTGTCGACTTATTTGCCTTTCCATGAAGCAACTGGTGTTTTTAATTGGAATTGTAGATTCCCAGATTCCTTCAAAGGGTGTTGTATCCAAATGGAATCAAAGCCAACAAAGGGAGACAAGTGTAAGAAATAAAAGAGATTGAGAGAGAGGGAGAATCTGCATCTTGAGATCGCTCGATTTTCATAGTCTCACGGTTTTCGGGGCAGTCTTGTAACAGGGATTTGAGTTTCAGATTCCCACAAAGGGCCATTAGGGAGAGAGAGGTGGGGAAGTCAGGAGAATGGAGGGATGAGCTAAACTGGACTGTGTAGAAGTGTAAGTTGAAAATCATGAGGAGCCTCTCTGTGAACTCATTCTTCGAGGGCAGAGGAACCTGTCTGAGGGTTTTTTCCACAACCGCTGGTTTGTATTAAACCATGACAAAGAGCTCCATTAAACATCATTTGTCTTCTTGGAAACGCCTGTAGTCTCTTTCATTGCCTTTAAAGAAGATTTGCCTTTAAAGCAGTGTGTGTTGCAGGTTAAATGCAGGTTAAGCCCTATCAGAGTCTCATGCTGTTGGTTACCACAGAAAATAATTTAGACTCTTTACTCATCACTTCACATATGAACAAACAAATGTGTTTACTGTAATGCACTTACTATGGAACCAAAATACATGTTAAAATACGGAGTGTTATGAAAGTATTGCCATGAGACATTGTGTGAAAATTTTGTCATAATTCATTCATCCTAATGTTGTTCCAAACCTGTATGAGTTAATTTCTTCTGTTGAACCCAAAAGAAGATATTTTGAAGAATGTGGGTAACCAGACAGTTGATGGCACCTATTGACTTCCATAGTATTTTTTTTTTCCTACTATGGAAGTCAACGGGTGCCATCAACTGTCTGGTTACCCACATTCTCTAAAATATCTTACTTTGTGTTCAACAGAAGGAAGAAACTCATATAGATTTGGAACCATTTGAGGGTGAGTAAGAAATGACAAAATTTTCATTTTTGGGTGAACTATCCCTTTAACAAGACTTACGCTGCCTTCACAATGTGCTATCGGAATTATTTTAAATACGAGTTTACTAGTTAAAAATTGGACATGAACCCCCTTTCAAGTCGTATTTATAACTGCTGGGGGATAATTTTGATACCCGAGTTCCCGAGTTGGGCGGGCCATAAACTTTAAACATGGCTAAGGGGAGAACGATCACTGCTTTGACTGGTATTCTTTATTAGTTTTTTCCACAACAGCTACATCGCCTTGTCTTGTTGTTAAAGTAGTGCATATTTACAAATATGAATAATCATTTGAAGCGTATTGTATGTTTTATACACACAGAAAATAGCACATATTTGACTATAATTCCAGAATCGTCAGCAAGCTTATTATCTAGATAGCGTGGTGGTTGTCAATCATGGGACTCTAAAAAGATTTTCCAAATAAATAGGCAAGAATAAACTTGGTGTTCTCCATGATTCCCGTTCTTTCCGACAACAAAGCGCTTGAATGCGACAAGCTCATAATCAAAACTTCAGAAGTGGGAAGTAAGAAATTCAAGAAAGAACGTGAAGGTATCATTAATCTAATGTCCAGTACGTACATTACTGTAAACTCAGTTTCTGTTTGGTTTTAATTGTTACAGACTGGGATGCAAGTCATAATCTACAGTTTTTAACATGTATCTATTCTTATTTGATTTTAACTTAAACTTATGACTTTTTTCATCCATAAGTTAACAATGCTCAACATTACTGCATATTTTGATGTCTTCTAATTGTTAATTTTTTTCCGAAGGCTAATCACCTGAATACATCCCTGTTCCTTTTTCTCACTAGCTTAGAGATCTATTACTTGCCGTTTTTCCAAGAACACGTGCCAGCAGCTGCAAAAATAAACATCAACCCCAGACTGAGAAAAGAGCGTCCAGTTTTTAGCCTGAGGCTTTTTTCTTTCAGCCAACCTGTGCAGTGAACCTCATCCCTGTCCAAACGCTGCAGATGACCACTGATACACAAAGACGTCTGTTTGGGGTTAATTTAGCGAAACAAACACAGGGCAGCAGGGGAGATTCTGACAGCCTTGACCCAGGTGTCTTTTGATATCATGGCGCTGATAGCAATAAACATGCTTTAGGTAAATAAACAAGGTCCATTTTAATTTCGTGTTCACTTTCAATGTGAAATCAATTGTTCAGCGATTGTTTTCAAACAGGTTTACCCTCATCTGCCATTTGTCAGGCAAACAGATAGTCCCGCCCCAAACTGGCTGAGCATGTAGTAGTAAAAATGTTAGTAAATATCCAAACAATTACACATATCAAGTTTTAAGCATTCTAATTTTCATATTACTCTGAAAAAACACTATAATTTCACATTTTCAGTGAAAAACAATTGTCTAAAAAAGTGAAAACAAAGCAATACAACTCAAAATACTGTGTATCTACACATGCAAAAAGGTCTGTAGTTATAATAGTTTGTCTTACCTGGTTCAGAGCTCTTCTATTCCAGAGCCAGGTTACGTCTGACAACTAAGCAAACACACATTTGGTCTCATCTCTGCAGCGGAGTGCATGTGTGCGTGCGTGTGTGTGTTGAAGCAGCAGATGTCTGTTGACTCCTGATAGCGTGTGTTTCTCCAGCAGGCAGAAATGACACCTGATTCTGAGAAGCTGCTTGTACAGGGTGAAAAGCAAAGCGACTGAATGCATCAAATGCGACTGTAGCTTTCTCCTACTTCACTCATCCTGTACTGAGCCGGTCTCACAATGTTCCCTCGTCGGCTTTAACTTTTCTCACTCTCTCTCCTTTTCTCCTCCCATTTTTGTTCATATGAGTCTCTCACACACACAATCACACATACACACATACTCCCTTGTCATTTCTCTCCTCTGTCACACCAGGCAGGAAACACATCAAAGCTGTAAATTCAGAATTCTTCCATATTTTCTTGGCCGCTCTAAACATTTGGCAGTGTGGATGAACTGAAAAACTTGGAACTGTTTCCGTGCAAACTGTACAAGTCCATTAAATATCCTGTGAATACGCTCGTGGGACGCTTGGCCAAGACCCCCAATGACTCGTCTGAATTAACCTGTACCGCTTGCCACATATTTTCAAACACAGTCTTGTGTTGAAGGAGGAATGATTCCTTTTAATGGTGCGATGGGGTCTACAAACTGAGTTTAGATTATTCTGGGGTTTGTAGAGAGATGGACAGGCAAATATAGGATGGCATAATTCTTGTAAATTCTGTCCTTCAAACTAAAATTCAAGATCATATTTTTGTAATGTAGTGAACATAATGCAAGTGAATCTAAGTGGTGGAACTGCATCCTTAGAATATTTGTCTCATTTATATTTGAGCAAGTTGTCACATGCTTTATTACGCCACTGTTCAAAAGTATGGAGTCTGTATGATTAATGTTTTTGAAAGAAGTCTCTCACCCTCACCATGGCTGCATTTATATGATAAAAAATACAGTAATAATAGTAATATTATTACTATTATTAGTAATATACTGTTACTTTTCTATTTGCTTATTCATGATTTTTTTTTAAAGCAGTAAATTATTGTTTTAATACAGATATGTTATGGAAGATGTATTTCGTACTTGTAGATTGTATATTTTTTCTTGGACAGTAATGGTGGATGTGTCAGTAGCTCAAGACCTTAAGGATTGTGTGTCTATATAGAAATTGACTTTAAAAAAATAAACCTGCCTTGAGAAATTTTCACTGGAGTGAAAAGTCTGACAAATGACCCTACTCTTCTCTACTTTCTAAAATAATGCCACATCTGCCCCCTGCTGGTTGTACATTATCGTCACACTTGCGTCTGGTTCCACCTGGATGTTGGATTTGAGGTTTAGGCTTGAGAACACAAAGAAAGAAAGAGAAAAATAAAGTTTGTAGTATGGCAAGATGAACTGCAGGAGTGATTATGGTTTGAATATTCTTGAAGCAACTTCTTCAACTCCTGTTAGAGACACTCTGGGCTCAGAGCCAATGAAGGAGAGGCAGGGAGCTTGAGGGATTTGTTACGTGCTCCTAACCAGATGCCCTGATAATTTCCTTCATGTATGTCCTCTTACCTGCACATCCTCAACCTCTTCAGCACAGTAACAAAATATGCATATAAACATATACCAAATGTCATCTGGCCCCAAACGTATTTGGACACTTGAATTTCATTGCTTAAAATCAAGCACATTTTGCGCCCAAATGCTGCAGGATCTTTTCTCTTCATTAACTTTTCTTCATCATTTTTGCTGTTGCTTTTAATCAGCTGGTGTTTTTAGTATTTTAGTGGATGTATGAAGGCATTTCTCCTGAAGTTCACACCGATGTAACCACAGGTGAAGTTCATCCAACTATGAACATGTTCCACAATATGTTTTGTATTAATTTGGATCAGTATATATATTGTATAATTAATTTGAAACCTAACAAACTTCTTTTTTAGCTTGAAAAGTGTCAGCTGATCTGCATATTTAGTGGGGTAATTAGAGTTAACTGATACTAAAACCATTAAAAAAACATTTTTGTTGCTTGAAATAAAAATTAACGTTAACTCAAATAAAATAACATACAAAAAAAAAAAAAAAAAAAGTTGCCAAAGCAACATTTCTCATTTTCATTTAGTTTAACTTGATGAACTAAAATAACTAAAACTGAAATAATTAATAAGAACTATATAGACATATAAAAAACAAAAGAATTAAAACTTTAACTAAAATTATAATAAAAATGAAAAATATAAAATAAAAACATTCAAAAATATTGATTAAAAACTATAATAATACTGATATTTAGTCTGTGAGCAGGATTATAATGCAAAAAACAAAGAGAAAAAATGATCATTTAAATGTTTTAATTATTAATTGATATTGTTAATTATATTATTATTGATCAATTATAATATTCATATTATGTTAATAATTTCATATGCATTTTAATTAAAATTTAAACATTTTGCTAGACTTCAAGATTTTAAATGAAACAAAATTTCTATTTTGATAGACATGGTCGAAGGACATACAGATGGGAACTTGACTTCCTAATGCGTTCCTTCTTTCTTTGCTTCCATCTCTTCCAGTCAGTTTACCATATGTGCAGCGATAGAACAGATGGTTTGGAAATCAGCTGCTGTGAGGAACCTCAATCAGTGTGAAAGTGAGACGTGTGCAGGTGAACACACATGAGGGGAACATCCTTTAACTGCAGCGCTGAATGAACACTATCCCTTAAAAACAGATTCAACAGAGGTATTCCATGTATTTGCCCTTAATATTACGCTAATGTGCAAATTAAAGGTGCATTTGTGTCAATGAAAGTGAGTGGTTCCATTATAGGAGGTAGTGTGATATCGTAGAGATAAAACACAGGGTGGTCTGATCTCTGTGAGCCATGACTTCTGTGGCCTTGAGCCAGACACTTTAACTCCAGGTTCTTCAGGCAGATTTGTCCTTGACTATTATGCATGCTGTGAAGTATGCATTATATACCTACAACTTTTTAAAAAAATAGTATGTGAAACAGTATGCATAAACATTTGCATATGCTACATTGTTTTTATTCAGTGAGTGGCATACCATTGTCATCTTGGTTATGCTTTTTTCTTATCATATTATGTATAAAAAGTTTCAATTTTAGCAGCCTGATAATATAATGAGTCAAGAAAGTGGGATAACAGTATTCTACAGTGTGCTCTGTTGCAATCTGCACTTACTGGTTACACTTTATTTTACAGTTTAGTTGTTACACGTTACATGTAGTTACTGTATTAATAACTATAAATTATGCATAATTACATGCAATTAACCCTAAATCAAACCCTCATCCTAAACCTAACCCTATAGTAAGTACAAGTAGTTAATTATTATTACTCAGTACTTAAATGTATAAATACACTGTAACACGGACACCTTAAAATAATGTGTAACCCTTTATTTTACAGTATGTGTACTTAGTGTAGTTACCCAAGAAAGTACTGGTAATATAAGATAACTACATGGGTTAATGTTAGGTTTAGGGATAGGTTCAGGGTTAGTTCTAAGTTATAACCCAGTTATTGTAATTGCTATAATAAGTACATGGTATGTACACGCGCAACAGGACTGTAAAATAAAGTGCTACCCAATTACTCATTTAGTGCACTTCAATATATGTTGAGAAAAATAACTTGCATCCTAAACTACTTGCTTTGTAATAGTTTATTACAATATTAGTAGTATAGGATATGCACGTTCTATAATGAGAAAGCATCTGCCAAGCATAAAAATGTCAATTGCATGTAAAAAAAATAAATAAATAAATAAATCATTTATAAATTAACAATTGCTGAGAGCCGAAGGTCTCTTTACAGTGTGCTCCTCAAAGTCCTAGAGTCATTTCAGCAGAGTTTATCTACAATGCTCTTGGTGGAGTTTTATAAATAAGGTTGTTTGGCTCAGCAGTCCCCATGTAACTCAGCCACTCAAGAACACAATTACAAGCCAAAACGACTGCCAAAAACCGTTAGCGGAAGATGCCAAATTCAGCTTTTGTGTCATTTCCTGGAAAGTTTTGCAAGGTTGCAAACTTTTACAATTGTACAAGTACCATATGCATACATACATTTATGAAATAGAGTTTTATCTGGAATAACGTTATAGTGTATAGTGCCAGCAGGTTTAATGCTCATATGGGACAGAATAAAGTAATAGTATAGGAATTTAGTCAAGACACTAGGCAGAGTTAGCATCCACACATACTTGAAGAGAAAGGAGGTGAGACTGAAAAAGTAAAATGTTTTATTACATGCAAAAAGTGCAAACAATCACTCAAAAAAAAAAGAACTTTCACTGTTGTTAGTTTTGTTCACATTACTTAAAAAACTCATGTAACTACATCAACTTAATTTAACTGAGTTGTTTCTTCTAAAAATTAGTATTGTCATCTTTACTTAAGTGCTTGTTCAGTCAACTTAACACTGCTGAGTGAAATGCACAAATTAATGTTGACATAACTAACTGGGCAGTGGATCCATAGTTCCCAGCATGCTTTGCAAGGGACTGCATTAGGAGTAGTGTTGTCAAAAGTACCAACTTCAGTACCAAGTCGGTACTGAAATTTTAAAAATGTGACGCTTTGAGCGGATACATAAACATCTCTGACTGGCCTCTATGTACATGCGATCATCAGATATGTCTGTGATTGGCTACAATGATCAACGAACAAGAGCATTTGAAAGCACACGGAAGTGTTTGAATTTGAAAGCGGGAGCGTTTGAAAGCAGGCGTCTATCAGCGGACGGTCTGCTGATAGACGCCTGCTTTCAAACACTCCCGTGTGTATCTGTGTAAGCGCTCAATGCAGAGCGTCACTGATGTCTATTTACTACATGTTTTTAAAGCGTTGATCACTGTAGCCAATCACAGACATAGCTGATGAGCGCATCAACACAATGGCCATTCAGAGGTGTTTATGAATCCGCTCAAAGCGCCACAATTTTAAAATTTCAGTACCAACTTGGTACTGAAGTCAGTACTTTTGACAACACTAATTAGGAGAGTAAATTTAGGGATTAAAGTGTTATTTTATGTTTTTCATTCAAGGGAAAGATGTTGCTAGTTTATGTTAGTGGTTAATGTTCAGTTATGTTGGACATTTAGGAGTTTCTGTAATGTTTTTGAATTTTATGGTTACCATTATGCAGAAGATTGGCACCTGTGTTTAGGCTGTGAGCACTCATATACGCATGTTTAGGATGGAATTCCTGCTCTCAAATAAATTGAGTTTGTTCAATTTTTTTTTTTTTTGAGTGCATTTTGTAGAGCAAATAGTTAATTTAATAAGGTAAAATAAGTCCATAAATGTGTTCACCTTACGTAATAAACATAACATTAAGTAAACTGCACATATAAATATTATGTAACAATGACAAATTCAATGATTTGTATTTACTCAAAAGAAATTTTGTCAGCTTTACTTGAATTTCTTTTGTTCATACAGCGAAATTGTTATTTGTACAAATTACTCAATATAGTTACGTGGAACAACTAGACACTGCTTTTTTAAGTAAATCCAACAATTCATTTTTTTGAGTGTATATGTTACCGGCAATGTGTGAAAAGCAGGTATTGTATAGAATGCCTAGGGAATATATAGAATGCGTGAAGTTTGTAGGCAAAGTATGAAATGTCTGGTTTTTGTGATTATGTTGCATACTTTTCCTAGGCATTCTATACATTACAGGTATTATACAGAATGACAAGCGGGCTTTCCCTTTAGCATTGTATAGAATGCCTAGGAAATGTGTGAAATATAAACCATACTTTTCCTACAAACTTCAGGCATTCTATATATTCCCTAGGCATTCTATACAATGCCGGATTTCACACCTTGCCGGTAACGTATACACTACAGTAAGATTTTTTGGTAACACTTTATTTTACAGTGTCATTGTTACACGTTACATGTAATTACTGTAGTAATAAATCATGCGTAATTACATGCAATTAACCCTACCTAAACCAAACCCTCATCCTAACCTTAACCCTATAGTAAGTACATGCAGTTAATTATTATTACTCAATACTTAAATGTATAATTACACTGTAACACAGACACCTTAAAATAAAGTGTAACCGATTTTTTTATGTTTTTGAAAGAAGTCTTGTCTGCTCAACAAGGCTGCATTTATTTGATCAAAAATACATTAAAGAGGAATATTGTGAAATATTATTACAATTTAAACTTAACTGATCTAATTGAATATATTTTTACAATGTAATTTATTCCTGTGATGACAAAGCTGAATTTTCAGCATCATTATGCCAGTCTTCAGTGTCACATGATCCTTCAGAAATCATTCTAATATGCTGATTGGATGAATAAAAAGTGCAGCAGTTATTTGAAATATATTTTTTGTAATATTATGTCTTTACAGCAATTTTCCTCAAAGTGATGCATCTGTGCTGAATAAAAGTATTAATTTATTTCAAAACAAACTAACTGACCCCCAACTTTTGAGTGGTAGTGTATTTATATGATGCCATTTTTGTTATTCCTAACAAAAAAGTGTCAAGAAGCACCACGGTATTACCAGGGTTTTATACACAGTGACATTACCAAGCTATTCTGGAGATGTACCATGGTATATTTCAAAGTACTACAGTATTAACGCCTGATACCATAGTCTTAGACCATGCTATTTACTACTCATGGATGGTACTCAAAGAATACGTAGTAGATGTCCAGAAGACCATGACACCATGTCCAAACAATGATACCATGATAATACCATAGTACTTTTTGGTTAGTGCAAGACAAATACGCCTGAATTACAGCAATGGCATATCCTAGACTGTTTGATGCACAACGTGAAGTCAAACACAGATTCGGAATACTCTAAAGAGCTTCAGGAAACCGAACACATCACAAGGACATATGCAGCTTCACCCACACGCTTCATTATAACCCCTGCTATTCTCACATCCGGGATATGAAACATGAGCAAAGACGTGGAATGTTACATTTTTTTCCTCTCTCTCTCTCTCTCTCTCTCTCAGGCGCCGTAATGATGGAGTAAAAAGCATCATGATTGGTGGATGCAGGCTAGAAGAAAAATAAACCCCAGAACGTTGCTTTTGCACTCCGGACGCGACGCGACAAACGCGAATGATCCAGCGCGTGCTTTCGGTCATCGGTGAAGAAATGAAATAGAAAAACCTCTTGATTTACAGCAAAAACATCCACATCCACACAAGGAGCTAAAAGTACACAATGGTCGCTGGCGATATGTGTCTCTCAGACAAGCTTAGCGCAGCGTCGCTTGCGTGACAGCTCGCTGGCCAATAGGAACATCCAGCTGCCCAGCTGCGCTTAGAAGCGTCCAATGGCGAACGGCAGAATACGGGCCTAAACGCAAGTTAGGCTGTTGTAGCAGGCGGCCAGCGCTAAACTTCACCAAATAATAGCTGTTTGTATTTTGGCTGCCGCAGTAGCCATTTTAGGTAAGCACATCTTTAAACTTTTTAATTTTAACGCGTCGTGCGCAAAACTGCATGGGGTAGGTGGCGCGCGGACGCGTCAAACTCTCGCATCCCCTCATGAATGAACTGCTCTTGTGCGTTAGGATTAAAGAAATTGCTCTGAGTTTTTTTCCCTTCCCCGACTCCCACCCCCTCTAATTTTTTATGCATTTTTCTAAACTGTCATGGCGTTTAGTGTCCTTGGAAATAAATGCGGAGAGAGGAACGCGTAGGTTTTTGCGCTAACTGATGTCCGGAGCCGGCGTGTCCAGGTAGGTGAGGTCGCGTTTGACGGTCCCTCCGCGGAGTTTGAGTGGCTCTTCACGCGTGTAACGCTTGAAATATAGAGCACCGTTGCCGTGACATTACGGTTAGCACGCTGGCTAGCGCCCTACAGGAGCTAATGTATATGGGACACGATGTTGGTGTTTTTATAAGAGTGTTTTATGAGGCAAGTTTGGCATCTGTTGAGGCACAAAGCATCCCATGACTGCTATCAAGTAGTAGGAACAATGTAACTTCTAGCACTCATGTGGTTTACTTCAACCCCTGGTTTGTGCTATATCCCTATTGAAATTAACGTGTTATTTATTGATTTTTGTCATTAATAATGTTCTATTACTTTAACAACTTTATGCTTTTCCTTTTTTTATACATTGAAAATGCCTCACAGCTTCATTGACACCTGTCTTAACTCCAGGAATGGGTTAGTTAGTATCAAGGGGCCCACCTGGCTTATAATGTAACCCTTCTGAAATTAATTTGTTTGCAAATATTTATATCACTAATGATGTTGCGTTAGTGTCAACACTTATGCTTTTTCTTTTTTATACAGTTATAATGCATGACAGGTAGATTGACACCTGTCTTACCTCAGTCAATATCTTAGTTTGTATTTGGGGTCCCAACCAGATTTATGATGTAATTATGTGATTATTATTGGTTTATGTCACTAATATTGTTGAATTACATTATGTAACATCTTTATATCTTTATAATTTTAATTTAATGTCAGTGCACCACAGGTAGATTTCTTAACTCAAGGAATGGGTTAGTTTCACCGGGGCCCATCTGATTTATGGTGTATCGTTTTAGAAACGTAGAACATGTTCATAGGGATTTGTCGCTAATAATGTTGCTTTAGTTAAACACTTTTTCTTTTTAATATAATTACAGTGCATCACAGGTAGATTGACAGCTGTCTTACCTCAAGCAGTGGGTTACATTAGTTAGTTTCAGGGGCCTCACTTGGTTTATGATGTAATTATGTGATTATTATGGATTTATGACACTAATAATGTTGCATTACTGTGACAATGTTTTTATTTTTAATTCAATGACAGTGCACCACATGTAGATTGACACCCATCGTAACTCAAGGAATAGGTTAGTTAATATCAAGGGACCCTCCTGGTTTATAATGTAACCCTTTTAAAATTAATATGGATTTATCAATAATGATGTTGCATTAGTGTCAGGTAGACAGGTAGTGACAGGTAGATTGACACTTGTCTTATGGCAAGCAATAGGTTAGTTAGTGTCAAGGGTCCCACCGAGGTTATGGAGAAAATTATGTGATAATATGGATTTATGCCACTAATAATGTTGTTTTAATGTCAAAATTTAATTTCTTTTTAATATAATTACAGTGCATCACAGGTAGATTAACAGCTGTCTTACCTAAAGCAAGCGTTAGTTAGTATCAGGGGTCCCGTCCCACCTGGTTTATGATGTTATTATGTGATTATTATGGATTTATGTCACTAATAATGTTGCATTACTGTAGAAACTTTTTATTTTTAATTCAATGCACCACAGGTAGACTGACACATGTCTAACTAGTAGTGTAACAATCCTTGGGTTAGTTAGCCTGTATTCGATTTCATATTCTATTTCAAATTATTTTAATCAAACTCATTAAGAGATTGCAATTAATTAAATAGGCTGCAGAAGTGCAAAGTAGTTTAAGTTGTTACAGTATTTCACAGAAGTGAGTACACCCCTCACATTTTTGTAAATATTTTATTATAACTTTTCATGTGACAACACTGAAGAAATGACACTTTGCTACAATGTAAAGTAGTGAGTGTACAGCTTGTATAACAGTGTAAATTTGCTGTCCCCTCAAAATAACTCAACACACAGCCATTAATGTCTAAACCGCTGGCCACAAAAGTGAGTACACCCCTAAGTGAAAATGTCCAAATTGGGCCCAAAGTGTCAACATTTTGTGTGGCCACCATTATTTTCCAGCACTGCCTTAACCCTCTTGGGCATTGAGTTCACCAGAGCTTCACAGGTTGCCACTGGAGTCCTCTTCCACTCCTCCATGACGACATCACGGAGCTGGTGGATGTTAGAGTCCTTGCGCTCCTCCACCTTCCGTTTGAGGATGCCCCACAGATGCTCAATAGGGTTTAGGTACCCCCAGCTTCTTTAGCAAGGCAGTGGTTGTCTTGGAGGTGTGTTTGGGGTCCTGCGGCCCAGTCTCCGAAGGGAGGGGATCATGCTCTGCTTCAGTATGTCACAGTACATGTTGGCATTCATGGTTCCCTCAATGAACTGTAGCTCCCCAGTGCCGGCAGCACTCATGCAGCCCCAGACCATGACACTCCCACCACCATGCTTGACTGTAGGCAAGACACACTTGTCTTTGTACTCCTCACCTGGTTGCCGCCACACACGCTTGACACCATCTGAACCAAATAAGTTTATCTTGGTCTCATCAGACACAGGACATGGTTCCAGTAATCCATGTCCTTAGTCTGCTTGTCTTCAGCAAACTGTTTGCGGGCTTTCTTGTGCATCATCTTTAGAAGAGGCTTCCTTCTGGGACGACAGCCATGCAGACCAATTTGATGCGGTGTGCGGCGTATGGTCTGAGCACTGACAGGCTGACCCCCCACCCCTTCAATCTCTGCAGCAATGCTGGCAGCAATCATACGTCTATTTCCCAAACACAACCTCTGGATATGACGCCGAGCACGTGCACTCGACTTCTTTGGTCGACCATGGCGAGGCCTGTTCTGAGTGGAACCTGTCCTGTTAAACCGCTGTATGGTCTTGGCCACCGTGCTGCAGCTCAGTTTCAGGGTCTTGGCAATCTTCTTATAGCCTACGCCATCTTTATGTAGAGCAACAATTCTTTTTTTCAGATCCTTAGAGAGTTTTTTGCCATGAGGTGCCATGTTGAACTTCCAGTGACCAGTATGAGAGAGTGAGAGCGATAACACCAAATTTAACACACCTGCTCCCCATTCACACCTGAGACCTTGTAACATTAACGAGCCACATGACACCGGGGAGAGAAAATGGCTAATTGGGCCCAATTTGGACATTTTTACATAGGGGTGTACTCACTTTTGTGGCCAGCGGTTTAGACATTAATGGCTGTGTGTTGAGTTATTTTGAGGGGACAGCAAATTTACACTGTTATACAAGCTGTACACTCACTACTTTACATTGTAGCAAAGTGTCATTTCTTCAGTGTTGTCACATGAAAAGATATAATAAAATATTTACAAAAATGTGAGGGGTGTACTCACTTCTGTGAGATACTGTATAACCTGCTATTAATGCAAGTCATTCATTTGACAGAACACTTTAGTTATAAAGTGATGTCTTGGTATCATGTTGTGGTAGTTTAAAGCTTATGTTAAAGCTGACTCATTACTTATTGTTGTACCCCAATGCAATATAAACCTTGAACAATAGTTATGTATAGTTAGTGTTGAATAACAATACATTTATTTATATTATTTACATTTATATTGTATATCTTAACCATTATTATTGTCTACTGTAGTCTTCTTCATAATACACACTATTTATTTATTGTCACAAGAATGCAATGACTAAGATGACTGAACTGCCTTTAAATTTTGTTGTTCATTCTGATTTTGAATCACATTGTTAATGCTTTTTTCTAAATTATTTTACCAGTTTTTTATGCTTTGTTGCCTAATTTCTATATTCATGACTTATATCTCTGTGTTCCAGACGCAGACACAAAGATCAAGAAACAATGAAAATACAAAAGAAGGACAAGCAGGTCAGTGTATCACATGTGTTGCTGTCAGACACTATCTGTCTCTCTCACACCGTCTCTCACACTTTCATCGTCATTAGCATAATTTTTAGTCCTTGCACTATAGCTATACTTCAGAACGATCCTCAGTCTTGTTTAGCCTACTTTTTTACTTTAATATTTATCCACCTTATTCCTGACTAGCCTACTGCGTTTCGAATTATGGGTTGCACTTCCGGTTTGGGGAACTTCCATTTAAAAAGACTGAAATGAATCGTTTCAAATCATAAGGTTGCCCTACAAATAAAGCTTATCCGTCAGTTTGACAGAATGAGCTGTCATTTTTTCTTTCTTGTTTTATTTTCAGACATCATGAGAATAACGTAACGCTTGGTATTTTAACGTAACATGTTATAACAAGAATATCTATGGCAAGAGCTCTTTTCAGTCGCTGCTTTCTATCCTCGTGATTATTTTCTTTTGTCCCTTTGCATACCGCTGTAATAGTATGAAAAAGGACAACATATACTGCACATTTGTGGTCTGTTCTCCCGATATAATTTATGATATATCCCATTAATAATTCACTGGAATGCACGAAGAATCTCTCGTTTTTCTCCTCAAAGCCTTACGTCTCTTTCCAGGATGTTTTCATCTGTAAAAATGATGGAAATCACTTTGAAATAGTATCACGCAATGTTGAAGTTCATGAACATTTTTTATTAAGGCAACGTATATTACATAATACAGATATATATCACTATAGTTATATTTAACCCGTCCGTTATTGCTGTGGAAAGAATCGCGCTTTTTCATGGCCTGTTGAAAGTACCTTGTTGATGATTTTACACTTTTAAATGTCCTTTTAATGTTCGTTGGTTGAAGGGTGAGTAGAATAATGTCATCTCATTGTACCCAGTTTTATTGCGTTCATAGAGCGAGCCTTTCACTGACTGTTTACAGCTTAACGGAAGTTACACCCATAATTCGCGCAAAGCGTCATGGGGCGTAGGAATAAGGTGGATAGTGTTGCTTGGGTTTTTTTCCCTCACTTAGCTTCTTAGGTAGGTAAACTTAGCTTGATACTAACTTTCACTAGTGCAATACACCTGAGACTACATTCACGATAAGTTGCATGCAAAAATGTGAAGAAAGCTTGTGGCAGTTTTTGATAACATTGGTTCCTCCCTAAAGATAGTTTCGGTGCTCAGAGGTTGTTTTTTTTTTTTTTTCACAGTCCAGGAGATTTTTGAGTTCTCAGATGTTATGTTGCATTGCAGTATCAAGTTTTTGTGATGTGTCCCAGTATCAACTTCGTGTCCTACAATTCTTTAGGATAAGTAAAAATATAAACGAAGGAGAAAATTGTTGCCATATAGTATGTGTATAGAGTTATACAATTAATGTGGATAGCATAGCTCAGATTATCTGCTCATGAAAGAATTTGATGAGAAATTGTTGAGTTCATAATGAGATCTCTGGATTTTGATTGCAGGCAAATCTGAGCAGAGTTTGTTGTTTAGGTCTCTTCTGAAACTTCTGAAAATATTTTTCTTCTTTTTGCTCTCCATTTAATCTCAACAGCCATGTTACTATCCACATTTTATGCACATTTTGGGATATTGCATACAAAACGCTGGATGCCAAGATGCGCTCAATTGAGGTGGATACATATTTTTATATGATAAGAAGACATGAGCGTAAACTAGAGCTGGATGATTCATCGAAAAGTAATTGAACCGAAATTCAGAACCTCTAACCAACGTAATTTTCCCATGTCGGTTATTTTGGTTTTTTAATCCTGTTAATACTTTCCCCTTAAAAACATACTACCGCGTGTGTAGTCACGTGACACCGCCCTGTCCAGTCAGCGGCATGGAAGCCACACGGAGGCGAACTCAAATGCCAAGTCAACACACACAGACAGAGCGCAAGCCCCGAAGTGAAATCACTTTCGCTTACGTCCTCATGAAAGTTTGTCAGTTGTATGTGTTTAAAGGCTTGCCAGTTTGGACATTATATTGAGACACTCGTACAGACAGTAGCTTGCGCATCACGTGAAGATCGTGTGCACAGAGAAGAGCACAGAAACTCGGTAAACGCTGTCCTGTGATTTATGACTAAAGTAAAGTTATAGCATATATTTTTCTACTTTTGAAGAAACAACTTACAACCCACAGCTTCATAATTTATATAGAGACGGTATGACTAATTCACACACGCAGTTGCTCTCTCATTAATGCATACAAATAAATGTACTGGTACTGTGCTACTTTATCTGTATCTGATTTACAACGAGCAGAAATCTATAAGTTTGTAAATGTTACAAACCATAGATAAAATAACTGCTGAAAGTGAGCACACTTTTTGCATTAGGAAAAAATATCCCACCTTTAATAGTCAAGCATATTTACAGTACAAACCTTGTCAGTGAACTGTGAGGGCAAAATATAAAAAAAAACCACAAAAACAAAATAATCGTTCATTAATCCTAATCGAGGTAAAATATTCAATTAATCGAGATTTTGATTTTAGGTCATATCGTCCAGCCCTAGCGTAAACTACAATGGAAACACATTTACCGAATAAATCCCTCGATGTGCAACAAAAAACTCACGTGACTTTGCCTCAACAGAGGATGTGATTGGATAACTGGACTAACCAGTGAACCAATCTCATCGCACAGCTTCTCAAATGTTGGTTTGATCGTTCTGAAATGTCTGACCCAAAGTCTGTCTTCAAAATGGTTTGGTATAATGACCTCCCAGAACTGTCTCACATGATTGCATACACAAACACCAGCATCCGAATGAAAGATAACATGACAGCGTTTATTGCGTTTCGTCTGTGCGCTGATACGCAAGTCATTTATGATGTAGGAAAAAAGAGCCACGGTGGCTTCACTGATTGCAGAACGATTTTGTTCTCTTGAACATATGGGATGGAAAAGCTGGTTTATTCACAGATGTTTTATGCGATATTCCAATTTTGCGCACAAGTTAAATTTGGAACTTTGGATGGAAACATAGCTGTTGCTACCTATGAGAAACAAGATATTCAAACGTTCTCTTTTGTGTTTTTTTTTTCAATGTGGGCTTTTAAGAACCAGGGGCCAGCTGCATAAACTTTGCCACAATGTTAAGACTGTGTCTTAAGAACTAGTTAGAACTAGTTAGCTGAGAGGAAATCAGTCTTACTTTTCCTATTCAAATCAATTTTAAAAAGTTAGGAGCAGAAAAAAAATAATGACTAACTTTTAAGACTAGTTAAGACAATGTCCCTTTGCCCTTTTGATTGAGAAGTTTTACTCTTTAATTCAATGTATTTTTTTCCAGAATTAGAATTGGAGATGTGTAAATACACTCAGATTCTAGTCTTAATTTTGATGACTTTTGACTTGATAAATTCAAACAAAATGCCACGAAAGGCATTGCGTTGTAGTGATTGAAGCACAGCTAAGGTGTGTTCTTAAATAAACAATTCTGTCAGCTGCAGGGTGTTTATAGTTGCTAAGCATCAAAGCAGTTTGCCATGTTATATAGAATGTGCAGATGTGTTCATATCTGCATTTTATATGGCTTTGGATGTGGCTCATTCAGTATCAGAATCTATCCATTTTATAATCTCAGGTACTTTTCAGGTCTCAGTGACTTTTGACTCAAGGCAGATTTGAAGCATCAAATGTGTAGAAGATATCATTGAAAACACTGGTGGTAGATTTAGAAGTTTTCCTTTCAAGAAGAATTAGAGTTTCTATAATGACAGTTAACAACCAGGCAGTTTTTCAGTGACCACAACACCGCTGTGACTCCTGCTCTCAGTTGATGCTTGAGTCAGACGCTCTCTAGAAGAGCAGGTACTGTCTGTGCAGACTGGCTGGTGCAATGATTGCTGTCCTATAGGTAAATGCTAAGATTTTGAATTTAATATCTGTTGGCATGTGCTGCAAATATGCTGTCTGCAGCACCTACATGATATGAATTAAACCCAGTGTAAATTTTGCACACAAAGTTGCAAGAAGTTGACTTGAAATTTAACTTTGTAATTTTGGCAATAGTCACATTGGTATTTAGTTGACATTACTGCTACATGTCTAATTAATGTGCACCATCTGTGCCTGTTATATTACAGTGTTAGCATATAACTCTCCTATTAAATATTGGCTCTGTATACACTTGGTATTAACACTCATTTTTGGTGATTCAATCACAAGTGGTAAGTCAGGACCTGGTATTAGCATGCATCTCCAATCCATCTCTTTTGACTACATAGTCTACATCACTTACTACTTCAGTGTTGTACTGCATATTAATATCAAGCATACCGAAGATTTATTCGCACAGGCTTTTACCCTTTTTTATGCCAATTTTTAGAAACCTTGTTTTTTATACATTGTAAACACTCTTCAGTGTTGTCTTTTTACATCCGTATTTAGCAGTTTATGTTTGTGATGTCACAAGAGAGTCATATAGAGAGTCATCTGGGATGTAGGTTAATACAGTAATTAAAAACAATAAATTAAATTAACAAATTTTCAAAACCATTGAGTGTTAACTACTACTACTACTCAATTTCTTAGAAAAGTATTAAAGTGTGCATGAAGACCCAGGTACAGTTAGCTAAGCAAGGTCTTATGCAATAAACTAAATTATAAACTAATAACTAATGGTTTAACTCCTAAACATTTAATGTTATTTACAGTAATGTTATTCCTTTTCTGTAGCATTTTTGGATATGTATGAATACTTAATTGTTTTACAGATGAACAACAAATAATCAGTGGATATTTGTAAAATAATGACTCAGTTCCTCTTAATACTGGCATGTACAATTGAATCTAAATGTTGTTCTGTGTCCCACTAAATGCTGGTAAAAATTATTTGATGCAACATTAAGATATAAAGTTACATTTGCAAAATGATCAAGTAGTGTATTTTTCCTAGATCTGAAAAAGTTACATGATATACTCATGTCTTCAAGAATATCTATCATATTTTATGTAACTTTCTTGTATGTAATGTAATCCATGGAATTTATTTAAACATAGTAAAGTGCAAGGAATATGTGTGTGATATGAGTTTGAAATCTGTGGAAATCCCCCATGTGGATCTGCACATGTCTGATAAGTACTCAGAAAATTCAGTTGGTTAACCTCCATTCATCTGATACTTCTAGATGAGGATGTTGAGATGATGATAATGTTTAACTAATGTTTAAAGTTTTGCTTTGTTAATGTTTGATTTGGAATCAATGATATTCTCTAGCAATGTCCTATGAAATCCAACTTAAGTACTTGTAAAGATGGTGTGAGGTGTAGCATTGTGTAGAAAGATATTCACTGTGCAGTTTTCATGATTTGCCTTTCAATTTGTGTTGTACATCTCGATGCAATCTCTCTTCCAGCTTGTTTTGATTTTCAGGCTAGCAACACCCACATGCTAATCATGCTAATTGTCAAGGAATCATTGGAAACGTCAGGGGAAAACAAGGTCAAAGTTGAACGTTACCACAATATGCTTTGAGTTCAATGCATTTCAGCGTGAAATCAGTATTTAAATACGTCTTTAAAGAGTTAGTTCACCCCAAAATGAAATTCTGTCATTAATTACCCTCATGTCGTTCCAAACCCGTGAGACTTTCGTTCATCTTCGGAACACAAATCAAGATCTTTTTGATGAGATCCGAGAGCTTTCTGTCCCTCCATTGAATGCCTTTGCAACTTGATCTTTGATGCTTCAAAAAGTTCATAAAGAAATCGGAAAACTAATCCATGAGCAGTTTAGTCCAAATTTTCTGTAGAGACTCGATCGCTTTTTATGATGAACAGATGTAATTACTCGCATATAAACATTGATCGGCGAACATAAACAGATGCTCAACCGAACATGAATGACGCACGAGAACAAACCTCTTCCGGAAGCTCCAGCGTGCTGCGTAATAGGGATGTTAACGATTAATTGACGATCGATTAATTGTCGATAATACATTTAATCGATAAAACTTATCGATTGACAATTAAGCAGGTTCATGCACGTGCGTGCTACTCAACCGCGAAACACGTAAAGCAGACACAAGGAAAAATTAAGCGAGCGTGCCGTAGTTATGTTTGGGACCATTTTACAGCGCATGCAGCTCAAACATTTTACATAACATTAATGAGAACACTATTTTAATAAATTGTTGTGAATTCAATGGCTTTAGTTGCCGTTTTCAGCACGTTGTTCCAGGAAGAGCGCGTCCACAACAGTACACATTCTGACAACCACGCATCTGAGGCGGCGTTGGTGACACGTTGTATTAGTCGTTATATTTGATTATTAAAAAAGTAATTTAATAAATGATCAATAACATCGACTAATTTTACAATCCTACTAGTTCTTTATTTAGATTTAAACCCTTCTCGTTCATTTGGTGAGGAACATGGCGTTGAGCAGCATTTGCGCACCTTGTCATGCTGTTGACTATATTCCACTGCAGTAGAGGCATATTGCAGTATTAAGGCTAACAATTAATCGATTAATTGATCGTTACTTTAAACGATGATCGATCGTTTACTGCGTCTACTGCGTAACCAATGAGGTTCATTCTTTGTGTTATGCAGCATGTTTGAGCTTCCATTTTCATTTTGGGGTGAACTAACCCTTTAATGTGTATTTATCTGTGTGGTAAATTTTAGTTAGTCAAGATTTAGGGGGGTAGAAAAGAGTTCTTGATGAAAATTTACTTATGCACTAAAATAATCCACAATACAGTACTTTAAACATTTTGATCAATTGCCTTTTATCATGGATCAGGCATGTCTGTGTATTCCAGTGTGCCTGTCTGTTTCCACACTTTTGAGACCATAGTAATTACTACAAAGAATCAGTTGTGGCATTTATGAGTTGTGAATAAATCACAGCCAGCGTTGTGATCATGCATCAGTTAGGCAGAACATAAATCATTGTCAGCATCACTCAAAATTCTTCTGTCTCTTGATAACTATTGCTGCGTCAGTAAATAAATATCAATGTTATACTTGGTGTGTTGTAGTAAGTCCTTCCTGGTTTCAAGAAGTGTACAGCTTTTTTCACCTTCATGTGGAAAACCACCCGAGGACACTTCTGTGGAGCTGTCGGATTGTCAGCCGGATCTGGGAGGCTTTTGGTCTACTGACAGGCGCAGAGGATCTAGACTCAGCGCTGGGATCTCGTGAAGTGACGAATGGTTGTGTGTAGTCAGTATAGCAGTGAAGCAGTAAACTTGGAAGGGATGAACCTCTCTGACACATTGTCAGTTGTATATAGTGTTCAACGGGATTCATGTGTTCATTGCTTTGAAACTGTGACCACCTGAATTTCACTGCATTTACAATAGAAGCACGTCGGGGACACCAGCAGATTATTGATGTCATAAGAGACTAAAAGTTAAAAAAGGCCAAAGAAACATTTTTACACTGAGAGACTGTATAAGGTTCATGTCAGTGTCATGCAAATGATCTGATCTACATTTTGATTTGAATTTTTGTGGTGTCAAATCAAAGTAGCCCAATTTAGTTTTATTATTCCCTCACTGTGAGACGAGTGATTCAAAAGGCACTTCCTAAATGCCCTGATAGCTTCATTGTCAGGCCTTTCTGAAAAACCAGCAGGGATTCACACCAGCTTAAAAAACTTTTATTTGATTTTTGACCAATTTGAAATCACTGCAGTTTATAAAAAGTGATTAATAAGTCAAAGGAGGCTTTGCCTGCTGTCATTAATCTTTTAGAAAAATGACCAGTGTTTCGATTTATTTATTTTTTATTTATTTAATTTATTTAACAGGGACCATGCACAGAGTTAGCTAAACAGCTAATTTGCATCTGTAGTCCCTGGGCAGGATGTTGTTACATAGAATTACAGCACTCCATTACAATCCAGAAGTTCAATCACAATATCACAATGTCACAAATTACAATATCAAATCATAAATCAAAAAATAATAATAATAATAATTAATGATCACATGACTGATTTTTCTTAAGCCATATTTTAAGTGCAGTTTTAAAAGTACTAAATATTGTACATTTTCTAAGATGAACAGGTACCGAATTCCATCTTTCTGCTGCTCTAAATGAGAAAGCTGACTGTCCAAAGACAGTTTTCTTAAATTTACCTGAACAGTCGCCTCTAACAGATGCTCTGGTTTTCCTAGAATTTTCCTTACAGAAAGTCACACATTGTTTAAGAGGTGGTGAATTAATTAATACATCAAACACATATCAGCAAAAAATAAAAAACTGTCAAACGTCAATAATTTATAATTTTTGATAATAATGCAATGATGATAACTCCTTGTTTTTTTTTTATCTAAAACTTTCACAGCTTGTCTATAAAGTGTATGCAATGGTTTTAAAGTTGTTACACTTGTTTGAGACCAGCTTGTAGCACAATAAGATAAATGAGGAAAAATCATTGTTTGCATAAATAATTTAGCAGCAGCCAGAGGTAACTGATGCCTAAACAGTGATGCCTTTCGATCACTGTTTGCGTTTGGATAAACATGAAATATGATTTGCATTCAAAACTTACTGAGTAAATTCGTGTTTCTCATGATCCTTGGATCTAAAGACCCTGTAAATTTTGTTGACAGATACAAATTTTGCCTATATATGAATTTATTTACAAAAGTAAGAAACTATTTTATACATCTACATTACCATTCAAAGTTTGTGGTCGGTAAGGTTTTTTTTTTTTTTTAAAGAAATTGATTCTATTATTTAGCAAGGGTGCACTAAATTGATCAAATGTTACAGAAAAGACAGAAATCTTTTGTAACATCATAGCTATTTCAAATAAATGTTGATCTTTTCTATTTATCAAAGAATCCTGAAAACATTTATAATGGTTTCCACAAAAATATTAATCAGCACAGCTGTTTTAAACATTGATAATAATAAATGTTTCTTGAGCAGCAAATCAGCATATGTGACACTGAAGACTGGAGTAATGATGCTGAAAATTCAGCTTTGCATCACAGAAATAAATTATTTTAAAATATATTAAAACAAAACAGTTATTTTGAATTGTAATAATATTTTGCAATATTGCTGTTTTTACCTTCCATGAGCACTACATGTTGTAGTGTTGTAGTAGATGACATGTCAGGTTAAAAATAGTTCAACTTTTCTTGAGACCCCTGCTTTCTCTTCTTCTCTGTCTAGGTGTTTTTAACACAAGAACACATCATCTTTCCACTCAATAGATGATGTCCTATGCATCTGCCTGTGGCCATCCAAATGTGCGATTTATTTGGCTTTTGTCTGAATCCATGAGCAAAACAATGACTTTTTTGTAATTTAAGAGCTTTATAGTTGCACAGACTAGTTAAAGGACAAATCAATAAATTATTTAATGATTATGCTTTTTGTTAGTGCAATTAGCTTAACTGCTATCATGCATTTGGTGGAGAGGTGGATACATGTTAGTAGGAGCGATGTGTGTGCATGTTTTATAAAGCACGTTTGAGCAAGGTGTGTTCGGGTTTGGATCTGGCATTGACTGAATTGCAGCTGTCGCGTTTGGGAGTTGGGAGTTGGTATTGATTCATAGGGAATTTGATTGCAACGTGTGTATGTGTGTGTGCTTGCGGTTGGCAGATTTGCCTGGCAAGCATGCATACTGCAGCACGTCACGGGAATAGTCTGCAGTGTTTGCGCATGCTTATGTGAGAGGGAATGTATGCACGCTTCCGTGCATTGGGTTTGTGTGCGTATGTGTGTGTGATGCATAGAGAGAGCATTCACAAAAAGGTTAATGTAAGGGCAAAAGTGAAAAGAGCATTTGCAGGAAGTTGCCGTTTACCCTTCATGTGTCTGTAAAGTGAAGTTAAGTACAAAAAGTAGTGTTTTTTCACCCATGTATATATTGCTAATATTATCTTCAAGAACAATGATGTTGATGCTTTTTAGACCCGAGAGAGGAAAGGGTTACCACGGAGACTGCTTGTTTACGTTCCCGCTTCCCACAGCTTGGTCCCGAGCCTGTTGCCATGACGACGGCCCTGATTCCAGCCCGCTTGCTTTGGAAAGCATGTGATTCATTGACATTATCCCCATACCTGCCTGCCGTCGCATGCTCTGTCGGGAGCGCGTGTGTGTGTGTGTCTGCACATACACGCTGTTCCACGTGTGCACTGCAACACTGGGCGCAGATAAAAATAAACGTGCTTTGTGGAATAAGAGGTATGGGGCTAAATGTGTACCAGAAACACAAAGCTCACAGACTGCAGTGAATTCTGTTAAATTCATGAATGTGTTTTTCTTTAGAAGTAGAAGAACATTTTTAGTTTAATCTGCCCTATAATGTCTGATTGCTTGGGTGTCTCATGACTGCACTAAGGTGAAGAGATTTTTCCATACATTATAAAGCTCATTCACTTTGTGCCATAAAAAATAGCCTGTATTACAGGGTAACTGATAAAAACAGCTTAGGGTGTTTTAAAGGGGACCTATTATGCCCCTTTTCACAAGATGTAATATAAGTCTCTGGTGTCCCCAGAATGTGTCTGTGAAGTTTCAGTTCAAAATACCCCACAGATCATTTATTATAGCTTGTCAAATTTGCCCCTATTTGAGTGTGAGCAAAAACACGCTGTTTTTGCGTGTGTCCCTTTAAATGCAAATGAGCTGCTGCTTCCGGGCCGCTTTCCTGAAGAGGGCGGAGCTTTAACAGCTCGCACTTCAGTTGCTCAACAACAACAAAGCTGGAGAATCTCATGCAGCGAAAAATGAGGATTGTCAGTAACGGTGTTCAGCCTTACATTGTTCAAACCGGAGTCGGACACTGATGGAGAGACTCGGGATGAAGTTACAACTTTAAGAATGTATCTGGACGTTTCTGAATGGTTAGTGGATAAATTTATGTAGTTGCTGTGGAGTTGATTCAACTCATCGACTAGCATGTGCCGTCATGTTAATCTTTTGTGCAAATCCAGCGTTGAATTGACCCTCGTTTGTGAAGCAGTCCGGTGTAAAATGACGGTATGGCAACAACGCTCTACTACAACAACTCTTCCTCTTCTCTAAAGCAGCCCAACATGGCCTCACCCCCTTTGTTGCGTGTTCTCGAGGGCAGGGTTTATGTAAATTTTGGGGTTTGTGATGTCACCAACCTGGGAAGAAGCTCGTTGTAGTCCCTACCGGCCTGTTTGTTGTAGTCCTTAAAAAGCAATTTCTGTAAAAGAAAATATCTCGCTTTGCGTTTAACTTTGCAGATGTTGTTTATGCTCAAACAGCAACATTACACATTAACTAAAGTTAAAAACGTGAAATCACAATCAAGGACCCCTTTAAAACTTGAGTGCTCTTTAAAATGGCTGTGAGTGGATTAAAAAATAAACCAAGTGGGGAAAAAAAATTCACACTGTCTTTTTGAATTCACACTGTCCGTGGCCTTGAAAGTGGACTCGAATCTCTTATTTAGTCCATTTTAGCTCAATATATATAATGTATTATAAAGCAGCATGAAAGTGCACAAAACATATGTTCTATTGATAAACAGATGGTTTAAACTGGATGGGACAGACTTAGATCTGTCTGTTTCAAACAACACAAATAGTGTTTAATTAGAGGAGCGAATTCTAATCTGTTTACTGTTTTTCCAGATGTCTGCCGCCCATGTACTAAAGCACACTCCATCCGCTGCTGCCTCGAATGTCTCTGACCAAAACGCACAAACTACATTTCCCATCGGCCACTTGGGCAAAGAACAGTTACGGATTATCGGAGGGCCGCCCAATCATTGCATGGCTCACACAAAGGCAGGGTCTGCTGCCAGCGGTCACAGTCTCCGCCCTTCATCAATCAACAGTGAGGAGGATGATGGAGGGGGTGGGACTAGGGTGAAGAAGAAACGAAGGAAAAAAGACAAGAAAGAGTCCGAGTGGAACAAAGATGGAGAGAGCAATGCTAAACCAAAGAGAAGGGAGCAAAAGGAAGGGAAGGAGCTTCTTCCAAGAAAGTCAAAGGCGGTGAAGGAACAAAAGGATCATAAGAGGGAGGCGAAAGGTCAAAAGGAGGTCAAAAAGGTCAAGAAAGGTCAAGATGTGAAAGTGAAATCACAGCCCAAGAACACTGCAACACATCCACCCTCCAAAAGAGGGAGGAAGCCAAAGTGAGTTGGTTAAAAGATAACAGAATTGTCATTTCTGGGTCTGTGAATATACAGACACAACCGTTCACAAGTAAGATTTTTTTAATGGTTTTTATTTAAAGTCTCTTCAATGTTAAAAACAGTTGTGCTTCTTATATAAATTTTTGTGGAAACGTGATACATTTTTTGATTAATATAAAGTTTAAAAGAAAAGCATTTATTTGAAATAGAAAGCTTTTGTAACATAATGTAAATATCTTTTCTGTCAATTTTGATTGATTTAATGTGTCCTTGCTGAATAATTTCTTTCTTAAAAAAAAAAAAAAAAAAAAATTCTTACAGAGCCCAAACTTGTGAACGGTATTGCACATGACATGAAATGGAGATGTTTTCAATGCTACAACCAGTAATATTCACTCTCAGTATTTTTGGTCTAATACTCGAATTCTATATGTGCTTTATAACAAGAGCATAATGGCAGGCAGCAAACTAGCTTTATGTCAGTAAGTCATTTTTAGTTTAGTTTCATTTCAAACAAATATCAACTGACAAAACAGTCTAATTTCAGTAGATTGCATCTTTTGTATGTGACAGTTTTGCATGTATCGTCTCAGCGCTGTTCTTGCTACACTCAATTACAGACCTTTTCATATCTTGATTTGGTGAAATGTGATACAGGGATTGTGGGTGTTACAAGGTGAATGTAGGTGCTTATGGGTTTTCAATTTGAAACCAAGGTCAAAAAATGAAACCTGCAACCATGTGAAGGGCTATTTGAGCTTTTGGTTATTTTTCTAGTGTATAGGAAGAAATAAAGGTACAGTTTTGTGCATGCATTCATAAGGTGCTCAAATATATAATTTGCCCTAGAGTTGCAAATAAGCAATCTATGCCACAATTATGGCTCTTAAAAATGACCATCTACCCCAATCATCTTTTATGATTTTTAAACATTTTAAATTTCCCCTCTCAACACTTATCTCTCCAAATGTAAAGCAATGAAATGATGCAATTTTATTTAAGTGCTGTGCTCCAGCAAAACTCTTGTACTGCTTGTGTAAGTTGCCCACTTATAACCCAGGAAACGTCTGCACAGCAGATGTTGGTGTTTTGTACCATAATATGGCCTGATATTTGTCAGTCAAAGAAGCCCTTGCGTGGTTTGCTATAAGTTTTGTCAACCTGTGCAAAACTGTGGCGGAAAGATGGATTTTAAGAGCATTTGTCGCTGTTATGCAGAGAGCAGGGTGCCATGCCTCCGGAGAAGAAGAAGAAGGGAAAGAGGAAAAGTGATGCTGTACTTGAGATGGTGGAGAGTGATGACACAGCCTCTCTCTGCACGCTCGCCACCGGCGGTGAGGAAAGCACCGACCCTATGGATAACACTGTGAGTTCTCCTGAACCGATCTACATCAGGCCTCCGGGTTTCTCCTGTGCTGAATACTTATGCATCATGCGGTTTATTCAAACAAAAACAAAATATTTAAGATCATGTTCAAAGTTCTGCATTTAAAGGAATATTCCAGGTTAAATAGAACTTTCTTATTTATCTGAATTAGTACAAGTTACAGTGGCATGGTATTGATTAACACGAAAAATGTTTATTCATTTAAAATTCTGTTAAACGTATGCTATTAAATCTTTAGAAAATCTCAAATTGAATATCTGCCATACAGCATAATATAATGGTGAAATTCATATATATATACGTGAACATTAAATGTGTTATGGGTAATATGAAATTGCTTACTGATCCGGTAACATTGTACAAGTTTTCTTTCAGTATGCACAAGGATTTTTACACAAACTAAACAAAAATTATTCTTTCCTCTTTTTCTTTTCTTCCTTCCTTCCTTCCTTCCTTCCTTCCTTCCTTCCTTCCTTTTCTGTACAGAAGAGGCGATCAGGGCGTCAAGTGAAGCGGCGGAAGTACAACGAAGATCTTGATTTCAAGGTCGTGGATGATGACGGGGAGACCATTGCTGTTTTGGGCGCGGGCCGAATTGCCGCCATGTCTTCCTCTACCCTCGCCTGGCAGGCAGAGGTAACCTTGGCAACATCTGCCATTATGCCACACCACAGACCTGCCCTACTTCTGGAGGGGCGGAGCAAACACACACTAAAATAATTCCCACCTTCTTTCTTTCCAGGAACCCCCTGAAGATGAGGCTAATATTATTGAGAAAATACTCTCAGTGCGAACGGTCAAGAAAGAGGTAAAGGGATCAGACTACATGTTACACTTATAAAGACTGGATTAACTATTTGCATCCAGTTCCACAATAATTTTGCTAGTTATATAAAATTAAGCAACAATATTTCTTATATAGCCATGAAGTTTATATTAAATGTGTTGTACAAAATGTGTTGTTCAATGATTGATTCTTAAACCTTTATATTTTTTCCACCACCACCTTTTACACATTTTATTAAATCATTGATTTACACCATGGTGCTAAAAAAGTACTGAATACACCTAATTGCAGTACTGCAGCATAAACTATTCTTTACACTGAGGTGCAAATAACATCTGCCTAAAAAGAATATTCTCTGTGTTTGAGTGTTTGATCTGTGGTTTCCATTTAGACATCCCCTGATGAACCACCAGAAGAGTTGGAGGAGTTTTACGTCAAGTACAGAAATTTGTAAGTGTACTCATGTGACTCAAACTGCTGTTTCCTTTTTGGGCTCTCAAACTGTCGAACACTCAGCTTGTCAAGCTGTCAGAGCAAATGCATAACTCACCTTTATTGTGTAATGCATTACTTCAAATCATTTATGCATTAAATTATCCATCTGGTAGAGTGGTAATACACTCTGCCTCATGAAATGATTTCCTGAATGACCAATGGGGAGATTTACAACAAGATCTTTTTCTGGTGTATTTTTTGTAAATTACAAAAGAAAAAAAAAGAAATATGTTTTGCTTTAAGGATTAGTTCACTTCAGAATTAAAATTTCCTGATAATTTACTCACCCCGATGTAATCCAAGATGTTTATGTCTTTCTTTCTTCGGTTGAAAAGAAATTACGGTTTTGAGGAAAACATTCCAGGATTTTTCTTCATATAGTGGACTTCAACGTCAACCAACGGGTTGAAGGTCCAAATTGCAGTTTCAATGCAGCTTCAAAGGGCTCTACATGATCCCAGACGAGGAATAAGGGTCTTAACTATAGAAACGATCTGTCATTTTCTAAAGAAATTAAAATTAAATACTTTTTAACCACAAAAGCTCATCTTGAACTAGCTCTTCGATGCGCCACGCATTACTTAATCACGTTGGAAAGGTCACGCGTGATGTAAGCGGAAGTACCGAGCAAGTGTTTACAAAGAAAACATACAAAGACTGAGTCAAACGGCCTTTACAAAAAAAGGTAAAACAACAATGTCGGATGATTTTGAAGTTGGAGGAGAAAATTAGATACACCTATGTCACACGTGACCTTTCCAACGTGATTATGTAATGCGTGGCGCATTGCAGAGCTAGTGCAAGACGAGCATTTGTGGTTAAAAAGTATATAATTTTTATTTATTTTTTTAGAAAATGACCGATCGTTTCGCTAGATTTTTATTCCTTTATTATTCCTCGTCTGGGATCGTGTAGAGCCCTTTGAAGCTGCACTGAAACTGCAATATGGACCTTCAACCCATTGGTAACTGTTGAAGTCCACTATATGGAGAAAAATCCTGGAATGTTTTCCTCAAAAACCTTAATTTCTTTTCAACTGAAGAAAGAAAGACATAAACATCTTGGATGACATGGGGGTGAATAAATTATCAGGAAATTTGAATTCTGAAGTGAACTAATCCTTTAAATTTACCATAATGTATAAATAATTTACAATTTAAGTAATATATCGTTTTTATTTTTGCGTTACAGTATTGATGCAGGCACAGTGGATATGTGCTTAATTTTCATGTCAGTAATACTTCAATACAGAAAATTGATGTTAATGATCCTAAAAAAAGCTTCATTTTATTTATGCAGAATATAATTTCCTATTTCCTTCTTTTGATTTTGAGTTTAAATGTGACATAGACATGTTCTTTACAAGTTTTGTGTGATAAACACAAATATGGATGGAGAAACGCTACAAGGACATATAGTCACAAACACAATACTATTTTAAATCAAATGCATGCAGGATAAATGCATTCAGTGTTGTTTATAGCACATTGTTAGCTATGAAAGCATTTTCTCATTGTTGCCAGCTCCTATCTGCACTGTAAATGGGCGACCTTGGAGGAACTGGAGAAGGACCCACGCATACACCAAAAAATCAAGCGCTTCAGAAACAAGCAGGCGCAAATGAAGCACATTTTCACAGAGGTTTGTCTGCCAAAACATGCTGCAGTTTGTTTGTTGCTCATTTAAAGTTATAACCAGGAAATGCATCAAATATAATTATGATGTAAAAGCTGAAATCCATGTGGAAAATTTTGTGCAAGTACTTCACCTTTAAATTTATGGCTTCGGTCATAGACCACTTTCCTGTCTACATGTGTATTATTTGCGTAAATATGCTTGAGATGATGTTGTGTTTCTCCTCAGCCGGATGAAGACCTTTTTAATCCAGATTATATTGAGGTTGATCGGGTTTTAGAGATCGCTATCACCACTGATACAGAAACAGGAGAGGTGAGGCACTCTTTAAATGATCTCTTGAAAACAAACCTGTGCTTGTAGTGCCAGTCTTTTGAGGTTTGGTTTGTTTGCATGACAGGAAGTTACACACTACCTGGTGAAATGGTGCTCTTTGTCATATGAGGAGAGTACTTGGGAGCTACAGGAAGATGTTGACCCTGTGAAAATCCGAGAGTTTGAAGACCTCAAGAAAATTCCAGAAATTAAACAGGTGGTAAGCACTCAGATTGCAAATGAATGGTATTTGTTTTCCATTTTTTCTTATAAGATAAGATTCATTGGATGTTTCCAGTGCGTATGTTTACGTTATTATGATCACATGGTTCAACTCTGTGTATTAGACAAAACATGTTCATTCTTCTTTATAGTATGTATCTTGAAGGAAGTGGCACTTCTTTTATCTTTTATAATAACACAGGAAAGGCCTCTGCCAGAACAGTGGCAAAAACTGGAGAAGTCCAGAGAATACAGGAATGGGAACCAGCTCCGAGAATACCAATTAGAGGGAATGAACTGGCTTCTTTTCAACTGGTACAACAGGTGAAAGAGACTTTTAATATCAGCTCTTGTAGGGTCTACACAAAATTATGATCCTAGTTTAAGGCGTAAAGTCACTATTTAATTATTAAATTAAGGCCAATCATAATTAAAGTAATATAATGTTTTTTTTTTTTAAGTTTCATTTTAAATTGAAAATATTAAAAACTAGGACTTTTAATAAATCAAATCAATACTGATTAATATATTTGTTTTTTTTTATTAATTCATCTTGTATGTTAAATTTGTTGAAATTAGGATTGGCAACGTCAAAATGTCAATTTAGTCTTATTACAAAAAATGAAAACAAGCCACTTTTTGTGTTTAAATAATAATGTTGTCTAAAACAATGCAATGTCTTTATCTTTTATCTGAAGACATTTCTCAGCAAATATTACATTATAATTAATAAATGTGATGTGATGAATTTGGTTAATTTACCAGCAAATAATGAAATACATTTTTTATTCATTAACAGCCCTATCTCTAAGCAAATGCAATTAGCAACAATAAGCATATTTATTATTGTTTATTATTAATCTCATAATCTTGTGTGTTACCTAATAAAAGCCCTAATAATAAATATATATTAAAAAATAACAACAAATTAGTGATAGTGATCACAATTTCACAAAAAAAGAAAGACCGATTCCAAATCCTGTTCCTCAAAACTGCAATCTGATGTGATTAATGAACACCTGACCATGTTTCTCTTGATGCAGGAAAAACTGTATTCTGGCTGATGAGATGGGGTTGGGGAAGACCATCCAGTCCATCACGTTCCTCTTTGAGATTTTCCTCATGGGTCTGAGAGGACCCTTCCTCATCATTGCCCCGCTCTCCACCATCACCAACTGGGAGAGAGAATTCCGCACATGGACTGAAATGAACGTTATTGTCTATCACGGCAGCCAAATCAGTCGGCAGATGATCATGCAGTATGAGACGTACTACCGAGATGAACAGGTGGGTCAAACAGAGTGATTCATTTTGAGTTGTGATTTCAGGCTCAGTAGTTGGTTGAACAGAAGCACAGTATGGTAGGATTCATCAACATAACCAAAGAAATATTTAAAGAAATATATTTTATTCAGTAAGGATTTATTAAATTGATCAAAAGTGACAGGAAAGAAAACATTTATAATGTTATGATTTCTATTTCAAATAAATGTTGTTATTTTCTATTTATCAAAGACTCCTGAAAAAAAAAAAAAAAATATCATGGTTTCCACAAAAATATTAAGCAGCACAACTGTTTTCAACATTGATAATTATAAGAAATGTTTCTTAAGCAGCAAATCAGCATATTAGAATGATTTCTGAAGGATCATGTGACACTGAAGACTGGAGTAATGATGCTGGAAATTCAGCTTTGCTATCACAGGAATAAATTACATTTTAAAATGTATTCAAATAGAAAACAGTTATTTTGAATTGTAATAATTTTTCACAATATTACTGTTTTTACTGTATTTTTGATAAATTAAATGCAGCCTTTGTGAGCATAAGAAAGTTTCAAAAACATTAAAAAATCTTACTGATCTCAAATATTTGAATGGTAGTGAAAAAAAACACTATGTGTATACTTCACTATGTGGCACAAACCCTAGTTAATGTCTGACCTTACTTTACACTTATTTTACCACAGTTATGGGGTGTTGTAGACTTTATATTTGAAAGTACAATGTATACAATCAGTCTTTCTCTTACTCCTTCAGGGAAACATCCTGTCTGGTCAGTTTAAGTTTCATGGCGTGATCACTACATTTGAAATGATAATGGCTGACTGTCCGGAGCTGAAAAAGATTAACTGGCGCTGCGTGGTGATTGACGAGGCCCATCGCCTAAAAAACCGCAACTGTAAACTGCTGGAGGGGCTCAAACTCATGAACCTGGTCAGTTTAATATGCTTTTTTTTATTTATTTTTTTGCTCATTTGTGGACCAGGAAACTTGTCCAGACATTTTTGTAATAGGGTATATGTGTCATAGTATGTATATTTATAATATCTACTGCTCTATCTACAACTGATTTATATAGTTCAGGTTTAAATGCAGAAAAGGGGAAGTAAAGCCATCTACGAGCTAAACTACTGTGCCATCTCTCTTGCACACATCTCATTTAGCTGCCGAGTTCTGCTTCACTACATTTACATACGCACATCCTCTCTGGACACAGAATGAGTAATCTCATCTCACTCACTTTACATATCACTGACTGCAGTGATGGCCAGCGTGTGCAAACTACATTTGACGCAGTGCTGTTTTTTTCCAAAAAAAAAAAAAAAAACCTCTCACAGCTGATTAGGTGTCCACAGATGCATTTTGATATACAGTAGCCCCAAAAATTATTTGGACACATAAGCCACATGATGCAATAGTGAATGACAACCAGAAAGTGTAAATAAATGTCACTTGGTTTGATATTGATATTGTATCCAATGCATTCATTTATTTTTAAGAGAGACTTCAGTGTCCAAATACTTTTTTGGTCCATGGTATAAAATATACCCTTTTGTTGGAGTCAAAATGGGTGAGACTAGATAAAATCCAGCTTAATATTTCCAAGTCTTGTTCCTCCATCTTCTCCCTGTAATTTCCTGTGCTATCTTTCACCATCCATATAAATAAAAGTATTGAAAAGTCCAAAAATAAAAGTATACAATCGCTTGAGAAAGTTAGTGTATATATATATATATATATATTAAAAATGTACATTCTATTTTAGTGAATCAGTTGGCTGAACTTAATGTCTCTCTGTCTTTTCTCCCTCAAGGAACATAAAGTCCTTCTCACAGGAACCCCTTTGCAGAACTCAGTTGAGGAACTCTTCAGTCTGCTTAACTTTCTCGAGCCCTCACAGTTCCCTTCCGAGACTACATTCCTGGAGGAGTTCGGAGACCTAAAGACGGAGGAGCAGGTGAGAACTAATCCTCAAATGCTTGATAGTAAGTTCGTGATCTTGCCTAAAGGGCTGTATGGACTAGATAAACCTCTATACACCTTCACCTCCAATTATCCGAGCCACCTAGAGGATAGTAGATAGCATCCTTGCTAACATACTAAGCAGCCAATGCTGATAAACTCAAAATAGCCAAATACAATGCTGCAGGGATGATATATTTTTGTAGGCCAACCTGAAAGTCAGCATCACCCTGGTTCCCTCAACAAAAAGCCAATAGGATTTTTCATTGGCTTTTGGATTTGTGCAGAAAATAAGCTCTGTGACCATGAAACATTTATGATTCAAGATAATCTTAAACAAAGATAAACAAATGAACACAACTTTTATGAATTTAGAAGCCTAAATGAAATCGGCAGAAATTAAAAGTTAATATTAGGCTATAAACGAACTACACCACGGTCACATGACTTCAGTGTCACCACTGCTAAAGCTTCTGACAATTCTTTCAGTCTTTAAACACAACCAGGCAAGTGGACTAGTGAGTCCATGATTTTTCCTGTTCACCGCAATGATGTTTAGCCACTTGTTAACAACCACCTTTTTAAGACTTTTTTGGTAACACCAGTGGGGAATTACTGATGTATTTTATGTCATAGAATAAAACGTGAAAATATCTTGAGCTTGTGTTAACCACAGACTTTATTTTAAGCATTTAACCAAAAACCCATTGACTTTGGGACGATTGGAACCAGAAGTGCAAAAGTGCCAACTTATTTCCAGGTTTTAGGACTCATTCCTGCAGCACTCTGTATCAGGCAACATGGCCTGATTATTGTTGATTTAGGTGATAATTGCCCAGCTTTAACCTGAGAAACATCAACATGCCCACAGGTAAAGAAACTGCAAGCCATTCTGAAGCCCATGATGTTGAGGAGACTGAAGGATGATGTGGAAAAGAATCTGGCCCCTAAAGAGGAGACAATCATCGAGGTGGAGCTCACTAACATTCAAAAGAAATACTACCGCGCCATTCTGGAGAAAAACTTTGCTTTTCTTGCCAAGGGAGCGAACCAGCACAACATGCCCAACCTCATCAACACAATGATGGAGCTTCGCAAGTGCTGCAATCACCCATACCTCATTACAGGTGACATCTGGCAATTCATGAAATATCTCGTTTGCAGTTCTCTACATAGTAGTCACACCTCTAATTTGTAGTGCTGACATAGTCTCTCATTTTCCTTCTGTCAGGCGCTGAAGAAAAGATTCTTGAGAGCTTCAAGAAAACCTACAGTTCTGACGCTGTGGATTTTCAGCTGCAGGCAATGATCCAGGCCGCTGGTAAACTAGTGCTTATCGACAAGTTGCTGCCCAAACTGCTGGCCGGAGGACATAAAGTGCTGGTGTTTTCCCAGATGGTTCGATGCCTTGATATACTGGAGGACTACCTCATTCAGAGGAGGTGAGACAGCTGGTTGTTATCCAGTGATATTAGTCATACTTCTATAAAAAAAAAAAATGTTCCGCTGTTTTTGAGACTGTAAGTGAATGAGAAAATAGACTAAAAATAGAATGTCAACATGGAATAAAAACCTGGTTCACGTCACTTGTTGCTTTTTTTCAAAGATAAACATGAAAAACAGAATTTTAAAATATATATTTCGAGGCCTAGAAAGGTTGTGGAATTTTATAAAGTCACATAGCAATTTCTGTAATACATATAAAAATCGGTCACACTTTAGTTTAGGGTCCAGTTCTCACTATTAACTAACTATTAACTACAACTTTTGCCTCAATAAACTCCTAATTACTGCTTATTAATTGTTATTAAGTTAGTTGTTAAGTTTAGGTATTGGGTAGGATTAAGGGATGTAGAATATGGTCATGCAGAATAAGGCATTAATACAGTGCACAGCATAAATGAATACACCCCCTCTGAACAAATACAAAAGATGTATTTTCTTTATGATCACTAATACAATTCATGGAAAGATGGCAAAACTAAAATATATTAAACATATACATAATAAAAACTGAGAAATATATGTCATTAATAGCCATAAAATAAGTAAATTAGCCAATTTTGTTTAAATTAAGGATTGCAGAAATGAGTACACCCTAGATTTAATTCAACAAATGTATAATATTCTAGCACTTAGTATGCCTTCCATAATTTTGAATATACTGCTCTGACCCTTCTTGGCACAGAGTGTACAAGTTCATGACAAATTGACACATCTGTCCTGTTTAACTCCTGGATGATGAGCTCCTTAAATGCCCTGATCTTTAATGGGGAGTGTTGCTCAACCCGTCTCTACAGAATCCCCCACAGGTGCTCAAGAATGTTAAGATTGAGTGCAATACATGTCCACAAGGTTTTTCACCTTGGGAGAATGCATATCCTCATTGTCATGTTGAAAAAAATGCCCAACAATGCAGGGAATGAGGAAAGGGTAACATCTTCTGTTTCAAGTTTGTGTATTAAATTACACAGTGCTGTGGGAATTCATGACAGCATTGATAAAGCACAACTCCCTCACACCTTCAGCACTCATACATCCCTATATAAGAGCTCTACTACCACTGAACTTTACTGTGGGAACCAGGCACTTCTCACTGTACTCCTCCTCTAGCAACACCATAACATTTTGGATGCTGTTAGATCCAAAATTATTGATTTGGTCTCATGAGACCAGAGTATTGATTCCCAGAATCTATATTTTGTAAATATGGGCTTTGGAAATGGCTAACTGACTTTATTGTGCTTTGGCTACAGTAGGTAGTTCCAGAGAGAAAAACAACCATGCATGTCATTTCTGCAGGCTGCATCTTACTCTGTGAGATAAAGTCACTCTTTTCATAGCTTTTGCTGGCTCTGAGACACTCGCTTGGTATTTCTCCTGCTCTTTGTCTAGCAAAAAAAAAATCCCTTATCACTAAATGAAAGCTTAAAATGAAGGCCTGATTATTTCAGGGGCCTTGTCACAAGTCCATTGTTTTTGAATTTCTGTTACTTTTACAATATTTTCACACTTAAAACAATGATTTGGTAATCCTCTTGTACCACTATCCTCTTTTGTGCTGAGAAATAAGTCTCCTGACAGTTCTTTCCCAAGTGGTTCCATTGTTGTCAGCATTAAGTCTGAGAATGATTCAGTGGGCTCTGTAACACTTTTAATTGTCAAGAAATTACTTCACTTTAAATGTTTTGGTTCAACATACTTACTTGTTGATCAAACATTGCCTTAAACTTACACATTTATTTCGTTTTATTTAGTAACTTTTAGGAGGGTGTACTCATTTTTGCTACACAACATTTTATCACCTTGATATGAAAATCTTATTTTCCTGAATAATTTTGACATGCTTCTTTGGTAATTGATTAAGCAGACTTGCTGGAACATTATATCTCTAAAGAACCCTAATATTTCTTCTAAGTAATTGAGTAATTGCTGACTTTCAGAAGTTTCAGAGGGGGTGTACTCATTTATGCTGTGCACTGTATGTGCTTTATAAGTACTAATAAACAGCCAATATCCTAGTAATATGCATGATAATAAGCAGCTAGTTAATAGTGAGAACTGAACCCTAAACTAAAGTGTTACCAAAAATTCTAGTTCTAAAATTTCCAAAACATGGAAATTCATTGGTCAAAACGTGGGAACCAAAGGAAAAAAAAAGTGTATCTGTTAAACTTTATAATAATAATAATAAGAAGAAGAAGAATGGAGTAATGATGCTGAAAATTCAGCTTTGCATCACAGGAATAAATTACATATATTCAAAATAGAACACAGTTATTAAAAATTGTAATAATATTGCACAGTAATTAAACATTTTACTGTATTTTAGATCAAATTAAAGCAGCCTTAGTGAGCTTAAGAGACTTCTAATGATTACATTTATCACAATATTTCAAAACGTAGGGCTAAAATATGACAACTGTTATGGAGAAAGAGTAGGGTAAGATGCAAAAAGGAATTTTCTTCTCATCTGAAATTTGTACGGTGCGTGTAGGTATACGTACGAACGTATTGATGGGAGAGTTCGAGGGAATCTACGGCAGGCTGCCATCGATCGCTTCAGCAAGGTGGACTCCGACCGCTTCGTGTTCCTCCTCTGTACACGAGCAGGTGGACTTGGCATCAACCTCACTGCCGCCGACACCTGTATCATATTCGACTCAGACTGGAACCCGCAGAATGACTTGCAGGTGAATGCGCAGTGTCTTTTATATATTGTGTATCTGACTCTCTCCTTTAGCGATTTTCATCCCATATATAAAAAACTTTTTATCAAAACAAGACTTTCCAAAAGACACAAATGTCATGTTTGTTATAAACATGCCTTGAATTCCACAGGCTCAAGCTCGCTGCCACCGGATCGGTCAAAGCAAAGCGGTGAAAGTATATCGACTTATCACGCGAAACTCATACGAGAGGGAGATGTTTGACAAGGCCAGTCTGAAACTGGGATTGGACAAGGCTGTTCTGCAGGACATCAACCGCAAGGGCAGTCTCAATGGGGTGAGGGATCCACAACATTTAACTTTTTTTTTTCACATCTGCCAGTGTTGAACTGATCAAATGTATCAGCCTTAAGCTTTTTTTCCACTGAGATAAAATAGTTAGAAATGAAAATGCCAATGAGCTTTTAGGAGACTGTGTATATCTTTGATTTTGTTTGTTCACGTCAAAAATAAATAAATAAATAAATAAATAAATTCAATACAGCAGTTTCAGTAGGATTATTTTTAAGAATGTTTTGTTTATTTGCTGCTTATGTTTGTTGAGTTTTAATTTTGAACCCTGGGCAGACAGTTATTGAATAGTACACCACAGTTGGCACATAGAAATACGATTTTGCAATTGATGTCTATCTCAGAAGTGTTATATTTAGTTTATGCCATGACTTGCTACACTGACTAGGACAGGATTGGCTAATTACTGTACCTTCCTCTTTCAGGTTCAGCAACTGTCTAAGATGGAGGTAGAAGATCTTCTCAGGAAGGGGGCTTATGGGGCGCTCATGGATGAGGAAGATGAGGGCTCTAAATTTTGCGAGGAGGATATTGATCAGATCCTGCAGCGACGCACACAGACCATCACAATCCAGTCTGAGGGGAAGGGATCAACTTTTGCCAAGGTATACATTTCGGTATACACTACCGTTTAAAAGTTTGGGGTCAGTAAGATTATTTTTTATGTTGTTGAAGGTCTCTTCTGCTCACCAAGGCTGCTTTTATTTGATCAAAAATACAGTAAAACAATAATATTGTGAAATATTTTTACGATTTAAAATGTTTTTTATTTTAATATATTTTAAAATATAATTTATTCCTGTGATGCAAAGCTGAATTTCCAGCATCATTACTCCAGTCTTCAGTGTCACATGATCCTTCAGAAACCATGATACTTTTTTTTTTTTTTTCATGAATTCTTTGATGAATAGTTCAGAACAACATTTATTTGAAATAGAAATCTTTTAATTATGAATGTCTTTACTGTCACTTTTGATCAATTTAAAGCATTCTTGCGAAGTATTAATTTCTTTAAAAAAGAAATCTTACTGACCACAAACTTTTGATCTGTAGTGCATGTACATGTCTACGCACCACAGTCCATCTTAACAGTCATAAATGTCTATGACTATTAGATTGGTACTTTGTGCTAAATTGACAACATTCACAAAATGAATCAACATTTTGTCTTGGTATCTCTAATTGTTTTGTTTGTAAATATGGCAGATGAGCTGGAAAAGTCATGCAAATGTAAAAGATGTATCAGTAAAACACAGTCTTTGACATATGTGATATCTATCTTGATAAGTGCTTATAATTCTTTGTTGTTTACCAATTCCAGGCTAGCTTTGTGTCTTCAGGGAACCGTACAGACATCTCTCTGGATGATCCAAACTTCTGGCAGAAGTGGGCCAAAATTGCTGAACTGGAAATTGACTCCAAGGCAGAAAAGGTAAAAAGCGTGATGGTTTAAAAGCTGAAGCTTTGCATATGAGCTCACTGTGACTCAGGTGGTGTAATGCCAGAGAATCAGCTCATTGACTTCACCAGAGAGAGAGAGAATGGGGGGTCATTTGAATATCAGCTGAGTCAAAACAGATGGCTTGCATTAATGTGTGATTGTGAATGTGTGCGCTCTAGACTGTTTGCATATTGGTGACATTTAAGGAGAAAAATATTGAGACTGCAACACTTTCTGACTCATGTCTCTGTCTCTACCAGGAGAGTCTGGTGATCGACACACCTCGCGTACGGAAGCAGACGCGTCACTATAATTCGTTTGAGGACGATGAACTGATGGAGTTCTCTGAACTGGATAGCGACTCAGAAGAACGTCCCTGTCGCACAAGACGTCTCAGTGATCGCAACAGACGCTACCTCCGAGCAGAGTGCTTCAGAGTGGAGAAAAACCTTCTTATTTTTGGGTCAGTGCTTCATTTGCTTTTGGCTGCCCACTCATTCCTTCTGGGTCACCTTCTGTTGCCCTAAAACAGGCTTTTAATCAAATGACTGTTTTTAAACAAGTTATTGTTACAAAAAAACTAAAGGAAATTTTCTGGCGTTTCATTTGCAGATCAAACAGACCATATAATAAATATTGGAGCCATAAATTAGGCTGTTTGCAAGTTGTACATCTCAGACTCTGATGAAATTTCTTTGCTGATTGTACAGGTGGGGTCGCTGGAAGGATATTCTCAATCATGGGCGTTTTAAATGGCACCTGTCAGAGCGAGACATGGAGGTGCTGTGCAGGGCTCTTCTGGTCTACTGTGTTCGCCATTACAAAGGAGACGACAAAATTAAAAGCTTCATCTGGGATCTGATCACACCCACTAAAGACGGACATAATCAAGCACTGCAAAACCACTCAGGTTATTAATGGATTTGTTCACACCCTCACACCTTCATTCCTTTTGGGATGACTTTATTTAGGATTAGCCATAATCAATTAATATTTAAATAGAACAATAAATTAATCATTAACATTAAATTTAATATTGCATAATACTTGTGCAGGTCTCTGATTTTTTTTAAAGGTTTTTATTAAATTTTAAACTAAAAAAATGCAAACATTTAATTAAATATACTTAATTCATTGATTAATAAATAATACTTTTGTTTAAAAGTTTAATTTGTTTGCTAACAATTCAATTAATAATTAAATTGATCATTTTAATTTAGTTTCAATTTATTTACCAATAATAATTTAAAAAAGTAAACAATAATCTTATTTATATGTCCATATATAATAGTAAATACATCCACAACTCTTTTTTTAAACTTTGAACAAGTTACATCATGAATGCTTTCACTGCTCGAATGATCACTGAAAACATTTGTGCTGAAATTGATCGACAGTCAGTATGTTTAGTCAATAAAATTAATGACAATTGAATGTTGATTAATCATAAGCATCCCTAATTCTTGATTATTTATTTATTTAAATTGAATGAAATTACTGCTTTTCATACAATTGTTGCATAATGACTAAAAAAGAAAGACATAAAAAACCCATAGAGATATATCATGAAATACTTGTTTCATCTGTCCAGGTCTGTCTGCTCCTGTCCCACGGGGTCGTAAAGGCAAGAAGTTGAAGAACCAGTTGAGTCCACCTGAGCTGAAGAATGCCGACTGGCTGGTCCACTGTAACCCAGAGGTCGTGCTTCAGGACGACAGCTACAAGAAACACCTCAAACAACACTGCAACAAGTAAGACTTCATAAAGAATACAAGCATCTTCAAAATTACATTCTGTAATGCATGCAGATAAGCATGTAGATATTGTTGTGTTTAATATAAGTGTAGCAAAAGTAATTTTTGCACCCTGGTTATACATACATAAATAGTGAGTACTATAATCAGGGTGCGTAATTAACATTTTCCTACATCCTGCCAGTCATAAAAATATATTTGTTATTTCACTACAGTATTATGAGCTCAGATATATTGCAATTTATATACGAGTTATAATTGTGTGAACATCATGTATCCTGTCATGATCAGGGTGCTACTGAGGGTGCGGATGCTGTACTATCTGAAGGTTGAAGTGCTGGGGGAGGCTGCTGATCAGGCTCTTGAAGGGATCCCAGCCAGGTACTACATGACCCACAATCCATTTAACCTCATGAATACTCAATGAGTTCTGTATAAAACAGTTGTCATTGTAGAGTGGCCTAATATGTAAGGATCTGTGTGTTTGCTGCAGTAAACTGGAGGTAACCCTGCCTGATATCGACTACATTGAGATCCCTACTATATGGTGGGATGCTGAGGCGGATAAATCGCTGCTTATTGGAGTTCACAAACATGGTAAGACATCATCATAGAAGAATGGGTGCAACCGTCACACCCAGTTTTGTGATGCAATTCTCATGCATATGCAATATAGCAATGGAAATCTGTGCAGACACAAATACATACAGGTCATTTTTTTAATTTTTAGCAGAGATGTGATGCATTTGAATGCATTTAAAGCATCTTTTTATATGCTTTTAAATGTCCATATGGTTCCTATTGACTTCCTCTTGCTTTCATCATGTGCACTAACTTGTCCTTGTGTCCCATGTAGGGTATGAGCGGTATAATGCCATGCGTGCAGACCCTGCTCTGTGCTTCTTGGAGCGGGTGGGAATGCCTGATGTCACTGCACTGACGGTAGAACAAGGTGGAGCAGAAACTGCTTCAGATGCACCTGATAGGTAATATCCTTTGAAATGAGCAGCTGAGATAACGTAGCTGTATGTGGGAATATAACAGTTGCACCTTTTGACTCTTACAACCATAAACACACGTTTCTTCTTGTGCAGTATCAGCAAGAGTGATGAAATTAAAGAGGAAAACGACATGAAGTCTGAGGAATTAGAAGAGAAAGTAGAGATCAAGGTAATAATAGGAAGTCAAAAAAATATGAGGTCAGATGAATTTGGCTAAGCGTTTTAACCAGATGCTCAGAATGTTAATTTAAATAAAGTTTTCTTTTACAAAGGAGGAGCCCATGTCAGAAGAAACAGGGAAAAATGACACTACGGTGACAGGTATTGAAACCTTGGTTGTGTATTTATTCATTCATGTATGTTTTGAAATGTAACTGTTACTGTTGTAACTGAACCTTTAATTGTTTGTTAATACTGTTAAGGGGTGGTCACACTAGCTTTTCTGCATGCAAAGAATTTTGCATCCCACATCAAACTTAAACAACAGGATATGATGTCACACTCCAGGAATTCTATTTTGAATATATTCTAAATTACTTACTTTTGTAACACCTTCCAATACTGGATATATTGAGAAAATTTATCAGTCATAAATATTTTTACACTATAAATATACTATATTTTGCTTTCTCGTATATTTGTGCCAAATATGAGGACATTTTGTTACTTGCAGAAATAACACTTTATTTCCGGACGGTTCGGAAGTTTTAAGACAATAAACATTTTGAGATACTACCCTTCTTCAATGATACATGACAGCTACTGATCCTTAGTAGACCATTTGCATCTCATATGCAGACTGTAACTCTGTTTTATTTACTTGCCAAAGCTTTTTGTGCTCGTTTTGGACCGTGCTGAGAATTTTTTTTTTCTTCCATTTTCAGACTGGAGGTAATTTTGAATTCTCTGTTGGTCAGATATTATCATTTTAAAAATTACATGTCAGAGTTCTCTAAATTTAAAGTATTATGCAACCAAAGGCAAATTTTTTTTTTTTTTTTTTTTTTTATTGAACTGCATTTGCATCCCTATGAATCCCAACACAAAACCTAATGTGACCGCCCCTTAAGATGATCTTACTTCAGGTTGAGTCTAAAGTACCATTTCTTTTAAAGGGGGCTTTGTAGCATCTCTCGCAGGAGACCTAATTACAGAGATGATGGAACAGGGGCGGATACAGTGGCCGGCAGGCTCGGCTCTTACAGCACGTCTACGCCGCCTCATTACTGCATATCAGCGTTACACAAGGCGTGAGCCGCTTCGTCATGATTTCCTCTTACACGATGGAATTGCACCTGTGGCATGGCAAATTGGAGAGTTTAGGCACTGCACAACTGAGCCTGACCCGCTCTTTTTGGAGTGGCAACGAAGGTAGGTCATGTGGCGGCAGTTTTATTGTTTAGTCATTTTATCAAAATAAAATCTAATTTTTTAATCTGTCATGCTTTTTTTTTTTTTTTTTTCAAAATTGCAAGTGGAAAATCAGCTTATTTAGGAAAAATTCTAGTTGAAAATGGTACTAATGGTACAGGTCATGTTGACATGATCATGATAAACAACGAGCACACAAGATCTCAGGGTTTTCTTTGTTGGGCAGTTAGCACAATAAAACCCTCTTGGAGAATTTTAGAATTTTTTTCCTTTTAATGCATTTACTTTAAAACATCACAGCTATGCTGTTTTTGAGCATCCCACCAGAGAATTGTGATTTTAAGATAACCTGTCACATTAAAAAAATCAATTTCAATGCACCCTATCTTGATTTTTTTTTTAAAAATGTGAACTCCTGACTGAGGTGAAGTGAACCTGAAACCAGACTAATTATACAGGGCTTTCACAAGACTGAGTAGTTAGCAGTAGCAACAACAGCAAACCCTTAAGAGGATTATTGGCTAGCATAAAATCCTGGTGGACAGTATAAACACTGAAACGTGTTGCAAGGTCATGATGAACATTGGAAGAATAGTGTTTTGGTACTGCATCAGGTAAGAGGTTAATACAATAGTGTATGCTGAAAATCTGTTAATTCAAACAGATTTTAAGGTTTATGTTCTACTGAGATAACATATTGCCTTTAACACAGGTGGACACGTCGTGAACAGGCTGACTTCTATCGCACAGTGTCCTCGTTTGGAGTAGTGTATGACCCAGAGAAGAAAACCTTTGACTGGGGCCAGTTCCGTGCCCTTGCTCGATTGGAGAGGAAGACAGACGAAAGCTTGGAGAGATATTTCCACAGTTTTGTTTCAATGTGTCGCACTGCATGTAGACTACCGCCTAGAAAAGATGAAGGTAAAATGGATATTAGAGTTAATAGTTTGGTGAGAAGATTAATAGCAGCTCAATCTGTCATAATGTATACACACATTCTTGTCTTGTGTAGGTACCGTTGATCCTTCGCTGTTGGTGGAACCCATTACAGAAGAGCGAGCTGCCCGAACATTATACCGTATCGAGCTTTTGAGAAAGGTCCGTGAACAAGTATTGCGGCACCCACTCCTGGGGTCACGACTGCAGCTTTGTCGCCCTAGTCTGTACTTGCCTGTCTGGTGGGAGTGTGGCAAACATGACCGTGATCTTCTCATTGGTGTCGCTAAGCATGGCTTGAGTCGAACTGACTTCTACATCCTCAATGACCCACAACTATCCTTCCTGGAGGCCCATCGGAACTATGTTCATAAAGAAAACCATAGATATCCAGTCCCAGGCTTGGCCCACCATCATTGCTGCTTGTATGATGCCAACCTCGGACATTGTCAGTCCCCACAACCTCTGGAGTATCACCACACACCTTCACCCCACACGCCAACACAACTTGTCCATACTCATGGGCATCACCAGCCCACAGAAGTGGTGGCGTCAGAGCCAGGAAGTTCCCTGGGGATAGGTACAGGAAACAGAGATGGATTTTTGGACTGCCCTCCTTTGGATGACTCACTGGAGTTGGGGTCTTTACAACATGAAGGCTTGACATCAGACACACTACATAGCAAATCTGGTAAAGAGGCCTTCAACGGATTCCCGTTCAATTCTGCAACTGGTGGGCAGAATATGCTAAATTCATATGGTGTGCAAGGGGAGCTAAATGGGGCTCAAGGAGACATGGCGGACTCCATAGCTGGGAAACTTCGCAGCGATGTTCTGGTGGGAGAGCAAGGGTCCTCAGAGGAGACTGGTTTAATGGCTCCTTCTGTGGAACTCGATGAACTTCAAACTCCATGGGAAAGCTCAGACCATGTTGAAACCTCTGACATGTTCAACGAGACTGATCCCATTTTGGGAGCACAAGCTTTGGAACCCAGCTTTCTGGATGCTCCTCAGCCAGACGATGGACGGGAGGGTGATGAAACACTAACCGACTGTTTGAGCATGCCCAGTTCGGACTCTCAAAGCAACCCTGTCGAGCCACTGGCTCCGAGCTTTATGTTGTTCAAAGACCTTAATGTTGGAGAGACATCTGTGGATCAGACAGATCTATCAGCCAGTCTTCCAGAATTTGTTCCACCACCTCTTGGTCTCCCGGATGTGAGTCTTGACCAGGCAGATCCTATTAGTGAGGATCAAGAGGACAAGCTTAGCGATTCCAACATCACACATGGCGTTCCCAGTCCAGGAGAAGGAGCTGAAAGCATAGGGTTCCATTTTGAGAAAGAAGACCTTTCTCCAGACAGTTCGAAGACTAAGGATTCTCAAGATGAAATTGACAAGATGCCTTCAATAGAGTCTCCAAGGGAAAATTGTCTTGAGGAATCCCAGAAAGGGGACTGCAAGGTGACATTTGATGATTCCAATGAAGGAGACTTGAAAGATCCTTGTGAAGTGGCCTTGGAAGAATCTTACGTAAAGCCTCTAAGAGAGCCAGAAAAAGTGCCTTTAGAGGAGTCTTATGATTTGACTTGTGACGAGACCCTGCAGGAACCTTGTGAAGGGTTTCAGCAAGACGCAGCTGAGCAGCACTTGGTGGAAGAACCCTCTGAAGAATCCTGCAAAGAACTGTCAGAGCCAATAGAAGAGTGCAATCTAACTAACACTACTCTCTCAACAGATTACCCTTTGCCTTCTTCACTCCCATCATCTCCAACTACTTTACCTGACAATTCTGTATCTCCAGTCCTTGATGCAGTCCCAAAACAAGAGTTCCTCATGGATGTGAAGCCTGAGCCAGACAGCACTACGCAGACCCCTCACCTTGAGCAGACTGAGGTTTTGGATGTAAAGGACAAGATAAAAGACGAAGGTGCAAAGACACCAGGTATTGTGGCTGTAGACTTCAGCTTTCTACCTTTTTTATGTTTGGTTCTTGATTCTGTTGAATACTGACGTATGTAGTAATTCCAGGTCTGTTGACCACATTTGTGCTTCTTAATACTTTGCTACTTTTTTTCCAAAACTAGTAATGGCAGTTTGGGCTGTTTCCCATTTTGGAGAAAAACAGCTTTCTCATTTGCTCTTCTTAGCTGGTGTAAGATGGTCTTGCTGATCCTCTAGCCTGGCCAAGCTGGTGTTCAGCTTGGTAATATTGTTGGACAGCTGTTCTCCAAGTCTGACCAAGTGTCCAAAAACTAGCAAACCAGATCAGCTTGAACAGGTTTAGACCAGCAAACTAACTTGGGTTTTAAGCTCACTTGTTTGGTACCATAAGACCAGTTTTAGGGACGAAACTGTCTTAGGACAAAAAGATTATATAAGCAGAATAATTGACCCCTGACTGTTGAATTATTGAAAATTATTTCTAATTGTTGACGAACACTAGACAGATTTGGTTTATGGAATACTTAATATTTTCTGTGCTGTGTTACTTGGCCAACTTATTCAGACAAATTACATGCTGATGAATGATTGTTTCTCACTATGTTTTTAAAACCCAAAGGAAAAAAGAAAAAGAAAGGCAGTTTTATTTAGTCTCTTTCTCTCGCAGCATGCTTTTAATACTGATTTCTCTTTTTTAGCATTATTGGGAGATGTTGATGCACCACGCTTTGCGCTGCCCATGTGCGAGATGGCAGACAATGTCCATGAAATAAGGGAACCAACCATTGCTCAGCTTTTACAGGAGAAAGCACTCTTCTCCTTCTCAGAGTGGCCTAAGGTATTGTCATGTTAGTGATTGTTTCCTGCTTGTATTATTATCTTTTACCATGCTTCATTAATTAGTTATACTGAAAATAGATATTGAATATTCTACAGAACATCTTGTCTTGAAATTGGTTTCAGCCCACAGCATACCACTAGACATGTGTCAGTCACCTATTGCTGCAGTTTGACCCATTTTATATACTGTGTCTCGTGTTTTTGCTGTCTACAGGACAGAGTGATCATCAACCGTATTGACAGTATCTGCCATACTATCTTAAAGGGGAAGTGGCCTTCCTCTAGTCAACAGTACGAGTCTCCCACCGCATTGGCTAACACTTGCATGCCCAGTAGTGCCCACCAGAGGGCAGGATTTCTGCCTACCAGAATGCCTATATCTCAGAGCCTTAACTTCAACCTCCCACACACAGTACCCCACTTACCAAAGGTAAGATCACATCCACAGACAGGACGTTTTTTCAAGGTGTCTGCAAATCCTTAAAAAGTATTGAAATGTCTTAAATTCAAAGCAAGTTTTGGAAATATCTTGAAATAAATTAAATGAAAAACCTGTAAACATCAAAGAATTTCCAAAGTGTGATTACAAGGCCTGAAAAGTCATGGAAATTAATGAGATGTCATGGAAAAGTCATTAAAAATGTAGTGTATATATATATATATATATGTATGTATTTACAACTCTTGTCCCAACAGGAGAGGTTAGTTGCCCCAGCATTTCTCCCTGAGCTTAAACGTCCCAGACGTGGGTTTGAATTCGAGGCAGAAGTTCTTGCCAAACCAAGCCATCTTGGAGAAAAGATTCAGGTTGGCGTGCCTCATCGTGCTAATGCTCTCCTCCTTAATGGCTGGCAGGATACTGCTATTGACCTCTCCAAACCAACAGAGCTAACAGTTGGTGGAGACAGTGGGCCAATCAGTCATATGAGCCACACTGTCCAGTCAGCGCCCCACAAAATAACCGGGATAGGCTCCATACAAGGCTCACTGGGATTAGATATGGCTGGCATTTTGCAGGCTGGCTTGATTCACCCTGTCACAGGGCAGATTGTCAACGGCAGTCTTCGTCGTGATGATTCAATGTTGAGACGGAGGAGAGGACGAAGAAGAAATGTAGAGACTCCTGATCTCGGCTTTATGAAGGGACGAGCCATGAACTTGCCTGAACAACAGGTTTGTGGAACCACATATCACTGAAATGGATACAGTAGGACACACAAAAAGGAAAATGTCCCCATGTCATTCTAGCCTCATAGTATTTGTTTTGTGAAACATAAAAGCAGATGTTTTGGCAGAATCTACTGCTCTCTTCTACTTCAAAGAAAGTGGATGGTCATATATCTTGCCAAGCTCAAAAAAGTATAAAAAAAAAAAAAAAGGCACCAGCAAAGATTAAAGTCTACATCAAAAGTGCTTTTTGGAGTAAAAAGTATATATCACTATTAAGATGCCCTTATAATAGTAACAACAGCATTTTTTCCAGAAAGTACTTTTTTGGATGTTTTTTCAAACATTTTACCAGGAATAAATTTAAATATGAATTACTGTGATTTTTTTTTTTTTTTTAAAGAAGCTTATTTTAAAAGAAACTTTTATTTTAAACTTTAATCTTGCCATGAAAATAGCCTTTGATGCTGATATGACACTAAAATAAATAAATTAATTAAAATAGTTAATATTAATTTAATACTATTTATTATTGATTTAATATTATTAATGAATATTTAATATTATTTAATATATTTAATATTAATAATATTATTAATTTAATGTATTATTAATAATTTTAATATAAATAAATGTGAATTATTAATATAACTGTCTATTGTTGTGTTTATCTTTGTATATTACACAGTGTGGGTCAGAGAGCATCAGCCAGCCTGTTGTGTCCTCGACATCCTCTCAGTCAGAATGCCCTCCATCCACCCCGACTACACTTCCTACTCACCCTCCAGCACCCTCTCCAGCTCCTCCTCCAGCATCAGAGGCCCTGAATGTGAGCGTGGACAGGGAAACGGCCAATAAAGGCCTAATGGAATGGCTCCGACAAAACCCCAACTACAACATGGAGCTTTCCGCTTTTCCATCGGTTAGTTAGAAACGTAACGGTTTCATTTTGTTATACTAAAAGTAATATTTCTGTGGCATTTTCATTTGAGAATTAAAAATATTCTTGTTTATAGATAACATGAAATGAAAATTTACCCTATTTCTGAATTCATGTTGCTTTTGTCATTGGGCATAATTCCGTGCACGTTATTCCCTAGTTTACATTAAATTCCCATTGGATAAAATTAGTACATTTCTTAGTAGTACTTCACATTACTACTAAAATAGATGCAATTGCTGTTTCATGTTGACTTCAATGGTATAGTCTCTTTATTTTTGTGTACTTTAAGGTGCTTTAAAAAAGGTTGACAAACTATTTATTCATCCAGAAAGATATTTGAATGATCCTGAATGTGAATGTTTAATGTATACAGCTTATATACACCTTAATATAAATAATATAATTGACATTTAACACATTACTATAACCTCATTTATATTGTACTTCTTTCTTAGTCTCAGAATGTGAGCATGTTGCACAGTTACTTGGAGCGTCCAAAGCAGAGAAGGCATCGCTGCAAAGACCCCACCAAGCTCGACGTCAGCTCTCTAACTGGAGAGGAGAGAGTCCCAGTAGTGCACAGAAACACAGGCCGCAGGGTAACAAAAACATATGTACCATTTTTTATTTATTTTTTTCCTCAGTTTGATTTAATTGAATTTTAATGCTACAATTCCTCTGGTTGCAGCTTGGAGGCGCTATGGCTCCAGCCATTAAAGAGCTCTCCCGATGGCTGGATGCAAATTCAGAATACTCTGTGGCTCCTGATTGGGCAGATGTGGTGAAGCATTCAGTGAGTAATACATATTCTGTCTAGAAAGAGACTGGAAACTGCAAGCTGTAGATCAGAGGCTGTTGCACTGAAGCCACCTGGGAATATGTAGTTTAATACAGTATAACTGAACATATTCTAAGTTTAAAGATTCAGAGTAGAGTTGAGACTGAATCGTAATAAGATCAGTCTTTCTCAAGCACCACAAAATCCTTATAGTTTGGCTTAAATGAAAAGCATTTGCTAAATGTCTGCTAATCTCTTGATACCATTTCACAGATTTTGTGTTCATGTCATCTGCATGAAATCCCTCATAAGGTTGTCTGTAATAGTCTATGCTATAGTCTGCAATACTCTATTTTATATTAATATGTTATTAGAGTGAGTAGGGTAAGTCTAAATTTGTTATATAAATAATTGAAAAATGATTTGTTTTATAATTTAAAAAGTGTTGTTTTGATAAAAAAAAAAAAAAAACTTATCTGCTTGAGTGTCTGTGTATTTCACTGAAATCCATTCAAGTTTATGAATTCTGCAATTGACCAATCAGAATCAATTATAGTAATTAATTAAATCCAATTATCTTTAAACTTTGTCATAAATGTCCAAATTTAACATATACATTATTAATACAAACTTTGATGTACTGAATGAATTTAACACTTACTGTTTTCATATCCCAGGGTTTTCTACCGGAGGGCAAATTCACACGCATCCTCACTGGACCCGTGTGTCGGGATCCCGGTCCACGCAGAAGAGGCAGGCGACCCCGCAGCGAGATGCCCAAAGCCCCCGAGCTCCCCTCTGGCATGGGTCCGCTCTTCATGAACGGTGGGCTTATTAGCAGTATGGATCTGGTTAGTTTACCCAATCTCCGCAATGTCCCTGGCATCCCGCTAACCGGTATCATGGGCTTTCCTCATGGTTTCGCCACCGCCGTATCATCAGGAGATGATGCCAAGAATGGACTCAGCATGCTGCCCATGATGCTCCACGGCATGGCAGCCGTGCAGCCGCCCATGTATAGCGCTCACATGAGTGGGATGATGAGTCAGTCGCTGTCCACAGCGACATCCACTACATCCACCGCAACCGCATCCTCCACTACAGCGAGCGTGACTTCTACGAACTCTGCAACCGTAACCTCAACCTCAAGCCCGGCGGATAGTTCGGATACTGTACCTCAGCGGGATAACGCAAGCTCTCCGATGAGCACGGAGAACTGGAATAAGGAGGACGCAAAGCAAGGAGGGGAAGAGAAGAAAGTGTCCGCTTCGGTGTCTACGGCTGCGGCCACTAGCAGCAGTAGTAGTAGTAGCATCACAAGCACCGGCAGCCATTTGACCTTTAACCCCTTTCTAATCCCAGGAATGTCGCATAGTTTGTTGTATCCGCATATGTTCTTGCCACCAGGCAGTATAATGGCGCTGCCCACTATGCCTGCAGCAGACAGCACGGGCAGCCCTAAGAGGAAGAGGAAGAAGGTCAGGGAGGAAGGACCGGTGGAGGGAAGCGGGAACGTTGGTGTGCAGATGGACGGCGAGGAATCGAAGGGGGTTAAAGTCGAACAGACACCCGAACGAAAGAGCCAAGAGGGCGGAATGGAAGAAGATGGACATGATGTAAATTTGGCTCTGGTCAAAGATCCTTCTGACCATATAAAAGATCCTTCTGAGGATAAAAGTACTGAAAAAAACGAAATGGGAGAGGAACTTGAGCAAGATGCTCAAGGCCTGTGTGACGGTGGAGACTAGAATGCATCCTCACGTTTGGGCCACAGTACTTTTGTGTGTGTCGTGTCGGTAAAAGTTTGTGTATAGGACTTTGATTATCAATGTATTGTTTATAGATCTGCCCTTGTAATTTCACTGACATCTACTCTACCTTCTGGGTGTGTGCTAAAGAAATAGACACTTGAAGCATGCAAACGCTCAGAGGTCCTACAAAGGGACAACATCATCATTGGTGTTAGTGTGTTCCTTTTGCGTCATGGGAATGGATACTCAGACGATTCTGTCTATTGACTGAGAACGCTCTTAGTGACCCCAGCATTTCCCCCCCCCTCGATTAGGTGTTATTCACTAGCATCTTTCGCAGATTCTCAGAAAGTGGTAGGATGTTGGTATTGTGCAAAAAACAGACGGCAGTCTCAGTCCATAATGGTGGTTCGGATCATGCTCTTCTAGTTGCATAAGACCTAGATTCGTGTTTTGAAACATTTCTCAGAATAATGTAAAGGAAACACTCATCCCATTGGTAGATTACCAGCAGTGCTGCGTCTGATACATTCTTGATGGACCACAGTATTTTGTTCTTAGTTGCTTGCTGCTATGTATTCATTTTAGTGAAGATTTTAACCTAAATCTTTTACAAAGCTATAGATGGCATGAGTGCAACATGGTGAGTGCAATGGAAACTCAAAAAGAGCAAGGCTTGAAGTTGATGGCAAAGAACAATCCTGAGATTGAGTTATCTTTTGTTTTGTTTGTCTTACTGTTTTTGGTATCGTTTCCACATTGTCGCTTTGATAAGGTGCCCTCGTTGGGATAGTACTAATCATTTTTATAGATGGTTATATATACTTGGGAGTGCTGCAAGTCCAAGGGCGAAGTGTTAGTGCCATAGATGAGACTCTGTTCTAAAAGGTTTTGGTACAAGGGCGTACAAAATAAAAGCCTGACGCAAAGCGTTTTTGAGAACTGTGTTTTAGTGAATTTTAAGGGATAGTCCACTGTCATCATTTAGTCATGTCATTCAAACATGTATGACTGACTTTCTTCTGTGAGCACAAAAGCATAGTGCTCACATTGCGCTTTTCCATACAATGAAAGCATAAAGTGGCTGTCAAGCTTCAAAAATAACCATGCAACTACACCTAAAACTACTTTTCCTCATGCAAAGCTATTGTGTGACTGGGAATATAGTACATAATTAATTTGGACTACTTTCATTGTGTGTTTTTGTCCTTCTTGGAGCTTGATAATCCCTGGTCATTGTGCTTTTGTTAAATGGAAAAGTGCATCTCCCGAAAGCAAGTCACACAGGTTTGGAAGCGAGTAAATGATGCCAGAAAGTTTTGTTTTGGGTGATATATTTCTTCACCAAAAATAAAACAAAAATATCTTTGCAAATCTCCTTTTTTTTTAATTCACTAAAGCCCTGTGGGTTGATGGGGTTGACAGAAAGACATCAGACCGTCTCGTTCTCCTCATGGGTTTCATTTCTCTGGTTCATTTGAAAATACTGTAAAGTAAAACCTACCGAGATTTTTGAAAACATGTAAATCTAACTAGCTGTATATTGCTGTTACTTTTGTTTACAAGCACACAAACAATGTTATTTTTTTTCCTTGCCAGTCTGTCTCATATTGGGGGGGACATGTAAAGAAAAAAATCAGCACTAGTGTTTTTTTTATTTGAAATACTTCACACTAGTTGATAACCAGAGATAATTTAACTTGTTTTATCCCCCGATCGCAACAGGGTCTCTCTTTTGTGAGAGTAGTCATTTTCCACCTTCTCATCTTAATCATTTTTTCAGTTTTCGGATGTGAAAACATTTTTGCACAGTCTTTTTGGTGAATGTTTACCTGTAATTGTGTTCCGTCTTGTTTGTTTGTGTGTTTGTGTGGACGCATGCGCACGCTTGCACATGTCACTTCCTGTACATTTTGACCTATGTAAACCTGTACTGTATATTTCTTGTCTAAACAAAAAAATCATGGTCACCTTCAAAAAACATGCTGTTGTTGCCTTGTCACACTATTTGTGACACCATAATGTAATTTATTTTGCTTTTATTTCTCTTTTTACTTTGCCAGATTCACCTAATACGACATTTCCCCTTTCTCATCACATCTATCTTATTGTGTTCACTTTGCAATGCCTTATTTAGCGTTTTATATATGGATGTTTGTTACATCTTTATGTTGGAAAATATATATCAAAGTACTCGTGTACAGTGTCAACGTTTTGGGAAGCAGTCTCGGTCATACAAGTTCAAATGCAGACGCTCTAGTTGTACAGATACTGGACTCTGAAGTGCTTTTCAAGTCGTAATACTTTTCAAATAACATCACCAGGTCTGTTTCCTCTCTCAATTCATTCAAAACAGTATTGCAAAGCACAAAGTCTATTTGACTTTCAAAAATGTCTTATTGTTGGTCTGAAAGCTTAGCTCTGATCTTTCTCTATTGTCCCTACACTGCTTTCTCAGTAACATCTGGTGAACAAAAACCCACAGACCTTGTCTAGACGTCTGGATGATTACATTACCCTCGCTTTTTGACGTTTTGATGAGTTCGTAATTCCGTTAAAGGCCTTCATCAATTCAAGGAGAAGCACAGCCAGTATATGTACAACTGGAGAGTTCAGACTGTTAGGCTGAGAATGCTGCATTGCTGGTTGTAAGTGTATTGATTTTATAAATGTACCGTTTGTTGGAAATGTATAGTTTGAAACCCCAACAATATTGTTGGAAACTCAAAAACACTCCAGTTTAATTCAATTTAAAACATGGTGTTTGAAAAGAAAGTCTCAGTGGTGCAGTATCTGGGCCCATTTGAAGATCAATGAATATATATTCAATTCTTTGTCCTAATAACACTCCAGATACCCATTTTTGTCTTTCTCCCCCAGCTGAAATGGTTTGGTAATTCATCCAAAACTCTGATCAATTTAAAATTTTACCTGTATTTATTGTGTTTTACTGTCTCAACGTTGTCTCCTTGTGTATTGCAACATGTACATAAACTTGCTGTCTCCAGGTTTTGGATGTTCTCCTATATTGGATTTCAACACTGATTCATTTTACTTTCCATAAAAAGCTGAACTGTTCCTAAAATGGCAATGTTGACTGTATCCATGTGTATAAATATGTCTCTGGATAATTGCTTCTGGATACTCTGAGTGCAAAAAGCCTTTCCCATCAGCCCCTACCTCCATTTTTCATGGATTAATCAAAGGGAGATTATTTTAGTAGCTTTGCATAGTGCATTTCCGATGGGGAAGAAGAGAATTGGGAATTGTTGGGTACCATATGCCAGTGTCATTTGGTCAGACTCTGTCTGCTTTCAATATTTCCAATGCTTTTAAATATGCACGTAGTAGGAGACTGGATTTTGCTTGGCCACTGTCAGTGTTTGCATGCCAGGACCTGCTAATAACACCCAGTTACAACATTTGAAGCAAGGCAGGCTACTATGGAGTGTTTCTTATAACAGAGCTGCTTAGCCAGACAGAATAAAATCTGGGGTCAAGTCCTTAATGTTCAAGGCACATTAGAGCATCATGTACCATGTAGAACTGCGCTTTCATCTCTATTGAGCCTGTGTTGGAAGTTCTGTTCCTCAAGCTCTTGTTGAATAACATTGAATGGATTTGATACAACTAATAATGGTCAGTGTTCATGACAAGGAAGTACTGTAAGTTCGTAGTTACATTTGAAGCAAGTGCACTATATTGGGATGATTACACAAAACAAAAAAAAAGTGAACTTATACTCTTGGTATGAAATCTGCAGCAATGCTGAGAGTTGTGGGTGTTTTTATTTTATTTTTTATTATTATTATTATTATTTTGGGATATTTTGTTTGTTTTGTTCAAATAGCTCCTGTACACCAATGTGGACCAATCATATAAATTCAAATCATGGTATGTGATCTTTTATTGTGCAATAAAAGATGACTTTCAACTTTCAACTCAATAAGTCTGATGTTGATCAGTTAGTTGTTGTATGCCAAACATTTTTTTTCTAGATTCTAGTTTTAATATGTAGTTTTTCTGATATTCATTGTGTAGCATATAATAATTACACATAAATACTATATGCAAATACTCTCAGATACATTTATTTCTTATATAACTAAAGTATCCACGGATAAACGTCAATTAGTAACTTACAATATAAGATCAAATGAGCAAACAAAAAAAGGAGTTGTGAAATTCACAAATAGTATTGCATAGACAATTCTCAATATTACATTTCTGTACTAAGCGTTACAGACTATCACATAAGCAAGGAACAAAAGTAAAACAGATTGTATTTATATCCTTTACATTTTGTATAGCATATTGGTAAACACTGTAAGGTAGTTTAAA
>CM077460.1:23681847-23701847 GCA_039654765.1 Mylopharyngodon piceus | reverse complement strand
CCCTTCAGAAATCAGTCTAATATGCTGATTTTCTGCTCAAGAAACATTTTTTTTTATTACCTGTATTAATTCCTTTAATAAAAACTTTCTGACCCTGAACTTTTGAATGGTGGTGTATGTCCTTTGACCTATCCTGTTGTGTTTTTGTGTAGACACGGTCCCTTGCTCCCTCTACACCTCTAACGGGTCGACGGTATTTGAAGGAGAAAGAGGTGCTGGTCACCCCTGTTTCCTCAGCCACCCAAAGTGTGAGCCGACTGCAGAGCATGATGTCCGGCCTACGAAACGCACCAAGCGATGCTCTGGTCCAAATCTTTAAGTAAGTATCAAAACCTAAACCATCTATGCACAAATAGTTTTGTTTTTTTTTTGTTTTTTTTAAATTAGACACGGATAAGTATGCATGTCCGTCCAAGCATGCATAACCCATCAAGATGACCCTCAGGCTTTGGCCTGTTTTCCAGAGAGATTTTGTTTTATTTTCACCATGTTTTTATAGTTCCTGCTCTCGAAATCCCTCTGAATCCATTCTGAACCGAGTGAAAACCATGGGAGAGATATTTAAACAGGCCTACACCAAACCCACAGATGACCTGCCAGGAGCACACATGGGTCAGATATGCTACACATCTAAAAAAAGATGTTTAATAGAGTAAACTGTTGTGATAAGCCTCACATTTTATAATGCAACTAAGTGCAGGTTCTTGTGTGTAGATTTTGCAGAGAATCGTCTGAAGCTGGCAGAGATCTTGTACTTTAAGATCCTGGAGAATATCATGACTCTGGAGATGAAGAGATTACAGGGCAAAGATATGGCGGTAAGTCCTTGTGCCTGCTAAATAATATAAATATTGTTCTACTAAATTTAAACTTTTCACTTCTGTTTAGATTACTAAACAGAAAGAGGAAAATGGATTTTGTCAAATATTATTTCGATGTTCTATATTTTCTGCTTTTGCGTGAGATTGTCACCTCTTCCTCTCTCCTCCTGATCTCTATCAGGTCCTGTTGGAGCAGGAGGTGCTCCATTGCTCTCTGTTGGCATGCTGTCTGGAGGTGGTGCTGTTTGCGTACAGCTCTCAAAGAACCTTCCCATGGATACTGGAAATCTTTCAGATCCAGCCTTTCTACTTTTACAAGGTACTGAACGGTATCAGCTAGGAGTTAAATGGATCGTAGTTGGCACACATGCTGATTATTTTTTTTTCTGATCCGAAAACTGATCCAATCCGTGACTCAAAAATCATAATATGAATCGAACCGTGAGTTTTGTGATACGTTGAACCACATAGTGCTCATGTTATCCGCTTGCAGAGGCACACTTCAGTTTTAGGATGTGGTTTTTAGCCTTGGTAGTGTTTTTAGTGTACTATTGCATCACATTGCAGTGTAGATATAAATGTGTCTCTAAAGATCAAAACAAACTGTTGTGTGTTTAAAAGAAACTGAAACGCTAAGTAAATGTTCATGATGTGTTTGCGTAGGTGATTGAGGTGTTCATCCGCTCTGAGGAGGGTTTGTCCCGAGACATGGTGAAGCATTTGAACAGTATCGAGGAGCAGGTGCTGGAAAGCAAAGCCTGGACTAGAGACTCAGCCCTGTGGAACGCGCTTAACAAAGCTAACAATAAAATCCCTACTGTGGAAGAGGTATACACACACTCACAAACTGCTTTGTTGGGTGAACAGATTGTAAATTCCTCTATAAGCATCATTGGTGTCATTTAAATAACATATTATGGTTTTTGTGTGTGTTTCTTAGGTGAATTTTCCCAGTAATTTTGACACGGGCAACAATGCAGGTGGTCCCACTCACCTGCCATTGGTGGCGCTATCCCCCATCATCCACCCTCGTATCAGGGAGGTCCGTACAGGTCTGGGCTCCAGTGCACGCAAAGGTACTATACATCTTAAAATGAGGTTGGCCTCTATGATGCTTTTGCAGAGAGCATTTGATTGGATAAAAATTTGTTTATGGATATTTGGTCCATTTACTATTCTGAAATGCACATATAATTGTGTATATATTAATATTTACAATTTTTTTTTATTCAATATTTATTTTAATTTTTTTTTTATTTGTATTTAGTTTTTTTCAAGCTTATAGATGACCTCAAAGCTACCAAACATAGACTTAAAACCACAAAAAAGCCAAAAAAAAAAAAAAAAACCCTCCATCTTAATGCTGTTTTTGAATATTGAATACTCATTTGAATAATACTTCTCTCCTTTCTCTTAGACGTCCCTCAATCTCCCATCTCTCTCCACGATCGCTACAGCTCTCCAGCGGCTGGCAGCGCTAAGAGACGTTTGTTTGGTGACGACCCTCCGCCACAGTCCCCAGTGAAAAGAATCTCAGTCACTCCCATCAAAATCATTCCCAACACCATGGAGAACAACCAGAACACCACCGCCACAGCGACTGTCCTCTCCATGGCAACCGTAAATGGCCAGCAGCTAACTATTCCCCTGCCAAGTACCACTCTTTTTTTTTTTTTCTTTTTTTTTTTTCTCTTGTTAAGCAAGCAAAACATTTCCCAAAAACGATATTTGTTCAATTTTGTTGTTGATGTGCTGTTGTTTTGCATCTTTTAGTGATGAAAAACGAGGCGGGCGGCATCACAGTCATCCAACTTCAGGCCAATGAGATGAACCCTCTCACCGCCCAAGTCTTACTGACTGCCTCCCCCAGCCGAACTGCAGCTCCAGCCGCCAGCTCCGACGCACAGCCTCTGGCTGCCAACAAACCCCGCCGCACTGGATCCCTCGCGCTATTCTTCAGGAAGGTGAGGAAGAGTGTTTTTTGCTGACTTATACCATCTATTGGTATTGAATGAAGATCTTTGTTAGCTGAGGTGCATATATTCTGTTGCTCGTCCTTTCAGGTGTATCATTTAGCCAGCGTGCGTCTGCGAGATCTGTGTCTGAAGCTGGATATCTCATCAGAGCTGCGAGGGAAGATCTGGACGTGTTTTGAGCATTCTCTGCTGCACTGCACTGACCTGATGAAGGACAGACACCTGGACCAGCTGCTGCTCTGTGCCGTCTACATCATATCAAAGGTACATCTCTTAGATGCAGAACTAGAAATGTAGAGATAAAGGCTTTTGAAAGAAATCTCCTATGCTGACCAAGACTGCAATTATTTGATCAAAAATACAGTATAAACAGTAATATTGTGAAAAATTATTACAATTTAAAATAAATTAATATATTTGAAAATGTAATTTTATTCCTGTGATGCAAAGCTGAATTACTCCAGTCTTCAGTGTCACATGATCCTTCAGAAATCATTCTAATATGCTGATTTGCTGCTCAAGAAACATTTCTTAATATTATCAGTGTTGAAAACAGTTGTGCAGTTTTTGTGGAAACTGTGATACATTTTTTTTTCCAGGATTTTTTGATGAATAGAAAGTTCAAAAGAACAACATTCATTTGAAATATAAGTATTTTGCAACATTATAAATGTCTTTACTGTAACATTTTATCAAATTAATGCATCTTTGCTGAATAAAAGTTTTCAGTTCTTTAAAGCTGCAGTCCGTAACTTTTTTTGGTTAAAAATTATCCAAAATCAATTTTTGAGTAGGTACATATCCAGCCAGTGTTCAAAACTATCTCCCTATCTTAGCTTGATTCACAACGGTAAGCTTGTAATAATGTTTTATAATAAGAGCGACCTGGTGGATTTCCGCGGGAAATTCGAACATGCAGCAGTTTGTCTTTGCGTCATTACGTCACGTCTGTAAACAGAAAGGAAGGAGTCCAGGCTAGTCGGCTTCATCATGTGAGGATGCTCACATGATTAAACTTATCATAATTAACATAATTAAACTTATCATTTTGATGGCGGATTGTAATCCAGAAAGGTCCAAATGACAATCATCAGTGACAACTGGAGATTCACCCGTAGTCAAAAGCAAAAGACTTCAGACTGCGGAGTGGCTACAGAAATTGAAATATACAGGTAACGTTAACGCTAATACACACTAAATACACATAGTCACGCAATGCTGATGTTGTTAACATTAACAATTTGAGAACAAAGGATAACAGTAATAATAATTTGCACGGTTTGGCGTGATCCGAGCTAAGCGATCGTTAGATTTAATCATCATTGGCAGCACGATTTATTGTAGCCCTAATGCTTTTTTTCCCTCAGTTGGTCAGAACAAAAGTAGCAGAAATGTTACTTACTTGTTCAGATGATATTTTCCAGTGAAAATTCTTAAATTGGTCATACTTTCAAGACGTAGAATCTGTGATTCTGAAGTACAGTATCCACACCGGTGTTGTGATTGACAGCAAACATTAGATTCATCCGCTGAGGAGTCGTGCCGATGCACAACGCACGTAATGATGATAATTCCGCATATGACTGCAATCGCAGGTTTCAAACAGAGATGGCGACAGAGAGGAAAAATGCCAGACTGCAGCTTTAAAAAAAAAATCTTGAAACTTTTGAACGTTTATTGCTGAATTCTCTAAATCGTCAGATGAAGATATAACAATTTCATTTAAATTTTCTTTTTTTATTTATTGCAGATCACAAAAGAAGAGCACACTTTTCAGGACATTATGAAATGCTACCGAACCCAACCTCAGGCCCACAGTCACGTGAGTATCAACAGTCTTGGTTTTTCCAAACCTGTGATGTGGAATTCCACATAAATGTCATTCATAAAGGTACAAAATGGCTGTGTGCCCCAGCTTCCTAATGTCAAAAAGCTTGGAATTTGAGCTGTAATGAGAGCACAAATGAGGCATCCACAACATCCTATTTGTGTTTTTAGGTGTACCGCAGTGTTTTACTGAAGAGGCGTCCCAGAGAGCAGCAGGCAGATGAGAACATGGAAGTGGATCCACCAGCAGACCAGTGTAAGGGGATGATGTGGATAAAGTCCCAGATGTCTCTTTGGCTTTTATTTATTTATTTATTTATTTAAGCACAATATATTACACTACTTTTCAAAAGTAGTCAGTAAGGGTTTTTTTTGTTTTGTTTTTGTTTTTTTTTCTTCCAATTAATTAATACATTTATTCAGCAAGGACACATTAAATTTATCAAAAATGACAGTAAAGACATTATTGTCTGCTTGCATCCAAGAATCCTGAAAAAATGTTTTGTTTTTTACAAAAATATGAAGCAAGCAGCACAACTGTTTTCAACATTGATAAAAATAAGAAATGTTTCTTGAGCAGAAAATCAGCATATTAGAATGATTTCTGAAGGATCATGTGACACTGAAGACTGGATTAATGATGCTGAAAATTCAGCTTTGCATCACAGGAATAAATTACATTTCAAAATGTATTAAAATAGAAAAACTGTATTTTATATTATAATAATATTTCACATTATTACTGTTTTTACTCTATACGTTTTTCAAAAACAACAAAAAAAAAATCTTACTTAAACCAAATTTTTGAATGGTTGTGTATATGTGTTTATACAATGTTTTTATTTATACGTTTCTGTTAACAGCCAATGAGAGGATGGAACAGGCTGACAGAACAGAGGCTGACAGCGAATCAGAGGAAAGAGGAGACCTCATCCAGTTCTATAACTCTGTTTACGTGTTAAAGATGAAATCATTCGCTCTCAAATATGCACATTCTACACTTGATAACAAGGTTGGTGTATTGCTTTGCTTTATTTGAAAATTATCTTTTACTGTACTTTTTAGACAGTTTGGAAACAAGTATTTCACTCTTTCTCTCTGTTTCTCTATAAAGATGGAGGCTCCTCCATTATCTCCATTCCCTTCGGTTCGGGCTCAGCCCCTCTCTCCTCGCCGTGTGTCTCAGAGACACTCCATCTTCGTCTCACCTCATAAAAATGGCTCGAGTCTCACCCCCAGTGCCTACACGTACAAGTTCACCGGCAGCCCATCAAAGGTTAGTCAAACTTTAGGATGCGCATCAACAGTAATAACTCCCTTAAAGGGATATTTCTTGAAAAAAATTAAATTGCCATCATTTATTGATCCTCATGTCATTCCAAACCTGTATGTCTGTCTTCTGTCGAACACAAGGAAGATGATTCGAGAAATGTCCAAACAATGAAATACACACAATGCAACTGGGTATTATTATAGTCACTGTAACTGATTATTACATTTTTTTTATTAAATTGAAAAATCAGTTAATTCAGTTTTCATGTCAGATCACCATCCTTTTTTTTATTTGCAAACTCCTAATGACCTCCATAATATACAGTCAAACCAAAAATTATTCAGACATTTTTGATATTTTTACTAGTGGGTGCAGGACACTATAGTTCATTTATGTAAGTGAGGATAGCAAAATAAAGTAAACTGTGGCATATTATACCCAAAAATTCTTCATACAGTGGACTACCAGTAAAATTGATAAATTGGAACCAAAAATTATTCAGACACTTTGACCTGACCATGTTTTGCTTAAGTGTTATCTGACAAAATAAAGATTAATTTTTTCTGACACAGTTTAACTCTGAGATCTTGTCATATTTTATTACCATTTTTTAAACTATAGTGAATAAACTGAATTCATGAATGAAATGTTCAAGGTGTCTGAATAAATTTTGGTTTGACTGTAGATAGTTTTTCAGTTATGGCTGTGGTTAAAGCCTTCTATTTGTTCTTTCTCTTTAGGAACTGAGCGACATAAACCAGATGATCCGTCAGGGTGGGGTGAGCAAGAAGCGGGCGTTCACAATGGATGGCGATGAGACCGAGTCTCCATCTAAGTGCCTCCGGCAAGAGAGCGACGACGTGCTGCTCAAACGCCTCCAGGATGTGGTTAGCGAGAGAGCGAGTCTCTGACCTGTGGGTTGCCCAGTCTCGTTACAGACCCAATAAAAAAGCCAAAAACTCTTCCTATGTGCTGCTCAACGACTCCAGGATGTAGAGAGAGATGCGACAACAATCAGTCTCTTATCAGTTTAGAATCAAGCACATTAATTATGTCACAGAACAATAACAGCAAAGCCAAAAACATCACATGCAGCTCGTGTAACATGACTGATTTTTCATCAACCCCATGTGGGGTTTACTACACCAGGTTTTTTGAATATCAGGGAGATCAGTATAAACTTAAAGGGTTAGTTCACCCCAAAATTAAATTTCTGTCATTAATTACTCACCCTCATGTCGTTTCACACCCGTAAGACCTTCGTTCATCTTCGGAACACAAATTAAGATATTTTTGATGAAATATGAGGGTTTCTGAAACACATAGGCAGCAACATCATTGTACCTTTTGAGATCCAGAAAGGTATTAAAGACATTGTTAAAATAGTCAACATGACTACAGTGGTTCAACCTTCATGTTATGAAGCAATGAGAATACTTTTTGTGCGCAAAAACAAAAGAAAAATAACTGCTTTATTTAACAGTTTGAACTGTTGTCATACACAGTTGACGTATTGAACGCAGTGCAGGCTTCCTTGTTTACGTCCAAACGCCAGCTCATTATTGGCCCACGCTGTACATATGAGCACCACGATGCATGTGTGTGATGCTGACGCAGGAGCCGGCCAATAATGAGTCGCCGTTCTGACGTAGAACACGGAAGCCTGCGCTGTCGTCAACTGCGTATGACAACAGTTCAAATTGTTAGTCATTATTTTTGTTTTGTTTTTGCGCACAAAAAATATTCTCGTCTCTTCATAACATTGAGGTTGAACCACTGCAGTCACGTTGACTATTTTAACAATGTCTTTAATACCTTTATGGACATCAAAAGGTGCAATGACGTTGCTGCCTATGTGTGGTTCAGAAACACTGATTTCATCAAAAATATCTTAATTTGTGTTCTTAAGATGAACGAAGGTCTTACGGGTGTGGAGCGACATGAGGGTGAGTACTTAATGACAGAAATTTCATTTTTGGGTGAACTAACCCTTTAAATGATTTGTACTGAATCAAAGAAACATTTATCGTGTTTTTTCATGATTCGCATCATGCTTTCATTATGAATCGTTTCTTTATTACAGAGATATTCTGTAGCTGTTGCTTTCTCAATCAAGAGTCATGTGACTATCAATTTTGCAGTAGATGAGTCGCCGTCTCAAGTTTTTAAAGGAATCTCCCAGTCGTTTATATCCCCTCATATTCTGTAGCAATATGAAAGAAATTTAATAATTTGATTATATTAGTGATTTTTTTATTTTTTATTTTTAATTCAGATTGTATACTGGCACAATGTACTGGGCAAATTTAACCTTGCTTTTGTTTGTGTGTTTGTGTGTGTGTGTCTTGGTGAGCGTGCGTGTTTGAACCAAAACAAAGGTAAAGTTTTGCAACCATCCTGCAAATGCTCTGTGCAGCTCTATATTCAGATGTGTGGTATCTACACCTCTCAATTAATTATGTATTATGTCTTTTAAGGTTTGTGTATTTTCTCTTGTCAGAAAAGTTTTTTGTTTTCTGAAATGGTCATGTTTACAGTGCATTATAAAATTTTAAGTGTTAAATTTGGTGATGGATTTTTCCATTGTCGTGTGTGGTGTACAATAACTTGTTTAACACTGTTTGTTTAACAGTTGTTGCTGTTATAATTGTATTATTTAGTTCTGCTCGTTTATCAGCTAAATGACTTTTATTGGTCACATGCCAAAAGGGGTGGCAGTGAAATGTTTTTTTTTTTTTAAATCATGTGACCAGTGTAGTGATATAGCAAGCTGTGTCTGCATTTCTCAGTATCAACGGTTAATTTGGTATTAATTTTTATTCTTATACAAACCTTGTTTATTTTATCCATGTATGTTCTTTTGCCTTCATCTAACTCGATCTCTGATGTCCAACACTGTTGATCTCTTTGCAGTTGGTGCTTTGTATTATAGCTCTGGAATATTCTCTGAAATATTTCTTATATGTTTGTTTATACAAACTCCATATTTTAAGTTTAGAGAAAATTCTTCACATTGTATGTTATTCCACAAAAACTTTTTGTGCTTTTTTTTTTTTTTTTTTTCTTCCAGTGACTGTCTGTCTGTAATTTATCTTTATTGTATTTGTTGGTTGGACCAATCAGCTGTTGGTCTGTTCTATAGTCAGTGCCTTAGCATGTACACAACAATAAAACACAATTTATCAATTCTCAAATTTGTTTTTCTTTATTTGTAGGACTTGACACTGTGCTTGCTTCAGAAGATCACGTGTGACATCGTTTTCAGGCTCATTTCTCCAGATCTGACCCAGAGATATAGGATATATTTGTAATCTGGAGAGCTCTGGTCCAACCATAAACCCAGTTTAGATGATAATGTATGTGCAAGACAGTCAGTTTTAGCAGCTGAATGAACTGGGCTCTAAGGATTCACATTCACCTGAACAACATACCTATAGGAAAATAAATGTAGATTTACCTGGATTTCTGCATAATGTTCCTGATATCCTTTAACTTTATTGTTGACCACTCTTAGCGCAGTACGAATGGTTTTGCTCTTAATTTTGTTTTAAATATGTGGGAAGAACTAAACACTAAACGTGGTTAAGGTATTTATCTGACAAAATTATCTGGCAAAAAAAAAAAATGCAAACTCTCAGGGAAAAGCATACAGTTATTAATATTTCGTTGGTTCTCTTTTGTTTTTGTTGTTCATAATTTGTTTAAAATGTTTCGGACGCTCTGACGCTAGAGGGCTCCCGCGGCCCGCCAGTCTGAGCCAATCACAAAGTTCAGAACGAGTGACGTACATACGTCATGCACTTGCAGGCCTACGCGACGCGCGAGTCTGGAATCAACTGATGTTTTGTGTCAATGAACTCTCTGCGTGATTCCCCGAGGTTTCCACGCCGCGAAATGTATGAAGAAATGTCAGCAGAGAGAAACTGGACGGACACCGAGACGAGGGCGCTGCTGTACATCCGACAGGACGAAGAAATCAGTAGGCAAATTAGCGGAACCGTTCGCGATTCTCTTATTTACGCCGAAATATCGAGGCTCCTTCGGGCACAAGGCATCCACAGAACCAAGCGACAGGTCACCACCAAACTGAAAACACTCAAGCAGAAGTTTCTGAAAATTCACGAGCATCACAAAAACAGCGGGCACGGTAGAGTGTACTGGAATTATTATGATCTCTGCAAGTCCATATGGGGCAGCAACCGTCTTACGAACACTTTAACACTTAATAATAACGTGAAACTCGAAGAGCCCCAGAGTACATCCATCGAGGACGCGCGAAATGAGAGCAGATCCACTGACATCGAGGTGTCCATCACTCATGATGACGCGGAGACGGATGACATGACAGAAGGTACCTTGATGCGTACTGTTAAAACAGTATGTTGAATAGAACGCAGTCCGCACGATAGTATGCTACTTTATTGTCATATGACAATTTACATTTTAAAATGACCAAACAAATAAGTCAAGAGGAGGCTGTGTTTTGCTTACAATACTAGCTTTATACTTCCTATTGCATAGTGTACACTTTATAATGTGCACAAATTTGTTCAAAATAGATTGTAAGTATGCAGTATGTAATGTAAACAGCATGTAGTATGCTGTTTTGTTGCCATACGACCTCGTTTGCATGTTTAATTCCACAAGTAGTGTCCAGTTATCGTCATTTCCGATATATTTAGGGTTGCATAATTCTGGGAATTTTCAAAGTTGGAAACTTTCCATGGGAATTAACGGGAATATATGGGAATTAACTGGAAATTTGCAAAATTGCAGGTTGGCCTATAACAGGGAACTTAAATGTAGTTGAAAAAAAAAAACATCTAGCTGTATAACCTTGGTTAAAACAACCAGATTTAATGCAAATTCAGTTGAATTTCCCATTTCTCAATCACATGCAAACTACTCACTGCAGGGCTGTTGAGGCCACGCCCCTGCATGCCCCGTGCATTCCTCCATCACATGCACAGATCATTTCTAGAATCCTGCACACTACAGCAGGACTACTGAAACCAAACTTCTTCATTTGAGCCCAAGGACTGCATCCAGTCAAGTAAGTTTTAATGACATTACTAGGGTAAAATATTTGATCTATGGTATTAAAGTTTAGCTAGAAAATACTATCAAAATGTTTATACAGTAGTTATCTAGCCACTAAATCAGATATGCTAAATGTAAGCTAGCTAACACCATTTCATTGACAGTTTAAGAGGCTAGCTATCATGGTGCTAACTAGCTGTGCGGTTTTTCTGCCTTTTGCTAGCCAGTTTTCTGTTATACAAGAACGCATGTTATAGTTTGATTCTAGTTTGAATATAGTTTGATTGAGGAGTGTTGATCTATTCATGATATATATATATATATATATATATATATATATATATGTGTGTGTGTGTGTGCGTGCATGGCATTGCATTAGTGTTTTTTTACAAGTTTATTTCTAATCTTATTCTACAGAGCAATGCCACGTGCGCCATCTGATGTTTGGATACATTTCACCTCAGCCATTGTAGAAGGAAAGGCTGTGTACATTTGCATATACTGTGCAAAGACCTATGTTAATAAGAATGCCACAAAGATGCAGCAGCATATAGCCAAGTGCCCAAAGTTTCCCAGTGGCTCAAAGCAAGCAACCCCAGGCAAGAGTTCCTCTGCTTCCATTCAGATTCAGACACCCTCTCGTCAGCTCCTGGTCACTCTGCAATCAAAATGTTTATATTTATGTTTGTTTATGATACAGTTTGTATAAATTACCCCAAATTTCTAATGAATTCCCATAAATTCTTGTCAAGGTTCCAACTTGGAATATTTCCAAAATTCCCCAGCTTAACTTCCCACGGAAAGTTTCTGGAAAGTTTCCAGGGAAATTACCGGAAATTTTCCACCCCTTTGCAACCCTAGATGCAAATATGGTTATTTTTCATTTTTAATACAAATATGTTTTGCAGATCTTTTTGAATTAATAAAATTACCCCAAACTGGTGTTTAGACTAGAAAAGCAAGGCATTATTTAAATTATAAAAATGTGAAATTAAAATAATTTTAAAATAAAATAAGACAAAACACTTACCCAAAAAATTCAATATTTTATTTGTCTATCTGCATGACGTGACCATTAATCGACATCATAGAACATGCGAATATGTTGTTCATTGATTGAAATTTTAGCTTAAAATCTGTGTTTAAAAATATTTTGGGTCAAAGGACAAAAAACGTTTGTGAATCATGATATGAACATGCGTAACTGACTGTTACGTGCTCTTATTTTTAGTTGTCGCTCAACCTGCGAGGAAGAAGGCCAAAAAACATTCCATTTTTGACTCTGTAAGAGATCAAGACCCTCTCCATGTGCAGAACCAGAGGGAGTACGAGGAACGGTTGCGAAGGGAAGCCAGAGAAGAACAGAAGGAGGAACAGGCGAGTCTGATGGCCATGTGGAAGGAGATGATGGAGTTTCAAGGGAACCTCTTAAGGGAGTTTATCTACCGGCCGTCCCTGCCTACATCTCTGCCTTCACATCCATCTTACTACAGACACGCTCATCACAACCAAGGACACTCTACTTTTCCCAGCACTAGTTACATGACACCGTACGCCTCGCCAGGGTATGACCACAGAACTCTGTTTTCCTGTTTTGTTTCCTAAACCTCAGTGCCCTTTCTATTCATGTCCAACTTTCTAAATGGAAGCATTCGGCATGATAATGTTGTACATGTGAACAAAAGTTTCCCCTTTTTTGGGGGAAAATTGTCATAATTCTGCAGAATGGGTTTAAATAAGATGCGTTAAGCCGGGTGCACAACACACTGTACGATTTATAATAGTCCTTTACGACTGTTGTTTGTCAGACTGTACGAACGTGATCCCTGCTGTAAGCCATGTCACACTTGTAAGGTCTCAGTTGTCATTAATGTCAGACTGTAAGATTCGTTAAAAATGGACAAACGCAAGAAGACTCGTCCAGAGTTTTACATCATCAATCCGTGACACATTCGGTGACTGTGAGCTGCATTACATATGCGGGATTGAAATGGTGGCTTAGCAAAGAAAAACAATCTTGTGTAAATCATGGCTTCTCTTGAGAAGAAAACTGGGGAAAAAAAAAAAAGTGGTGGTTTGTTGTCGTCACACTAATTGTGTCATCAGGTTCTGCGCTTCTATTGGTTTTTGATTTGACGGTTGTCATAGAAGAAGTCACGCTGCAGGACTGTGCCTCAACTTTCTTCTGACACTGGCAGAATTTCATCAGAGGTAAAATTTGATCACAATGGTCTTTAATTGGCTGTCGGCGAACATGTCAAACTGGTGATCAAAGACGGCAGATTTTAGCCTAGGTTCAGTGGAATCTTTTAGGATGTGCAAAATTTGTCTCAGACGGCCAAATTGTGGCTAAAATCGTACAGTGTGAACCTGGCTTTAAAGGGATAGTTCATCCAAAAAGAAAATTGCCATTATTTTCTCAAATACAATATAATACAATATAATATTGACAAATACAATATAAGAAAGATACAAATTAACTGAATAGTTTTTCAGCTTCATATTTTTGTGGAAACCCTGATACACTACCATTCAAAAATGGGGTTTAAAAAAGTAAGATTTAAGAAAAGAAAAGAAAAAGAAATTAATACTTTTATTCAGCAGGGATGTTCAAAAGTGACAGTAAAGGCATTTATAATGCTTCAAAATATTTCTATTTGAAATAAATGCTGTTCTTTTAAACTTTCTATTCATCAAAGAATCCTAAAAAAATGTGTATCACAGTTTCCACAAAAACTATTAATTGTTTTCAACATTGATAATAATAAGAACCATTACAAATAACTGAGCAGTAATAGTAATTTAGTAGTTACTGAGATAGTAATTGAGCAGGAAATCGGCATATTAGAATGATTTCTGAAGGATCATGTGACACTGAAGACCGGAGTAATGATGCTGAAAATTCAGCTTTGATCACAGGAATAAATTACATTTCAAAATGTATTAAAAATAGAAAACCTGTATAAACCTGTTCAATTGTAATAATATTTCACATTATTACAGTTTTTACTGTATTTTTGATCAAATAAATTCAGCTTTGGTGAGCACAACAATCCATAGGCTACTATTAAACAACCTATGGGTTTGGAATAACGTGAGGGTAACAGAATTTTCATGTGTAATATATTTGCCAATCACCATTTTGCTAATTTAACAGCTTTGTCCTCTCACAGAGCTGAAACCGAGAATGAAAGTGCAATCTCACAGGGGGAAGATGAGGAGGAGGAAGAGGAGAAATACGTTATTCCAGCTGAGATTGCACCGGTGTTGGACACTCAGCCTGTTAACAGTGCAAACGACAGCCAATCAAACACCGCAGAGACTGTTTCACCCCCGCCTACGCAATCAGCAGGAAAGAGCGATCTGGAGATGTCTGTGCTGCGCAGACAGGAAAGAGTCCTAGAGCTTCAGGAAGAGTACTATTCACTCAAAATCAAGTATCTGAAAGACAAGATGGCCAAGGATTCAGGACAGAACGATAAAGAGGAGTGTTAACTGTTTGTTTGATTGGCCAAAAAGCTTGCTTTGCTAATGTAGATGTTCTCAGCTGGACTGTGGAGAATATAGTTGTGTATTACTGTGTCTGAGTACTGAAGTGCACCTCATGTTCCTTTACACATTTGTAATCCATATAATATATTTTGTCCTGTAGATGGCAAGGTGGTTACTTGTTTCTGGTGTTGTCACTAGACGTATCTAAGTGAGATTTACAGGCAGGGCTTGTTTTTTTTTTTCTTTCTTTTCTTTAAGCATATGAATATTTATATACATTTATTCACTGAATAAATGGCAGTTTACTACCAGCTGTTGGTTTTTTGGACATTATTTTGCCTTTGAAATCAAAATTGTCCCCATTTACTTATTCTAAATGATTCATTGATTTATGTTATACAACACCCACTTTTCACAATCAATTCCTAATGGATAAAAGTCTTGCTCTACCTCGTACAGCAGTAAAATGGGTTGTAAATGCAGTTTATTGATGACTGTAGGAGCGTGAGCTAGACTTTGTGCTCCGAATATGAAGTATGTCTGGAGAGGACATAATATCTGTTATCATTATTTTTTATTAAATGAATGAAAAACAGTGAGGTGTCTGCCTTTCATCAAAATTGATTATTAAAAAAAAAAAAAAAAACTAAATCAAAATCAAATGTCATTTTCATACAAATGTTCAAATGTTCCCAAACATTTTTTGTTAGTCAAACCCCTGACAAAATATTTTCTTAAAGTACCCTCTGAGATTTTAAGTTCATATTTCAATAAATATTCAGCTGACGTGCAGTTAAACAAAATCTTTTTTAAATAATTGCTATATTTTGATAGATTTTATTTAAAAGTTATTTTAATTTTACATTTTTATGAATAATTATTAGCTTTTCATTATCTCACAAACCCCCTGCAGTTCCTTAAAGTCACCATGAAATCAAAATGGACAATTCTTGTTTTTTTATGAAATATTGCAGTATTTATTATAAATGATTAATCCAAGCACATCATTACTTTTTTAATTCACGTGTCCTTGTAATCTTTAATCAAATTAAATTCCCCTCCCTCTTGCAGCAACATCTCTTCTCTGATGATGTGTTTATTGACGCAAGGGCGGGACAACCTGTCACTCACATGAGATCCACCAATAGCAAACCACAACATCCAACCATCCAATCAATTCCCCATTCACAAAAAAATCAAGTCTCACCCTACATTTTTTCTTGTTCGAGATGCTGTTTCACTCAGATATACGTCACAATAGGGAAGAAAAGACTATCACAACCCCAGTGCCAACCACACACACACACAAAAATCCAACCTGCTCTTATTTTCTCTGTACACCGCTATTACCACATCTGTCAAACTCTAAAAAGGACCAAAAAATGCATGAGACTGTTTCATACAGAAGACGTTTATTATAGCACACAAGCTATATGGAGTATTTTGTGTTCCCTTACGTCTGTCAAACTCCAAAAAGTCAATGTTTTTTCTTTTTCTTTCAGTGCTCTTTTTTGTTCATTATCACTTTATTTCTCTTGTATTTCCGCTTCCATCTTTCTCGTTCTCCCTCCTGCTATTACTTCTTACAGGAAGAAATTACATTTACTTCACACAGACCTCTATCTCTTGTTCAGTGGTTTTGTTTTGAAACAACATATGATGCCAAATAGGCAAGGATTTCCACTTTCTTTACTGATGCTTTATTTTTTATATTATTTTATTTTATTTTTTAAATATATTTTAATTCCCTGGAAATAAACCCATGATCTCAGTGATTCTAGTGCAGTGCCTTACAGGAGTGGAGCTAATAATTTTGACTTTAAAATAATTTTGACTATTAAAGGCACAATATGTAAGATTTTTGGATTTAAATATCCCAAAACCACTAGAACAGTGTTATATATTTTGTTGACTTGTGTACTTACATTATCCCAGATGTTTCCAAGAATGTTTAAATTTTAACCAGGGCACGGACCATGTCCGTGCGTCGCCTATCAATGACATCATACCTGCGTTAACCTCGGTTTCCGGTTTTATTTTGTAGAAACCATGGAAACACCAAAGACGTTTTAATATATTTTATGTTTTATTAGACAAGGAAACAACTATTTGGATACATTTATCGACAGAAAAATAATCATTGTTATATAGCTCAACATGTTTAGTCTTACTGTTTGAATCTCGTTTTCTTGATTTGCTTCATACTGCTTCATACTACAGTAACATTAATAATAAAATCCATGAACATGGTTTCTGCCCGAGTCCCATCCCGATTCTTTTCCACCGGCTGTGAGGTGAAGATGACATCTCCCATGATTCTGCGCTCAATCTTGGCGTCATCAAGATACACCTTTGTTTTGACCACTAGGCAACCTCTAGCAGCGAAAATTTACATATTGTGCCCTAGTGGTTAAAAAACAAAAGTGCATGCATTTTGTGAAAGAACGTTGTTTTGGTTGTGCTTCAACTCTGCATGACTGTGTGGATGAATATGGTTATCCTACTGTTCATAAAACATTCATTACTAGGCTTAAGAGATATAACCAGTTTAGATGGAAAGATCTCAAGCTGACTAGCTAAAGACATTACTGTAGCTTTACCCATTAATAGACACGGTACTTCCTTAAAAATAAACTCCAGCAAAGCACTACAACAACCATAATGAAATGAGCCTTCACAACAGATAATGCTTTACAGTGAACTCTGTTAGAGAGCTACATATGGCCATTTATCTGTTCAATAAAATACCTTACTCACCTGTCGCTTTTACAACATTTCAAATCCAGTTCTCGCCATCATTGCCAATGTTGTTTCTTGTATTATTACGAGCTCTGTCACGTTCTCTTTTTGCCAGCAGATTTTCCTCTGTTCAGCGTGTTTAAAACGGGCGATTGAGGTTGGAGATTTAGCTGCTCCATGTCAACTTTTTTCACTCTTTGTGACGACTAACTTATGCCAATCCCACACCGTACAACGTCAAAGTGACAGGTGTGGTGATGGATATGACAGATAAGCCAGTGATTGATTGATTAAATTTTAATTTTGAACAGAAAACTTAAATAGTTTACCCTTTTAAAATTTGTAAAAACAAGGTTGGTAAGTAATGCATAACCAGTAGTTTATTTGCTTTGAAAAGTAGTCTCACCAATAATTGCATAATTTAGACAACTTTACAGCTCACATGGAAGAATTATTATAAGTGCTTTAACAAAAATTTGAGCTGTGCTTTTAAGCCCACCAGGTCATTGTCTTTTTTCTATAACTGAGAGACTAGTTAAAATTGTTTTTGGTAATCAATGGAAGGCCACAGATGTAAGTTTTGTTCAACTTTGACGTTTGAAAGTTTGTTGGAAGCACTATGTCTGCAGCAGAAAGTACATGTTGTAACCAGAAAGTATCTGTCAGAGCTTCATAAAAAGCGGTACACCACAAAATGGCCAAGGGCTTTTGTGGTAAAGCCGAATGTTCCATGAAATGACACCCCTGTGAAAGCACAAAGTAATTAATAAATAACTGGAATAAATATATAAGAACCTCACAAGAGTTCTCCCGTGGTTTTACAGTGAGAGGCTGATGAGAAATGTCAAACATAATGGGCATGATTTTCTGTGAAGCAGCTGCTCTTGGGGTCTTGCTGAGTGGGATTACACTTAACACTTCCCTCCTGGGTGAAATGTCGGCCTTAGACTCAGAAAGATGACTGTTACCAAGTGCTGCAGTCAAACTGAAAAACATCTCGACTCTTGAGATCCTTTGGAGTTAGTCTAAACTCAGCACAGTAGAGTTTAGATCTCAAATGTCTCAGATTTGATGTTCTTTTATAGGAAAAAAATACATTAATACTTTACTCAGAATGATTTCAGCTTTGTAATGTTATTGTGAATTTATGCCTCGTTTACAGGGAATTCCCAGGCAAACACTTGAAAGTAAATGCTTACATTGCGGGAAAATCCAGCGCCTGGTTAGTTGAAAAATTCATATGCATTTTACTTGAGAATGAATGAGAAATTTGAGCATGCTAAAAAAATCTAGATATTTTTACTTTGAATTTTTATGTGTTAAAATATTTTCTTATATATTTATATATATATATATATATATATATATATATATATATATGGGTCAATGACGTGACGGGTCATTTTTTTGTCCAAAGGCCTTAATAATAATAAAAAACAAAGATATGACATCCAAAGTATGTAAGGTACAACTAGATCTCTTTTATTGAATCCAAAAGGTTTTAATTATATTTTGCTACATATAAAGGTATTTTAAAGATTTTGAAGTGTCAAAAGGTCATTCAGTTAAACCGTCCAAAGGCCAATACAGCCACTTCATTTGTGATTAAAATATCTTAAAATATAATAAATGTATATATTTTTTTTATTCTGATAACATTGTATATCAACAGTGCAAAATTGTATTAAAAATTATGTGTAGAAGTCGTTGCTTTGTTATGAGAAAGAATGTCTGGAAAAATGAATTTCATTGATGTCATTCGGAGTAACCACATGTCCCGAAACATCAGGTCATTCGGTACAACCGCTATAAAACATGGAAAATGTTGTAATATTATAAAAACTTGTACTAAATGTAAAATGTTTGATTGTCCTTTTTCAGTTTGTTAACATTGTTTGAAAATATCGTCATTCGGTATAACCAAATGTGTCATTCCGTAAAACTGAAATTTTGGTTAAACCGAATGGCTTTTTTGGTGACAAATTTTGTCCATCTTGTACAAAATGACAAAAGCAGTGTTAATTGATTATAAAAAACACATAATCTCATTGTTAACACTTAATAGTCTTTAATGTCACGTGATCCTTTATTGTTGTTTTCAACATCAATAATAATACATAAAAAACGTGATATAGTTTTTAGAAGAATAGAAAGACAATTTATTTGAAATAGATTTTTTTTTAAAAAGACTTCACTTTCACTTTTGATGGTTTAATGCATCTTTGCTGAATAAAATATAGTAAAGCCTAATATATGTTTCATATATAAAAGTCTATATGGATACAGTAGATTTATGATGTAAAAATTGATCATGTTGTTAGTTCATTGCCCTTGTTACCAAATCATTTGTTTGGTGTAGGCCTACTTTTATTTTCAGTTTTGCTGCTATTATCAAAGCTTAAACAATAGAAGGGGTTTCTGCAGTCAAAAACAACTGATATTTTTTGTTTGCTTAAATATTTAATAAGTCAAGGGTATTGAGACATATTATCTAGTCTGTTGAAGTTTTCCTAGATGATGGCCCACACAGAATCTGCGCCCACTGAAAGCTCAGCAGAATTCGGACCGCCTGTGCATTCACAAAGCTCTATACATCCCCCGCCTCTTCCTTTTATGATGTATTTGGGATATTTTGAGCACATTTTACTATTTGAATCCACGTTCTATATTCACAGAATGTAGAGACTTCTGCCTGGGCCTCATTTTAGCAGCTTGCAGGAACATTTCAATGGGTTCACTCAGTGGCATCAGGTTAAACAATGGCTACCCACGCATCAATCTGCCTGTTTTTGCCGCATTCTCTGGATCTCTTTCCATCTCTCTGTTTGTATT
>CM077460.1:23471803-23681347 GCA_039654765.1 Mylopharyngodon piceus | reverse complement strand
CAGTGCCTGTGGCTCTTACATGTGTACGGTCCGTGCCCTTATTGGAGTTATTTTATTTAACGAGCTGTTAAATCGGACATGGGCCATAACAGTGGCGCTTTGACTATTACTGAATTTTGCCATGTAGATGTCTTTAGGCCAGGACTATTATCAAACATGTGAAGTTTGGAGCAGATCGGATATTGTTTGCCTGATTTACAACAACTTCCTGTTTCGTGGCGTTAATCGCGTACTTTAGCACTTATCCAAGTGTTGCATGATTTAACATGTTTCTAGCATGTTTGGTACTTCATGGTATATTTAAATGTGTTTCAGGGAGTGAATTACAGTGCAAAGCATGCCATTTACTGTTGCCAGCAGGTGGCGCTATGACTAACTGAATATTGGCGTATAGATGTCTTTAGGCCAGGACTCTTATCAAACGTGTGAAGTTTGGGGCAGATCGGACACTGTATGCCTGACTTACAACAGCTTCCTCTTTCATGGTGAAACATCAGACTTTGTCAGGCCACCACGGACACGCCCTTCAATGAAAACTCAAGATCTTTGCAATTTAACATCGCTAAGGTCTTAAGATTAGACTGACCAAATATGATATTGATCTGGTTAAATCTCTATGAGGAGTTAATCACAGTGTAAAACGTCATTTCCTGTTGCCCACAGGTGGCGCTATGACTGTAACTGAATATTGGCATGTAGATGTCTTCAGGCCAGGACTCTAATAAAACATGTGAAGTTTGGGGCAGATCGGACATTGTATGCCCGAGTTACAACAACTTCCTGTTTCATGGCGAAACATTGAAATTTGTCAGGCCGCCACGGACACGCCCTTCAGCGAAAACTCAAGATCTTTACAATTTAATGTCGCAAGGGCCTTTAGATTAGACTGACTAAATATGACATTGATCTGATTAAAGCTCTAGGAGGAGTTCGTTAAAGTACAATGTCTGGAAATGGCAAAAACTGCAAAAATTTTGCAGAGAAAATTCTAAATATCTCACTTCCTGTTGGGTTTTCAGATTTTGCACCCAGGGACTTTTCTGTAGGTATTGGGCTCTTACATGTATCTACCGAATTTCATACTTGTACGTGAAATGTAGCGCAAAGGGCACTTAATTGAAATTTTGTAGGCGGCGCTGTCGAGTCATTTTGCCACAACTAATTTTGAAATCCATATCAGACGTAAATTTTCACCACTTCTGACACGTGTGCAAAGTTTCATGAGTTTTCGAGCATGTTTAGGCCCTCAAAAATGCGCTTCATTTCGGAGAAGAAGAAGAATTGACTGAACAATTACAATAGGGTCTTCACACCATCTGTGCTTGGGCCCTAAAAATTGACCCTTATGACTGGTTTTGTGGTCCTGGGTCACATATTTTTGTTGAAAACATTATACTTTTTAGGGCCAGTATAGGCAGTAGATTTGCAATTTTGTTTGAATCTGGTGGCACAGAAATGGCACAGGTCACCATTAAGACAAAAAATGTTCTTCACGGTCTTGTGAAAAAAAAGAAAAAAAAAAAAACGCTGCTATCATGGCCTTGCCTTTTTATACTATTCATTTGCTTCCTTGTGCATGTCTGAGCTCATGAACCAATCTAGACTGAAAGACAAAATACCTTGAAGAGCCTTGCCTCTAAAGCCTTTTCATTCACTGGCTTTCTGAATGCTTGTCCACGGCACTCTTTAGAGGTACACCACTGCTTTGGCATTCAATGACACAGCGGTACAATAGCTGGATATTTCTGTTTTTGAGAGCTTTGAGAGTAGAGCATAGTGGATTTGTAAAAGTGCAGATGAAGAACGAGAGGTGAATTGTAAGAGGCTCAAACAGTCCCTCCTGACTCAAGTTGATTTTGACCACCCTGGTGTACAGGTGGGTGCGTGTGCTCTCTGAACGACACAGATCTGTGTGTGCAAATCATATCCTTGAATGTCTCCATTCCTCTGTACTAGCCCGGTAAATTTTCCTCCCAAATTAGTGTGCTAGAACTGTAGAGATGCCGAGTGTGATCTGCTTTATTCACTTGCATTCAGAATAGAGGGAATTGACTGATGAAAGATTCATGTGTTTTGGTGGAGTGATGAGGCCTGGAAACACACAAACAAACCTCCGTAGAGTTCTCTCCAGCCCCCTGCGTCTCTCTTCCTCTCTCTGCCTCTCTTAACCCTGCGTGTATTTGATTGCATGTGAGGTAGCGTGGTAATAGTCACTTTGCTAGTTTACACATTAGAGCTTTGGCGCAAATCCGAATGTGTTTGACGTCAGAGTTCTGTTTGTTTGATTGATGTGAAAGATATTTTCTGAATGTCGGTACATAAGGAACCACAGTTCTCTTGCAAAATAAAGAGAAAATCTACATGGATTATCACTGGGGCAGTACCCGTAAAAGGACAACTGTCTACCTTATCTACCCCTGAAATGTGCATATTAGTACCTTAGAGTTGTAATTTGTATGCTTTAGCTACTACTGTGAACCTGCTAAGTGCGAATAAGGTGCAAAGATGTCTCTTTGAGGGTCCTGATCCAGTCACAAGCTGTTGTACCCCTAAAGGTACAGTACAGGACAGTAGAGAGGGCTGAATCGTCATCACTCAGTACATGGCATGCTCTTTAAAATTTGTCTTTTAAATGCTACAGTTGGGTTTTAAAACAAAAAAAAATAAAAAATTTGAATGTAATTCAATGACACTAACTTTGCTACATCAATTGGCTTTGTGCGCATGATTTGAAAGTCACTATCATTTTCATTTGATAATGTGACTCTGTCACACAGGACACATGTTTTAATCCACTCAGTTTTGATGGTTTTATATTTGAGTTTTATGGATTTACATGATGTCTTTGCGATTTAATTCCTCTTATCTGTATCTGTATTTGCAATTTATAATGAGCCTAATTAAAATAGAAAGGATTTGTGTTTGGATGTGAAAGAATGTTACTTAGTTAATCTAAAATTGACATGAATTGGCAGTTCACCCTATCTATTTTCTAAATGCATGTTATTGATCTTATTGTGACTGATTAATGCTGCCTTCACATGCTATCTGAAATTTCCTACTTCCCACTTCTGAAGTCGTGATTACAAGCTCTCTTTTTCGACAGTCTTTTAGATAATTGCTACTTACATTGCATTGAAACATTAAATACTCGCTGTGATAAGCAGGGCAGGGCGAGAGCTGTGAGGAAAACGGCGCGAGGCCGGTGGCGTGATTGCTAAAGAGCGTCACCTGCGCTTGGCACCAGTCTTGTATCTTTCATGGAGGAGCTCCGGAAGCATAAAAGGAGGAGCGACGACAGTGAAGAATGAAAGAGGACCAGGCCTGGACTTTATGTTATGTTTTATTATGTTTGTGTGGCCGGCAGTCGGCTGTGAGGGACTGCCAGCATTTTACTTTTGTTTTGTATTTGTTTATTTTATATTAAAGTTTGTTAAACGTTCGTCGGTTCCTGCCTTCTTCTTCCCGTATCTACGAACTACGTTACATTGGTGCCAAAACCCGGGAGGAAGGAGGGACAAAAAACAAAAGGGGGGAGTAGAGCGCAGTCTCTTGGGTATGTGACAAGCAGGGCGGGGCGAGAGCCGTGAGGGAACGGCGCGAGGCACCGGTCTCGTATCTCTCACGGAGGAGCTCCGGAAGCATAAAAGGAGGAGCAACAACAGTGAAGGATGAGAGAGGACCAGGCCTGGACTTTATGTTTTATTATGTTTATGTTTCTTTCGTTTTGTATGTTTATTTTGTATTAAAGTTTGTTAAACATTCGCCGGTTCCCGCCTTCTTCTTCCCGTATCTATGAACTACGTTACACTCACAGTGCAGCATTATTTCAGGAAAAAAAAATATATATATATATATAGTGCAGCATTATATCATTTAGTGGCTGGTAAAACTACATCCCAAAGTGGTGCAAAATTTGTATTATATTTGGTGCAAGATTTGTTTAGTGAATTCACGTTATTCTGTTTGACCATCTAATTATGAAACATATAGTAGCAGATTATCTCTTTAGCATTCCTGTAAAATTTTCCTAAAATGCCCAAAAAAGGCATACCCAAAGTAAATTGCATGCTGTTCTTGAACCATTTGGAGTATATGCATTGTTTTGGTCTCATTTGAAAGTTATGTGTACCGCGGGCAGTACAGTGGAACGCTAACAGGTTATCTGCTGTGGGTTGTGATGGGACAGTGTAGTAGTTCCCATGGGGCTGATTTTTAGACTCAGTCCTGGCCGCCTGCGATTTGGTGGATGAAGTGGTCCACTTTGCCATGATTCTACCAAAGCTGATCCTGCTAAGCAGGCAGCTCTGCAGCAGGCAGGCTGAACGCACAGAGCTCCTCGATGCTGCTGAGCCTGGTTTATCCCCTGCTACGGTTTCTTTCTTCTCTCCACATGGTCTGTCAAGGGTTTCGGGGGCAAGGCGAGTGTGTGCAAGCAATTCATGTATGTTTGAAGTGGGAATTTGATCAGAGGCAGGAAAATTGCTAAACATGTTCTTGTTGCCACTATAGCAGTCAAGATATCATTAACAGTTGCTTCTTTTCTCATGGCCTGGGGCCCTTTGAGAGATCTACAGGATGGAGGTGAAGGGGCAGATAATGATGAGAAGGAGAAAGTGAAGGGGTTGGAAGTGTGTAGAGAATGCATGTTGGAATAAAGCAACATGTTTAATATGACCAAGACCTGGATATGTACATGTGACCGCATTTCAAAATCCCCACAAGACTGCATTGAATATTTCATGCTAGTTAAATATTTCTACCTGAAATTCTGATTAACCTGTGATCCCCAGTCCTTGACATTCAAAAATTAAAATACTCAGTCTAGCAATAGTACATTTCAGTATTTCATTTTTTTCTAATCATGCAGCGGTTGCAGTAACGATTTTGTTGCATTTGCTTCCTGTCTCTCAGCAGATGGGTTTTAACAGCTCCAGCCATTGAACTCCTTGCTGAGTTAATGGCCTTGCTGACTCTAGTCATTTTAACTAGTCTAAAATAATCGAAGGCAGTCTCTGGGATGCCCTTGACCAATGAATGAACTTCTCACACTGAAGAACTTACAAGTCCTGCTCGAGTCTAATTCAAACTTTCATTTCCTAATTGATGTGCGACACACCTCAATCATAAGAGGACTGGATTTCAGCAAGAAATGTGAAATGGGACATAAATTAATTTCTGTCTAGTGGGACGGTTTTAGAGATTTCCAATTGTGCAGGGGTGTCCAAACCTACTCTTGCAAGGCCAACGTCCTGTAGATTTTAGCCCCAATTAACTTGACCAAACACACCTGCCTGGAAGTTTCTAGTAGCCTTTAGACATTGATTAGTTGGTTCAGGTGTGTTGAATTGGGGTTAGAGACAAACTCTACAGGACAGAGGTCATCCAGTAGCTAATCTTGCATAGCCAGACCTTCAGACTGACAGCAGAAGATCTGGACTCTATCAAGACATTTGACTGACATGTAATGCAACCAATCACAGTTCGTTTTGTTCGCGTCAGGTTTAGGGGCATGAAAATGAAAGTTGATGTACCAACAATAACAGACCAGCGTGCATCTAATAAATTATTCATTCAAGGACATTGTGCAAGTTTACTGCAACAGTGGAGCCACGGACTTCACATACTTTTGAAAATCCAGTGTTTAGTTGATCCTGGTAATCGCTTGTTGTCACAGTTGTAAACATGACGGCATTCTTCTTCTATGAGGGGGTTTGGCGTCACGGCATTTGTTTCCAGGTGGACCGTTAAAGAACGCAACACACAAGTCTCCTGGACATCCTGTAGAATTCAACCAACCAGATGACGACTTCGATACTCCTGAAGTGTTTCCAGTTAAGTGTGCCATATGCATCAGACGTTCAGCCAATGGTCTGTGGGCGTGACGTCTGAGGCTGAGACTCTCCAGTAGCAGGATTGGACACCCCTGCAATTGTGAAATATAAGCGGAGTAGCTTAATTTTGATAAAATTATGGAATTTGTCCCTCCAAAAATGGCATTCGGTCAGTGAAAGTAAGAGAAGCTGAGCCTTCTCAATAGATCAACATACCAACTAAAGTGATAAAATTTACTGTTGTTTTAAATATTAATCTACTAATATGCATGTGCATATAATGTAAAAAGTGTTTTTGGTCCCACTTTATATTAGGTGGCCTTAACTACTATGTACTTACATTTAAATTACAATGCACTTATTGTGTACATACATGTGTTTACATTGTACTTATATTTAAAAAATACCTGCATGTAATTCCATCTGTAATTAATTTCTGTAATTACATATATAATTACACTGTTGACCCATCCCTTACACCTTAACCCACCCTTAAACCTACACATACAACCAAACCCGTCCCTAACCTTAACCGTATCCCACCTTAATAGCAGCAAATGTGTTTTGCAATACAATATAAACACAATAAGTACAGTGTACTTATTTTTTGATGTAAGTACATAATAGTTAAGGCCACTTACTATAAAGTGGGACAGTGTTTTTTTCATGCGAAGTTCTACAGATGTAGAACAATCAGAATAGATATTCAAATGACACAAAGTGATTTATTTCCTTCAAAAAATCAGCAGATTGGCCGCTGATGCAATAGCAACCAACCATCTATGTAGATAATGATGTGATCATTATCAAATGAGTTAGGACTTATCAGCCTACGCCATCAAGAGTTTCATTCCAGAACTAGGTATTTATTCTGTTTCAAATAAATTCAGACAAATAAAGACCACATTTGTGAGGTTATATTAGTGTTTACTGCCTTCTTTGGAATCTATCAGCAGTCAAAACCACCCTTAGTAGCCCAATCTGGTGTCCATTTGTTTTTCCAGAAAAGTACCTCCTTTTGTTTTTTGTAGATAGGTGGCTTTTTGCTCTTTTTTTCTACACTGGCCTTGTGTGTAAAGCTGAAAATCTTTCACTGCATGAGGATGCCATAGCCAAAGTCCTCCATTTTCTATTTGCCTCTGGGCTCTTTGTGTCACGATTCTCTTTTGTTCATGAACTTTTATTTTGGTATTCTTTTGTCTATTATTGCCTGTGTTCCATTTCTGTGTGTTTAGTTCCTGTTTCCTTTGTTGCCATAGTTTTTCATTGTTTCATTGATTAGTATCTCACCTGTTCTTCATCCTCCTGTGTATTTATAGCCTCAGTTATCTCCTGTTCTTTGTTTTGTGTTAACGTTTCGTACTGGTGTTTCTCTGTATGGTTCCTAGTGGTTATTAAATGTGAGTTGATCATCCTTCTGTGTCATGCATCTTTGTTGTGGATTATCAAGTCAAGCCAGCGCGTGACACTTTGACAGAGGGAGTAAGTTAAAGCCGTGCTTGTAGCACGAGCAAAACAGGCCACCTTCTATGGAGAGGAAGAGAAATGAGAAAGAAAGCCGTTTGATATGGTAAAGGATCAGAGTTTTTCTCTAAATTGTGTTTAGTGGATAATGAAGAGTGATCGCAATCATCATTTCAAGCTGCAACTGTTTGCTTTGTTCATAGAGCATGTACATCATCTTCGAAGAATGACTTCTTATTCTTTAAAAATCTGCCAGTTCTTGGTGTAAAAATCCATAACAGTGTCTTTTTTTGTCTGAATCTAAACTAAAAGAACATTTTTTGTTGAAGTACACTAAATATCTCCCTCAAACTTTGCAGTATTCTTTGCCAGTGAAAGTGCTAATTTGAGTTTGTTATTTTGACTATTTGGAATAATTGGAATCGAATGTGTTTGGCGATGCAGAGGTAATGCTAAGGTAACTGTCTGTGGAACAAGCGTGTGTGGAAGTCAGGGGAAATTGAAAGCCATCAACCAAAAACTGTAGCCACTCCTCTGAAATGACTTATTGAACAGGCCACTCTGATGTTCTGGACAGCCATTAACTAAAGCTTTATAGGAATGAGAAAACAAGCCATGGCTGATTTTCTCCCTGGGTAATTCTCCACACTTGAAAACAAGGATGATATTAAAAATCCCAGGCACACCTCAGACGCAAAATCGAGACATGAAAGATGGTATTAAGTAAGCAAACAAAGAGACACAACTATAGTTCTAGTAAAAGAGTCTCTTTGATAAATCTGGTCTTAGCTGAGGCTTGATGGATGGATGGATGAATGGATGGGAATGTGAAATGAGAGATGTATTATGGATGCAAAGAGGTGCCATTAGATGGATTATAGATGGTTAGATTTATTATGCATGGTGAACAGGATTTCTGTTTCAGGTTATCCAGACTGTTATGGTGATTGCTGGGCATCCTAAGTGGAGTTTAGGAATACAGATTCTATTTTCATGAAAAAAGACCTAAAGATCTGTAGCCATATGTTAGTAAAGTTATATCAAAACTTTGTAAACTTTGCCTACAATTTTTTTATGTAGTGCACTATATGCCGCTGTGAAATGATACCGACAGTGCATTAGTAAATCTGTAAATAACTCTTGCAGTGCTGTTACTCGCTGCAAGCACTCTTCATCTCATATTTATCAAAAACATGCTAAACATGCAGCTCCCTTCAGGTCTGCAAAAAGCACAAGATTCTACCCCGATTCCTTAGCAGAAGAGACTAAAAGTGTGTATGTAAAAGTGGTTTTGATACAGATATATTTTCATACATCCATTAAAACACTGATACAATATCTACATAACATCATCTTAAGTGTGGGTCATAGATAGGGTTGGGTATCGAGAACCAGTTCCAAATTTCAAAGAACCGGGGATTCGATACGATGCGCGCATTTTGATTCTGTTTATCGATTCCTGACTTTTTTCAGTCATTCTCGCACGGTGAACGGCAGTGACCATTTTACAGTTGTATCTATCTGCTAGGACCTGCGACAAGGACCTTACAATCGGCACTGACTTTTGCTTCAACGCGGCATTAATCTGAAGGAATGCACCGTGTTTAAGGGGCCGTTCACATGTCGGGTCTAAAAACGCATGGAAAGCGTGGCCGTGCCGCTTTCTCCTCCTTTACAAAGCGCTTTCGCTCCCGTGGCGTCTGTCGTTGCTATGCAACCATGAACTGCGCTCTGCACGATGACGAGGAAGTATCAGCAAAGGATTAATTGATTTCTAGCCCTTGCATTAGCTTTACTACTAGATATTTATGGAGATGAGAAATAAAACCCGGCTGAGCTTTTGATGTTGTTACGGAAAGGCCGAAGCTGATCGGTTGTCACATGACCTGCTTGAGGCATTCTGAAAAGCATAGGCGCGCTTGGAAACATTTGAAATAAGGAACATTTGAAAAAACGAACTTGCGCGTGCAAAAGACGCGATATGTGAACGGCCCCTAACTCTCCCAGCCGCGAGTCCTGCTACAAAGCACCAGATACAGCTAATATTAGCAATAGCAGCGTCTCACACTTGGGTACAAAAACAGTTACAGCCTACTAGTTATAGCCTAAATGTGGCAAGAATAAAAGGTAAAAACATTATTCTTGAAGTATTTGCTCTTTTTTTCTCTCCATAAAAAAATATTGGAATCGGAATCGAGAATCGATAAGAACCGGATTCGATAAGCAGAATCGGAATCGGAATTGCTAAAATTAAAACGATACCCAACCCTAGTCATAAATTGTTTATTTGCTCAACGTCACATTTAATGCAGTATTTAACGCATTTGACATTGTAATGTAGGGGTGTCCAATTCTGCTCCTGGAGGGCCACTGTCCTGCAGAGTTCAGTTCCAAATTAAACAGCTAATCTTACTAGGCATACTAGAAACTTCCAGGCAGGTGTGTTGGTTGAGGCAAGTTGGAGCTAAACTCTGCAGGACAGTCCCTCCAGGAATGAGTTTGGAAACCTGGTGTAATGTAATGTAATTGTTATGTGTGGTTTCTAAAGACTGGCTAGTATAGTGACAACACACGCACACACGCACACAAAACGCAAAATCCGTTGCACCGTGCACGTTTCGCGACAGTTTCAAAGTGAAATGTCCAGTGAGTGGCGCTAAAAGCGTGTTTAGTTTTTTCCGGAACAGATGAACGTGAATATGGAATTTTATTACGTTGGAGTTTGTACATATCACAGCAGTTCTGAATTGAAATGTCCGGTGAGTGGCGCTAAAAGCTTAATGGTCTATCACGTTTAATAACGTACACCTACACTAAAGCATAAACCTACCCGATAGTGTTAACAAAAGCAAATGTGACATAAAAACGCAACTGGAACCACGGCATTTAAGCTTGTTTTTGGTCTCTTGTCTTTGAGCTCTTTTACAGAATTCGTACCCGAGCTTTTCACATCGCAAGTACAATTCTGTACCAGCTGAGCTACCGAGCAAGCTTAGTGCGTCAGTAAAACTGAACACATCTGGAGTTGGGTAAGTGATGCAAACTCCAAAATATATTCGTTTACAAATCATCCACTATGGTAAAAAGTGTTTTGAGGTCATAACATAATTGTGCAAAGAGCCGTGTGAATTAATCCATAATCTGCCCCTGTAATCATAATTGTGTGTGAAAACGATTAAAAGTGCTTGCTGTTTTATTGCTTCTAGTGTTCATTTCTGTTAGAAACTGCAGTGATATGCACATATTGGTACATATTTTGCGTTTTGCAAAAATGTTGACACAGGTACGTTTTTCCAATGAGCCTATGTTGATTTATTTATAGGTAAATTTGCCATTAAGATATTCCTTAGACAGTGTTTCTCCTCATTTACGGATAAACGTGAGTCCCGCTATGGGATTGTGTCTATTGTGAGTATTTGCAGTAGTTCTGGCAATTTCAGTACCACCGAATCAGAATCCAGTGTAGACAGCTTTGTTGATCACAACTGCAGACATTATCCTGGCTGCGATCTCTGTTGTTCGCAGTTCCAAGGTCAAGACTAGCAGATTTTGGAGCTGAGTGCGGGCTTATAGTTTTTTTTTGTTCTGTCATGACAACTCTCGGAGTATATGGTATGGTAAAGGATATGACAATGTTGATATATTTGGTGGAATAGATCTGCTACGCTGCTGCTGTTGGTTATTGCTGCTACAGAGCAAGTACAGGACTTGCTACTGCCAATACATACACGACACGTTGCTATGATCAAGTAAGACATGCTGCTGTACAATACAGCGTACATGAATTACCCATAGCAGATCTATACAGGTGGAGCTGGGGAAGGTGGAGGGTTTCTGAAAGCGTGCTGCAACCGCTATAGAAAACGCTGATCAGTATTTGAAGGTTAAGCAGCGAGCTCATTAGCTACTGATACGGCAGGAACAAATCAGCTGTGCCCTTTAGAGAATGACGTGATTGCAAGCAGATTGAGTTAAGGACCTATCAGCCTGCGCCATCTAGAGTTTCATGACAAAACTTTGTATTTGTCTACCCCACATGCAGCAGATAGCATCATAGTAACGGCATTGCTACGAACAGGAAAAAGATCACCCTGGTTATGTATAGATGTGAATTTTTGCAATCAGATCAATTGGGTAAAGGCTAAGAGTTTGCAATCATGACAAATGCCAGATAAGGGAGTGCAGAAACAAAACATGGACACAGAGTAAAGTAATGGCTGAAGGCAAAAAGAGACAGAGAAAGAGACAAAGAATGTGCGAGACAGAGAAAGAGAGATACTGGGACGCCATATGGCTGGAGAAACATCTGGTCGCCCTGGGGGCATTAGAGACTGATGGAGCCGCATTACTGCAAAAGGAAAATGTATTATTACGATTGAATAAATAAATAAAGTTTGAAGTCATTTAAAGTCATCTGATGCACTAAAAGGTTTGGGAGGCTGGCGAGCACATCTGTCCCCGCAAACGGCCCCAGTTTTGGGCGAGTAGGTGGCGGGAAACTGATTGGATAATTGTGGATAATGGAGAAGGAGCATTTAGGATGTGAAATAGAAGGGAAAAAAGCAACAAAAACACTGCGGTTCTGCAGAACAGCCCAGCCGGCTTCTAAATTAACGCTTTTCTCTCTTTTTTCAAAGGAGAATGTTCTGAATTGACATTTAAATGATGTTATATCCTGGTATTTGTGTGATCATGTATGCAAATCAAGCTTTTACTAAACAGAAGCAACTCTGAATTCACTTATTTGCTGTTGTCTCCGCATTTGAATAATTACAAATAGTCTTTAGCCTGTTAACTTCTATTACTCAGATAATGGAAGGTAGGGTGAAAAGGCAGTGACGTTACTGCCACCACATAATGATGGCGTTATGTATCCAAAGAGGCTTTTTCAGCTTACTCTGAGTTCCTATACAAACCTTTCTCTGGGTTATCAGTTTTGTGTCAGTTTGAAGGCCAGGCCTTGTCTTTGTCACTGTGCAGGTGAGCCCTTTTAGGAATAAACCTTGTGTCATTTCAAACCTGTTTGTCTTTCTGTTAATTTTATATTTTGAAGAATACTCACACAGCTGTTTTCCATAAACTAAAGCTGAAAACAACCATAACTATGAAGTAAAAAACAAAAAACAAAAAAAAAACAGCCTGGTCTTATTGTTCATATGTAGGTATTAATACATAACTTTCAAAGACACAAAACGTACATTTTTGTACGTTTAGAAAGGTGCTGAAACGTACAATATTGCCGTATTTATAGCACTAAAACGTAAAAATACTTACGTTTTTACAGTGAAAAAATGTAAAATATTTACGAATCTTTCATGTCATAAAGATTTTTGTGTAATTTCCCTTTTATTTAATTTAAGATCCCTAAACCCCATCCCGAACCTAAACATACCCATTTTATACAGAATGTTAAAAGAATAAAACATAATGTACTGTAACATCTGATCCGCCATCCATTCCTCCAACCGCCAGAGGGAGCCATCTCCCGAATACTGAACACTGTTCTTCTCACTTCACTTCCTGTCTCCACCTGTTATAAGCCATGTTGTTTGTACATCATGTTGCGAAGTATTGCCAGTGTACTCTGTTTGTTTGCAACGTGTATGTCTATGATTAGTTTGCTGTCTGGACTGCCGTTATATTGTTATCAACCCTTTGCTTGTTTGTTGACCACACTTCCTGCTCTGCATCTAACTTTGTTAGTGCTGTTGTGCTGAATAAAACTCCGCACATGGATTCAAAACCTCAACCGAGTCAGTCATCGTTACATGGACAGAAATTTGTAGGAAAACGACAATTTTAGTAACAATATAACATTAAAAACGATATTTTAAGCCGCTAATCCTACACCTACCCCTAAACCTACCCATAACCATTTCTTAAAACTATACTGTTATAAATAAAAGAATAACAGACAAACAAGCTTAATCACAATCATTTATTTATTGCGAAAATGTCAAAAGTGGTACCAAAAGTAGTTCAAATGATGATGAGTTGCAGTCGCAGTCCTCTCTGGCGGTAATAGTTTTTTATAGGGTACAGAGCAGAATTTAAGTTATTAATCCATGAAAATACAGGTGCTGGGCATATAATTAGAATATCATCAAAAAGTTGATTTATTTCACTAATTCCATTCAAAAAGTGAAACTTGTATATTATATTCATTCATTACACACAGACTGATATATTTCAAATGTTTATTTCTTTTAATTTTGATGATTATAACTGACAACTAAGGAAAATCCCAAATTCAGTATCTCAGAAAATTAGAATATTACTTAAGACCAATACAAAGAAAGGATTTTTAGAAATCTTGGCCAACTGAAAAGTATGAACATGAAAAGTATGAGCATGTACAGCACTCAATACTTAGTTGGGGCTCCTTTTGCCTGAATTACTGCAGCAATGCGGCGTGGCATGGAGTCGATCAGTCTGTGGCACTGCTCAGGTGTTATAAGAGCCCAGGTTGCTCTGATAGTGGCCTTCAGCTCTTCTGCATTGTTGGGTCTGGCATATCGCATCTTCCTCTTCACAATACCCCATAGATTTTCTATGGGGTTAAGGTCAGGCGAGTTTGCTGGCCAATTAAGAACAGGGATACCATGGTCCTTAAACCAGGTACTGGTAGCTTTGGCACTGTGTGAAGGTGCCAAGTCCTGTTGGAAAATGAAATCTGCATCTCCATAAAGTTGGTCAGCAGCAGGAAGCATGAAGTGCTCTAAAACTTCCTGGTATACGGCTGCGTTGACCTTGGACCTCAGAAAACACAGTGGACCAACACCAGCAGATGACATGGCACCCCAAACCATCACTGACTGTGGAAACTTTACACTGGACCTCAAGCAACGTGGACTGTGTGCCTCTCCTCTCTTCCTCCAGACTCTGGGACCCTGATTTCCAAAGGAAATGCAAAATTTACTTTCATCAGAGAACATAACTTTGGACCACTCAGCAGCAGTCCAGTCCTTTTTGTCTTTAGCCCAGGCGAGACGCTTCTGACGCTGTCTGTTGTTCAAGAGTGGCTTGACACAAGGAATGCGACAGCTGAAACCCATGTCTTGCATACGTCTGTGCGTAGTGGTTCTTGAAGCACTGACTCCAGCTGCAGTCCACTCTTTGTGATTCTCCCCCACATTTTTGAATGGGTTTTGTTTCACAATCCTCTCCAGGGTGCGGTTATCCCTATTGCATGTACACTTTTTTCTACCACATCTTTTCCTTCCCTTCGCCTCTCTATTAATGTGCTTGGACACAGAGCTCTGTGAACAGCCAGCCTCTTTTGCAATGACCTTTTGTGTCTTGCCCTCCTTGTGCAAGGTGTCAATGGTCATCTTTTGGACAACTGTCAAGTCAGCAGTCTTCCCCATGATTGTGTAGCCTACAGAACTAGACTGAGAGACCATTTAAAGGCCTTTGCAGGTGTTTTGAGTTAATTAGCTGATTAGAGTGTGGCACCAGGTGTCTTCAATATTGAACCTTTTCACAATATTCTAATTTTCTGAGATACTGAATTTGGGATTTTCCTTATTTGTCAGTTATAATCATCAAAATTAAAAGAAATAAACATTTGAAATATATCAGTCTGTGTGTAATGAATGAATATAATATACAAGTTTCACTTTTTGAATGGAATTAGTGAAATAAATCAACTTTTTGATGATATTCTAATTATATGACCAGCAACTGTATGAATCCGGCTTCTCTCCGTGAAGGCGCGCACTCATTTCAAATGTCAATCCACTGAAACACGGCATGTCGCAATCTGTGACGAAGCAGGTGAGAACCAATGAGCATTCGATATCAGTGCCGTAAACCGCGTCGTAAAGGTTCTCGAGGGCGCAATTTTCAAATTTGAATCATAACGAGCGCGGGCTTTGACCGTGACGGTCGCTGCTGAGAATGAAGATGAAGATTGCCGGATAAAGTGCTACCACACTTTACGTAAAAATACACACGTATTCTCATGAGATCACGTTGAAAAAACCCACTCACACACAAACAAAAAGTAAGAGTAGTCCATGTTTCGTGTGCTATGTTCTATGTCTTCAGAAATTATAATATTGTTTTTTGTGAGGAACAGAATCAAACTCAAGGACTGCTGCAAATGAAGTTGAGCTGATTCATGAATGAATCGGTCTGTTTTGTAATTAAATCATTTGTGAACCAGATCAACTGGGTTAGTTGAAGAGAACCAACTTAAAGGGATAGTTCACCCAAAAATGAAAATTCTGTCATCATTTACTCACCCTCAAGTTGTTCCAAATCTGTATAAATTTCTTTGTTCTGCTGAACACAAAGGAAGATATTTTGAAGAAAATTTGTAACCAGGCCGCTTTGGGGCACCATTGACTTCCATAGTAGGAAAAAAAAAAATACTATGGAAGTCAATGGTGCCCCAGAACTGTTCAGTTTACCACATTCTTCAAAATATCTTCCTTTGTGTTCAACAGAACAAAGAAATTTATACAGGTTTGGAACAAGCTGATGGTGAGGAAGTGATGACAGAGTTTTCATTTTTGGGTGAACTATCCCTTTAAATGAACGATTCATTCCCTGATTCTGATTTTGGTGTGACTGAAGTTAAGTCCAGCACCATTTATTTGCAGATACCACTTCCTTTGATATTGTTTTTGGACCCCAAAGTTCTTCAAAATATCTTCTTTTATGTTTTACAGAAGAAAAGTACATACAGGTTTGAAAATGATGATGGCAGAATTCTCATTCTTGGGTGAACTGTCCCTTTAATATTTAATAATATTATTCAGGAAAGATAATTTCGGGCTGTGTTCCATTTCCTCTTCATAGCTGTTTAATGTAGGCTTCCTTTGCTTTCTCACTTGCATGCACATACCAAAAAGGCACGCTCTGCCACTGATTTCCATACAGCAGACCTGTAGATAGAGCCTAACCCTCCAGATCCTCAATAGTAGATTGTGAGGAGTTTTCAGAGGGGAGCATATTTTATCGAGTTGCTCGGGTTAGAAAAGAGTAATTTATACTCTAGTGGTTTTAGCCAGATAAACACAATGTAAGAGGACAGCGGCGAGCAGTGGATTCTGCCACTCTCATACACTCGCCAAGACCCAGCTGCGCTCTGTTTCCTTATGATAAAACACGCAACAAAACAACAAACAATAGAGAGGAATTCAGGCTTCAGAGATAACGGAATAGTAGTGTTCCTATCAGCACGGGGAGACTTGTATGGTGTTTGTAGCTGAGAGACGGCGAGAGTCACATTTGTGTGTTTATGTGGTTCACGAGATAACTTAAAGCTTTGCGCTTGCTAATAGAATGAGGAAAACAAAAAGATAAATGGCATGGTGTTAGCACAGGTTAGTGCGTGTTCAAAAATCACAGAATTTTCTTTTGTGGTGAACTATTCCTTTAAGCCAGAAAATTTTCTGTTATTTGAGAGGGAACATTTACGTAGAAGGAAATCTCCTTTCAGCTCTCTAACCTCATAAATGAGCTTCGTGTTTCCTACAGAGAACATCAAGTCGTACAATAAGCAACAAAACGGTGAAAGGCAACGGATACAAAACATGTTTTGCTGCAAAACTTTTATTTCATATAGCTAATTCAAAAAAGTAAGTAATGAGGGTTGGGTATCTTGTTAGCTGTGTTTTCATTGAGCATGCTTCAGCATGGAGCACAGAAAGCCAATGCAGATATTTTAATTAAGCAGCAGAAAAACAGGAAGCCTTTCTTAGGTCCAAATTTGTGACAGCAAAACAACATTGCAAGTTATTTTTGCAAAGTTTTCAAAGAGCAAGACAAGACTCCAACCCCTCCTTCTCAAGCAGCCGCAGTTAGTATTAGCCAAATCTTGTTCTTCTATGCATATGTATAGATTGAAGTTGTTTGAATTTTCCAATGTGTTTATTTTTAAATCTTTTTTATCTTTAATCATGATTGTGTGTTACTCCACAGTAGATTGTCTTGATGTTCCAAATTATAATGAGATTTATGTTTCTAGGACACCATCAGAAATGAGGCTGTATTCTCTGTGGGATACTCCAAAGTATTTCCTCCCTGTTTTTCTTTTTTTCCCTTCTCTCTTTCTCTACTTGTTTTAAATTCAATAACAAGGCAGTGAATGACAGACAGAAGGCAGAGAAACAAAAGGAGCAGAGAGAGGCCCCATCAGTGTAGTTACACATCCTAACGAGTGAGTCAGATGGCTCGTACTCCAACTGCGAGCGGAGCGCACAACACCAAACAAGCCCTGGTGGGCTCCACACACAACATGCCCTCCGTTGTTTAGAGAACGTGATCAGAGGAACATTAACTCTGCGTTGGGTGTTTTCCTATCTGGTATAATACGAAAAAACAAAGACTTTGGATTAGAATATGCAATAGTTCACCCAAAATGATTTACTCACCCTCTTTTCCATACGTCAGTTTGTAGTGAATACATCTGTGAAGCTCCAAAAAATGCAAAATCCATATAACTGCATATGAACTGCATGTAATGTTTTTGGGACACTTAATTGTAATTAAATGAAAACGTAGGCATATTATAGATTAAATGGTAACACTTTACAATACGGGTGCACTAATATGCATTAATTCATGCTTAACTACTGATAATAATAATAGTAATTTGTTACATTTATATAGCGCTTTTCTGGGTATTCAAAGCGCTTTACATATGAAAGGCACAGCACTCCTCAACCTCCACTAATATGCTGTATGCACCTGGATGATGCGACGGCAGCCATATTGCGCCAGAACACCCACCACACACCAGTTTATTGGAGGAGAGGAGACCGAGTGATGATGACAATCAGTATATATGGGGATGATTAGGAGGCTATAATGATCGGACAGAGGCTGCAGATTTGGCCAGGATGCCGGGGTTACACCCCTAAACTTTTTTGAATGACTTCCTGGGGTTTTTAATGACCACAGAGAGTCAGGACCTCAGTTTAACGTCTCATCCGAAGGATAGTGCTTTTTGACAGTATAGTGTCTCCATCCCTATACTGGATGTTAGGACCCACACAGACCATAGGGTGAGCACCCCCTGCTGGCCTCATTAACACCTCTTCCAGCAGCAACCTAGTTTTTCCCAGTAGGTCTCCCATCCAGGTACTGACCAGGCTCAAACTTGCTTAGCTTCTGTGGGCAATCAGTCTCGGGCTACAGGGTGATAGCTGCTGGCTATAATCCACAGATAATCATGAGTCAATGTATGACTCACGAAGAACTAAACCATTCATTAATGATTACCGTAGAGTTGTCAAAAGTACCAACTTCGGTACCACGTCGGTAATGAAATTTTAAAAATATGACGCTTTGAGCGCTGTTGAGCGGATTCGTAAACACCTCTGATTGGCCATTGTGTTGACGTGCTCAACAGATATGTCTGTGATTGGCTTCAATGGTCAACGCTTCAAAAACGTAAATAGTCATCAATGACGCTCTTCACTGAGCGCTTATACAGACAGATACACATGGGAGCGTTTGAAAGCAGACGTCTATTGCGGACCACTCCGCTGATAGACACCTGCTTTCAAACGCTCCCGCTTTCAAAACGCTTTCAAATTCAAACACTTCCGTGTGCTTTCAAACACTCCTGTGTGTTGATCATTGTAGCCAATCACATATCCGATGAGCGCGTCAACACAATGGCCAATCAGAGGTGTTTATGAATCCGCTCAAATCAGTGCTGAAAGCGTCACATTTTTAAAATTTCAGTACCGATTGGTACCGAAGTCGGTACTTTTGACAACTCTAGATTACCACATCAGAAACTTATAAAGAGTCTATCAGAATAATAGATTAAGTAATGTATGAATTGCTATTAATTATGTCATCGCGTGTTAAATCCTTACAACATAGAGTACTAACTATAGTGTAAATTAATCTGTTAATTACCACAATTTAATTCCTCATGAGTCATACATTAACTCATAATTATCTGTGCATTAGTTAAGCATGAACTAATGCATATTAGTGCACCCGTATTAAAGTGTTAGATTAAATGCAGTTAGTTGTTCATTTGACCCTCTTAAGTGCTTTATATGTAATTTCATGATTCTGTTGTCTTTGAAATATGGTTAATGTGTTCTGCAGAATATACTGAGAAACATTTATGGTAAACTAAAATACATTTTAATGTAATTTCTATTAAAACTTGTATGTCATGTATTCAGATATATTAGGAATTGCACATTTGTAACAATGAAGTTGCAATATCGAGTAACACGCTACAATTAAATTTATAATCAAGTAGGCTACTTTGTGTGCTTTAGTATGTTAGTCAACGTATGAAAGTATACTTCTTTAAAGCATGACAGCAGATTATTAATGATTTACATAATGATTTAAAACATACTTTAAAGTAAAACTTTTAATTTGACAATATTACAAAGAAACAGTAATGCAAATGTGCTGTCTTTAAATGCATTTAAGTTTCTTTTCTGTTTCATTAATGTTATTATTTGCAAGTGCAGTTTTTTAAAAAAAACACTTTTTTCTTAAATACTTTTAAGATTTGAAGTACACTAGTTTTTAAGATTTGAAGTACACTTCTTTTTCACATGGATTACTATTGTATTTCACAAATAAGTGCAGTTACTAAAAATATTACATATTTTATCTCATGACAAAGTTGGAAGTCTGAGTTGGGATGCTGATGTAAATTTAGTGACAACAGTAACATCTGTAAAAAGTGTAAAAACATAATTTTATAGTCATTTTATAGTATAGGAATTGCTCTGGGATCACACTGCACTGATAAGTAGTCCGTTCTAACAAGTAGCATTTTGATGTTTCTCATAAATCACACCAGCAGAAAAAAATTGTTCAAAATGCCATCATTTAGTCTCAGTCTGGAGCGACCACATCTAAAAAAAATATCATATAGGTTTGGAATGACACAAGGGTGAGTAATAATGACAAAATTTGGTCCCAAGGGTGAGTAATAATGACAAAATTTGGTCCCACTTTATATTAGGTGGCCTTAACTACTGTGTATTTACATTTAAATTAATCATTTGATACAATGCACGTATTGTGTACATTCATGTTTTTACATTGTTGTAGATGTAAGATGTAGAATTACATCTGTAATTAATTTCTGTAATTATATTTATTATTACACTGTTGACCCTTCCCTTACCTTTTAACCCACCCTTAACCTACCCGTACCACCAAACCCGTCCCTAACCTTACCCATATCTGACCTCAATAGCAGCAAAACTGTTTTGCAATACAATATGAACACAATAAGTACATTGTACTTATTTTTTGATGTAAGTACATAGTAGTTAAGGCCACGTAATATAAAGTGGGACCCAAAACTTTAATTTTTGAGTGAACTATTCCTTTAAATCTCACCACTGCCCCAACATCATCTGTCAAGCAATCATGATCCAGACCTTATTTAAACAACCCCATCTATCCAACCTAGATCTTCTCCACGGGGAGACTTTTATCCTTGGCCCGAAGGTGTACCATATAGCGGGTTAATAAAGAATGCATCTTACACTAAATTATGCAGTGGTAAAGGCTCAAAATGAATTCAGCAGGAGGAAGAGAGAGTTGAAATGGGAATTTTTTGCTTTGCAACATCAGATTTTGTGAACCTCTGCGTGAGGACTTTGATTAAAGCTTGATGTGCTGAATTTCAATGTCAAACATACAAGGGCATATGTAGACACAATGGACCCCTGCTATTTCTATGAAGCCTTTCAGTTATTATCCGATCAGTTTCTACCTTTCTCACCATCATCTAACATAATTCCTTTAGCTTATAAAACTGCACTTTATTTTGATAGTCTACTTTAGACTTTCCACTAACTCTAAGTAACTTTGCAACTACATGATATCTGCTACCAGTTTATTTTGATGGTTCCCCAACTTTGCAAGTACGTCAACTTGTTCTACTAACCCGAACCCTAACCCTAAACCTAACCTAACAGTCTACTAATACTCCAATAAGAGATAGCTGACATGTAGTTGCAAATTAATGAGAGTTAGTTGACATGTAAGTTATAGTTAGTAGAATGTTTAAAGTGGACTATTGAAATAAAGTGTTACCCAAAAGAATTGTTGCACTGTATACTGGTACTAAAACATTTACCATTTATCAAAAATATTTATCATTTTGCAAATTTCATCATCTGACCCCCAAAAAATGTGCTGCTATTCAGCACAGTTCAACATTTCAAGCAGTGTGATGTAACGCACAAGAGGAAAGGGACTTTTTTAAACACATTTTTTTAAACATTTTTTAACACATTTATCAACTGAGTTTCATTCTGTAATTTATCTATAAATATCCATATGGTATAATTAAGAAAAGTCATTTGCACTCTTTGTGTGGCAGAATTTTAATGATAATCAAAGCTCAACAATTCTGAAATATTATGCAAGCACTAATGAGAAGACTGTCAGATGATGGTAAAAATGTCTTTGTTACATACAGTATGTAAGAAAGAAAAGTAAAGTATTGTGAAAGTTATATATATATATATATATATATATATACAGTTGCAAGAAAAAGTATGTGAACCACTTGCAGAGTCTGTGAAAATGTGAAAAATTTTAACATAATAAGAGAGATCATACAAAATGCATGTTATTTTTTTATTTAGTACTGTCCTGAGTAAGATATTTTACATAAAAGATGTTTACATATAATCCATAAGACAAAAAAATAGCTGAATTTATTAAAATTAACCCATTCAAAAGTTTGTGAACCATTGATTCTTAATACTGTGTGTGGTTACCTGGATGATCTACGACTGTTTTTTTGTTTTGTGATGGTTGTTCATGAGTCCCTTGTTTGTTCTGAGCAGTTAAACGGAGCTCTGTTCTTCAGAAAAATCCTCCAGGTCCTGCAGATTCTTCAGTTTTTTGCATATTTGAACCCTTTTCAGCAGTGACTGTATGATTTTGAGATCCGTCTTTTCACACTGAGGACAATTGAGGGACTCAAACACAACTATTTAAAAAGGTTCAAACATTCACTGATGCTCCAGAAGGAAACACGATGCATTAAGAGTCCGGGGGTGAAAACTTTTGAACAGGATGACGATGTCCAAATTTTTCTTATTTCCTTTAAATATCAATTTTTTTCATTTAGTACTGCCCTTCGGAAGCAACAGAAGATACTTGCATGTTTCCCGGAAGACAAATAAGTACAATTTACCTTGATCTTCGAATTCAAAAAGTTTTCACCCCCCGGCTCTTAATGCATTGTGTTTCCTTCTGGAGCATCAGTGAATGTTTGAACCTTTTTAAATAGTTGTGTTTGAGTCCCTCAATTGTCCTCAGTGTGAAAAGACGGATCTCAAAATCATTCAGTCACTGCTGTAAAGGGTTCAAATATGCAAATAATGCTTGAAAACTGAAGAATCTGCAGGACCTGGAGGATGTTTCTGAAGAACAGAGCTCCGTTTAACTGCTCAGAACAAACAAGGGACTCATGAACAACCATCACAAAACAAAAAAAACAGTCGTAGATCATCCAGGTAACCACACAGTATTAAGAATCAATGGTTCACATACTTATGAATGGGGTTATTTTAATAAATTCAGCTATTTTTTTTTGTCTTGTGGATTATATGTAAACATCTTTTATGTAAAATATCTTACTCAGGACAGTACTAAATAAAAAATAACATGCATTTTGTATTATCTCCCTTATTTTGTTAAAATTATTCACATTTTCACAGATTCTGCAAGTGGTTCACATACTTTTTCTTGCAACTGTATATATATATATATATATATTGTATATATATATATATATATATATATATATAATATCACGTCTCATATTTCATTTCTTCACTGACACAAAATAACCATTTTAATATTTATTTTAAAATAATAATAATAATAAAAAAAACTGACCCAATGAGTAATTTTATGAATATTTTACTTTAATGCATTTGGCAGATGCTTTTATCCAAAGCAAAGCTTACACTGAATTCCAGTTATGTATTTAATTTACAGTCACAATTCATGTATTTCCTGGTAATCAAAACCATGACCTTGGTGTTGCTAGTGTCAGCATGCTCTACTGTTTGAGCTACAGGAATACTATATTTTATTATTTGTTTATGTTTTCACAGATTTTTAAGTGTAATAATCTATATTTTTAAGATTTCATGTAAGGTTGAAAGACTGGGTTTGGGACAAACAATAAAATCTATACATAAATGTCATGTTAATATGACCTTAATAATAAAAATAAACCCATAGCCTTGCATATAAAAGTGCTAGTAGTTTAAGAAACACCATACTTTTATAATTAAAAAAAAAAAAAGAAAAATCATAATCATAATCATTATTAGTCATAAATTATTGACAACCTTAGCCTTACCTCTTCAGTCACCCAAGGCTGTTTATTTGTTGCCTAAAGTTTTGCTTTAGTATCGATAGCTACCAGAGGCTGGTCTCATACAGAAACTAAAAAAAAAAAAAAAAAAAAAAATTCCAACATCAAGTACAGTGTCTTTGCTGAGCATTTTAAAAGTTCTGCTATATTGATGCAGTTTACTATACATTACTGTCAATAAACAAAACTCTCTCTTAGTGAATGTCTGGGCTTTTTAGAGCCGTGCTCGAAACTATTTTTATATATATCTAAAATCAATAAAAGTTACCTATTACCACTTCAAATCACCCCTCCCCGCAAATACTGTGTTGTTTTCCTCTTGAGAGAACATTCCTCTAATGGATGGCAGGAACAAAATGCAGCAACCTGGCTTTTACCAACAGCGTAATCTTAGGGGAAAACCGACAGACTCCCTCGAGAGAACAGGACTCTGGATTGGAGGGAGTCCAAGGGGAACACTGAAATGCAGATACTGTATGTGGCGTTTGTGAAACTAGAGATGATGTGCAGCAGCCGTTGTTGAGCTGAGTTTTGTACAGCTGTTCATTAACAAGCATTGTTTGAACATCGTCCATCAGCAAAGGATAGTTAGGGGTGCTAAGGCTTGTTATTGATCATTTATAAGGATTTAATCAAACCCCTCAACTTGACACACAACTTGACCTTCATAGAAAGCCCCATGGACATAAATGATGCCTAAAATTCCGTATATTTCCATATATTGGTTCATATAAAATAAAATAAACCTTACCTGTGTTCATTTAGTTACATGCAGTGTGGACAACATGCCTTGATTATTTTTAACTAGATTTGTATTGTTTAAGTTCTTAAATTCAACATTTTGAACCTACTTGCCATCAGTAGCTGTTTGGTCAGAATGGTTTGGTTTCTCAGATCCTCTGATTGAAGAAAAAAAAAAAAAAAGTAAAAACCCTGAGCCATTTCAGTGCAAATACAGTACATAAATACTGAGATATTGAATCTCCAAAAGGCTGAAAAATATAAAAAAAATTTAAGCCACATTGGCCATCTCTACTTGATGTGCTGTTTTTTTTTTTGTTTTTTTTTTGAGGATAACCTTTAAACATTGAGAATGTCTTTTTCCCACAGCTGAGGGCAGACTATGAGCATGAAAGTTCAGGTCAGAGAAGAAATCATGAAGCTGAAGAGCAAGAGGGTATTTCCCATCACCGCATGCATTTAAGCAATCAAGCGGAAAGAATCCAGAGTGGCTACTTTATTCTGCCATTAATGACCTCTTGGCTCAGTACTAAAGTGGAGAAATGTATGGTGCTTCAGGCTTATATTTGACATAAGGGACTGGGCCTGCATTTACCTTGCTTAATTTATATTTTTAATATGTTCGTCCCATTGTGGCCATTTTGAAGTTATTTATTCGTTACTTCTGGCTCTCATACAACGAATTGCACTTTCACTATATTATTGTGCAATTAGGTGTTAAGTTAAATTAAATTAAATAAATACTATACAGTGACACTGGACTACTTTTAGGAGATGAATTTGTAACACTTTCTAAGTACCCGTAGGAAAGAAGAAATGGTCAAACTTTACAATAAGGTTTCATTTGTTAAAATTAGAACAATACTTAAGCATTTATTAATCTTAGTTAATGTTTATTTTACCATTTACTACTACATTTTTAAAATCAAAAGTTGTATCTGTTAACATTACACTGTGAGCTAACAATGAACAATTGTATGTTTATTAACTAACATTAACAAAGGTTCATAAATGCTGTAAAAATATATTGCCCATAGTTAGTTCATGTCAACTAATGCATTAACAAATGAGAACTTATTGTAAAGTGTTACTGAAAAAGTACACATTGAATCTCTTTTAAGGGTTAGTTCACCCAAAAATGAAAATTCTGTCATTAATTACTCACCCTCATATTGTTCCACACCCGTAAGACCTTCGTTTATCTTCGGAACACAAATTAAGATATTTTTGATAAAATCCGATGGCTCAGTGAGGCCTGCATTGAAAGCAAGTTAATTTACACTTTCAAACGCCCAGAAAGGTACTAAAGTTATATTTAAAACAGTTCATGTGACTACAGTTGTTCAATCTTAATATTATAAAGCGACTAGAATACTTTTTGTGTACCAAAAAAACAAAATAACAACTTTATTCAACAATATCTAGAGATGGGCTATTTCAAAACACTGCTTCATGAAGCTTCGAAACTTTACAAATCTTTTGTTTCGAATCAGTGGTTCGGAGCGTGTATCAAACTACCAAAGTCACGTGAACCATTGAAATTTCGAAACACTTATGACATAACGAAGCCTCGTTTACTGAAATCACATGACTTTGGCACTCTGAACCACTGATTCGAAACAAAAGATTCGTAAAGCTTCGAAGCTTAATGAAGCAGTGTTTTGAAATGGAGTATCCTTTTGGCGTTCCTATTCTGACATCCAAAGGCACAACAACATTTTTTTCCTTATTTAGTGGATCTCGCCTGTTTTCCTTCACTTGTTACTACTGTTTTTCTGGCACCACAATGCGCGTGCAACTGCAGTGATGTAACTGTGACGTCTTCTCCCAGATGACCATTTATGACCATTTATATGATGCTTATTTTGTTGTATTGAAACCAGAATTTTGGAAATTCTGCTGAGAAAAAAAAAAAAAAAAAGCCTTTGGAACAAAATGGTCATTTTTGAGTACTATTCTTTTAGATTTCATTCCAGCACACAATAATCGTATGATAGAAATGCAACAGTACACATTGTCCATCGACCTGACGGCAGCGCAATCTGGTCACATGGTTGAAAGATGTAGAAATCAGGCAAAGAAAGAATGCTTTCAATCTCACACATTCTCCCAGGAGCAAATGTTACCTCAACCTGAATGGAATTGCTAATCGAAGTTGCTCAAATATTTCATCTCACGGAGTCCGCCGCTTGCCGCATTTTCATTTCCCATTGCAGACACGGCCTGCCATTTGCAGATGGTGCGAGCAAATGTTAATTCACCCCTGCGCACATCAGCGCCGACAGGGCGCCCGAGAGGCCGTGAGTTAACAGAGGAGGGCGGGGCGTTTGACTGGGGTGTTTACTTAAGGTAATGTAATTGAGTTGTGCCACAGGATCAAGCCTGTATGCACTGACAGCCCTGAGGGGGAATGGACGGCCAGCGTAAAAGGGGGTCAGTGAAAAGGCTGTGTACTGCAGAAAAGCTCTTGCCCCACTTTTTGGCAGGCCTTGTGTTTTAAGGAACCTGAGTTCCTGAAGTAGTTTAATCTCCCCCTTACCCCCCCCGCTGGATGAGTTGACAATTCACCTGCTTGGGCCTCTTCCAGGTTACTGTAGCTCTCAGTTCACTTCAGGGAATCATGGGAACTTTTCCATTTTCTCGAATTAGGACAGTCCATCCAGATACCAGAACAAGACCTCTCAATGCAGCCACAAGGAGAAAAAAAAATACATACCAGTAAAACCAAGCATGACAAATTTTAACTGTAAAAAGAGGCTTTTTTGACTTGAATTCATCTACAGAATTATATTAAGCAATGCAAATGTCTTTACTGAACTTAAAATGTCAAGTTGCTATTACTTAAAATCTGCAATCAATATAATAATATCCATTAGCAATAGGTAACACTTTACAATAAGATCCCATTAGTTAAAGTTAGTTAATGCATTAACTAAGGTTACACTTTATTTCGATGGTCCACTTTAGACATTCTACTAACTATAAGTAACTTTGAGACTCTAGACCACTAGTACTACACTAGGTTAGTAGAATAAGTTTACATGTAGTTGCAAAGTTACTTACTTAGTCAGTAGAAGGTCTGTTGGGGAGCATCAAAATAAAGTGTTAGCAGATATTAAGCAGACTGTCTACTAATATTCTAATCAATGGTAGTTGACATGTAGTTGCAAAGTTACTGATAGTTAGTAGAATGTCTAAAGTGGACCATTAAAATAAAGTGTTACCTTAACTAACAATGAAGAATACATTTCTTACAGTATATGTTTACTTTAGTAAATATAATAACAAATATAACTGTTAGTTCATTGTTAGTCTTTAGTAGTATTTTTCATTGTTAGTTCATGTTAAATAATGTAAAAACAATGGAACTTTCTTGTAAAGTGTTACCGCTATATATACTAGCTTTAAATTTGATTAGATTTTTTATTAGATTAGGTAAACTGCAAAAATGTAAATAAAAGAGGCAAAAGGTCAAAGAATGCAACCACATGAATATTTTGGTTCCCTCTTCCAGCATGCACTAGGAAACTATTTTTTTCTGTTTAGAATTAAACAAAAACAAACACCTGCTTTGATTGCTTTGGTTTCGTCTTCTGAAAATCTTTGCTTTGCCTTCTGAAAAGCTGCACAGTGATGCATTACTTGTGTTCCTAAAAGTTTAAAAGCTGGCGCTTTAGAAAGATAAGTAAACCACAGTAACTACAAAAATCAACTGATTCTTTAGTTGTTTTTCAGCATGATTACTTGATCTAACAACCATTTTTACAGTGTATAGCAGCAGCCTGGAAGACAAAATTGAAGTAATATGGATGTTTGGAGAGAGCTCGGCTATGAACACACTTTGTCCTCTCATATCTTTCAGATGGATGTAACTGGTTATGTAATCCATAGCTGAATGTGTGCAAACCATGTTATAAAAGATCTCCCGTGTCCGGTATTGAAGATTAGCACTCTGAGAACATAACAGATCTGCCAGCTCAATGGGTGCAGTCCACTATCTGCACTTAATCAGAGACTACAGCAGTGAAAGTGTCAGAGTTTTCAGTTTTGCTCCGAGAACAAACTAGGATGAACGATCCCTCTAAGCACACACATAGAGACCCCTACATTCTTAAACTCTTATCATCGAAATAACCCACCGAGTCGAGTGATTTGCTTCACAGCCGGAAGTAAAATGAAAGGGAATCTGAATCTCGCTTTTTGCACATTTTGGCAATCAAGTAACAATAGGAGGTGTGAGATAAAAGGTCACGTCAGCGGGGAAAGGGCAACATGAAGTTCAGTTACATTCGAGCAAAGCAAATTTCTGATCAGGATCAGAGAGTGAATGTTGAAACAGGTCGGCATCAAAAGCCAGACAATGAGAGAGGCATCAAACTCCTGCTCTCTGATGGAAACACTTAACCAATAGTTAGATTGTCATATACTGTTATTTATTGTTGCATGCATTTCTAATGCATTTCACTGTAAAAAAAAAAGAAAAAAAAGAAAATAAATAAAAAGTCAGGTGATTTAAAAAAAAAAATTGTGGTAAAATCTATAGTAATTGGTTTATTTTGAAAAAAAAAAAAAAAAAAAATTATACAATATGACTGAATCAACCTGAACGCATTGAAATATCTTTAAAGGTCAGATCAGGTATAAATAATACAAGGAAAGTTTAGACACGATGGGCCCTATTTTAATGATCTAAGCGCATGGTCTAAAGCGCACGGCGCAAGTGCACCATGGCGGATTCGCTATTTACATGATGGAATTTGCAAGCGGAAAAACTGAACGCATCTCTAGCGAGGAAACAGATCTGCTCGTGTGCAAGGTTAAAGCGCGTGAGCAGACCATCTACGGGACAAGCCGGATTCCACTGAAGCATTTTTATCTTTATGCACACAATAATAATCTTTTACTTTGTAATCCTTTTATTTTTAATATTTGGCATGTTTGTGTGCTGCTGCGCGTCCCTGTGTGTGTAACAAGCAGAGTGTACGCGCGTTGTGCACCCGCCTATAGGCGCATATTACTAATGCGCTCTTTAAATAACAAAAAAAAAAAAAATATTGCGCCATTGACTTTAGACCAGCTTGGTCAATGTCGCAGTTGTTTTCAGTTCCTCAAAATAGCAACACGCCAACAATGCACCTGAACACACCTCATTTTCAGACTAGCACGCCCATGGGCGAACAGATGGGCGCAAATACATTTGCTATTTAAACAACGTGGTGCTGGATGTAAAAATGATAACTGCATCAGGCTGAAACTAGCAAAAAACACTTGCGTCGCGCCTGGCGCCGCATTCTGCCGGGTATATCATAGAGCCCATAAACTTATATTCTAATTACTATTTTTTTTTAAATTTAAATAAATATTAATAGTTTTAAATAAAAATGCTTTTTTAATTAAAATAAATGTTGTAGTGACCAAAATATGTTAAACACATCAAAACTATCTTATATTGCTTTGCCTCTCTTTGTCTAGCTCCACTTTGGACCGATTTATGAGGTGCATTCTGGGATGCATTTTAAATAGTATTTAAATACCACCTGTATCCTGGACCTTTCACTATCCATTTCAACTCACCCATTAAAATAGAAAAATAAAACAAAATAAAAATAAATAAAAACATAAAAAATAACCATAATAAGTAAATTATATTAATAATTGACAGATAAATCTATACAATGTACATAGTATGTGTGTATATATATATATATATATATATATATATATATGTATGTATATCAGTCATACTTTTACATGGGTGTTTAATTCATTCTAATCCATAGTTGTTTTATAATTGACTGTTTTTCAGTGTTAAAACAATACATAAGTCCTCAAAGATGTATTAAAGCTCTTTTAAAGCAGGAATCAGGATTGTTTTTTTTATTCTATTTTTTGGAGCCACTTGGTGGTGCTGGTGCATTGTGGGCTATCATCTCGTCTCATTCTCCCTCCCTCACCCTCGCTCACCCTTGTAATATAATGTGAGATGAGGGGAACTGTTATGGCAAATTAAATGAAATTAAGAGGGAAAAACAGCTTCATTCACCTCTGTCGTGTGTGATTTCAGAGCTGTCTCTCTGATGGAGCTGCCCCGATGGCCTCCGAGTCTGGTGGTCGTGACAACCGGCTGCCCCAGGGCCTGATGGGAGCCCAATATCTGGGCCTCCTCTGTTTCATAGCAGTCTATCTCCCTGCGAGTCCCTGTACTCTTTTTTCCTCTCTTTCTTTCTCAGTGCAGGGCTGATGGCCTTTCAATTATCACCCTCACTCAGAGCAGACAGATCTTGGCCCAGAGTTCCAAGGTGTGTGTGCATGGGATTCTTTTTTCATGTGCACATGGTGCATCGGGGTCCCTTCTTCTGTGCACATTGTGAGGCTTTCAATAGAGTCTTACACACTGTGTCACCACCAGTTGGGTATAATTTTTGAACTGGAACAAGGAATGAAAAAAAAAATGTCACAGAAGGATACGGATAAGGATACAGGAAGGGAGAAACACAGGGCTTTGCACCCCGAGTGCTTGCAGCACATACTGGAGTTATATCAAAGGCCTTCTTTCTTTGTGCACAGGGCTCGTTTTTTTTCTGCCTTGGGTCCATCTGCCATTGGGAAGCAGTTGAAAGAGAAGAAAAGCTGGACCCAGCTGGAAGGACTGGCCACTTAGAAGCTCTCCACCTTAGGACAGTGCTGTGACAACTCTCTGACTGCCGTATCTCATTCAGAGGCACAATCCTGCGGAAAGCCCAGAGTGGCACAATTTACAGTACAAACATATTGACCCGCGAACACATCAGCAGTCCATTTGCTCGTAAACCTCTCTCATAAATCTCTCCGTTGTTGCACCATTGAAACCTAGTAAACGAATCACAGATAGATTAGCTAATCAACAGCCTCGTGACTGGCATGTTTATGAGAATAATATATGGATTTAGTGTTAAATGTGAAAATAAACTTGAAAAAACTTCTACTTGTGTCTTCACTTTTTTGCTTTCTTCCTATCACAGGACCGATCGATATTTTCCCACCCTAGCTGGCAACAGTTTCTGTGCAGCTGGTAAAGTATACTGCATTATTGTGGAGCCTCCTCATAATATACCTTTTTAAATAGCTTAATAATGAAATATAATTGCTAATACAATAAGGAACTTTGGAGTGTGCTATATTGAGAATATAACAATACACTTGATAAGGGCTGCCATCTCTCACGCATTCAGTGTGAGACTCATGCAATTGACACTGTTCTCACGCTCTCACACACACATCCATTTTCTCAGGCAGTGAAAAAACATCGCAGAGCAAAGAGGACACTGACAACCCGCCGACAGACAAGACAGAGCAGGTTACTTTTGATATGAAACAAAGTCTCAGCTTTCAAAATCTATCAATTTTATTATAAAATTCACCGTTTTGGGGCTCTTTAATGTGACGTGACCAATCGCTGTAGTGCCTCAGTTCAAGTGGCACGTGAACGGATCTGTTCCTCTTTATTACTAGTTAAGCACCAAATAAACATGAATGAACAACAGATGGTATGTTGAAAGATACAGTATATATTTATCAGTATATAGTTACATTAATTGTAATATAAGAATGAGTTGGTAATTTTAAACTTTGATAATAATACCAGCATGTTTACAGCATTAACTGATAGATTTGTTTCCTTGAAAAAAATTAACATGTAAGCCCTACTGTACCTGATATTTAGCAAAATGAATGCTAAATGCTAAAATGCTCCATCATGTTTAATAACGTACACCTACACTAAACCCTAAACCTACCCGATAGTGTTAACAAAAGCAAATGTGACATAAAAACGCAGTTGTAAGTGTGGCATTTTAGCTTGTTTTTGAACTCTTGTCTTTGAGCTCTTTTACTGTGACTCGTTTTTCACGGGATTCGTAGACTACCCGAGCTCTTCCCATCACAAATACAATTCTATACCAGCTGAGCTACCGAACAACCTCTCTCTCTCTCTGAGGTTATTACCTCAGTAAAACTGAACATCTGGAGCTGGGTAAGTGATGCAAACTCCAAAATATATTTGTTTACAAATCATGCACTATGGTAAAAAGTGTTTTGAGGTCATAAAATAATTGTGTAAGGAGCCGAGTGAAAATAAGTCTTTATTAATTCATAATCTGGCCCTGTAATCATAATTGTGTGTGAAAACGATTAAAAGTGCTTGCTGTTTTACTCCCTTTAGTGTTCATTTCTGTTAGAAACTGCAGTGATATGTACGTATTGGTACTTATTTTGCGACACAGGTACATTTTTCCAATGAGCCTGTGTTGCAATATTTATAATATGGCATCATACCTCAATAAAGGCACTGGTTTAACAATGTAATGCATAATTCAAAATACAGGTAAAACACCTGTGAAGAATAAATTCCTTCATATTACAACTGCACATTGTGCCCTATTATTATGAATATATCAAACAGATCGTCACCTTGGAATTATAAGGTTCTATCTGACATTTTTGTCAAAATTGATTGATTTATTCACATATTCTTTGTTTTTTTTTAAGTTGTGTATGTTTTGGGACTTTTTTTTAGAAAACAAAAAGGTTCTATCTGCAAAGGTCTATGAAATGCAAAAAACTTTGAAGCTCAATATCTCAAAACTGCTCAGAATGCAGATAGAACCTTATAATTCCAAGGTGGCGAGATATATATATTTTCATAATATTGAATATAGAAACCTTTCCTTTGTGTTGCATGCTACAGCTCATATCTGCAGTAGAACTTGTCTATTAATTACGTGCCACATTTTGAGGTCTGATTATTAGATGAGATAAATTAATACTGATTCAGTGCAGTCAGAGTTTGACTGAGCCGTGTAGGTCTGGAATTTCAAATTATTTTTATGTTTCTTTTTCTAGGCTTTGTGTTAATGTTTGCGTCTACTTCAGGGGTGTGCAGGCAGGTGTGTTGAAACAAGTTGGAGCTAAACTCTGCAGGACAGTGGCCCTCCAGGACCGAGTTTAGACACCCCTGTTCTAGATGATTTATTAAAGTTTTCCAGCCAAGTGCAGTATTGCTGTTTGATTAATATTTTGTAGTAGCCAATGATGTTTGTACACTACAATTCAAAAGTTTAGCGTCATAAATTCTTTAGCATTGAGACAGCTGTGAATTAGATCAACTGAATCATTAAAAAGAACATTTGTTCATTTATCACACATGGCACGGATGTCAAGATTTTCATTGAAAAGTACGTCTGTTCCTCATACAAAGTCATATGGCTTCAGAAGACCTTTTAATATAGCGCTAATATAGTCACTACTTTTGTGGTAGTTTTGGGATTTTTGTGTTCTACAGAAGAAACTCATAAGAGTTTGGAATGATATGAGTGTGGGTACATCTATCCTTCTATAACACATCACATATACAGGCTGAACACCAAGCTATAGCACAGAGTTTTCCTGAGCCTCTGCACTCTCAGACTCTGATGCAGCTTGAGTGACTGTCCAGTGCGGCACAGCAAAATATTTCCCTCCTCCTCTCCCTCCCTCGCTCACTCTCTCTCATCTCTGTCCACAAGGAGCAAAATAACCTTGAGGAGAAGTGATCAGAGCAGCCTCCATCTTCCAAAGCCTACTAATGGGCTGTTTCTGTCCTTTACCTCAGACAAACCAGCAGCTTTCCTCCACTCTCTCTCTCCTTCTTCCAGGATTCTGTGGTTAATGGGCTGCTGATAACTCTCTGCCTCAGACTAACCAGAGGCTGATATAATGTACTCTCTTATATTGTGTGGCTAACACACACACTGGCCTGGCTGCGAATGCCCCACTTTGGCTCTTTTAAAAACTCAAACAGCCTTTCTGTGGCTCGTTTTGAAAATTTCCCCTGCAAACATTCTGTATCCTCCTCTTTAAGTGGTGCCCTTATTAGTTGAGAGGAGAGGACTTCCTTGTAGCTGTGTTTTTAAAGGCAGGGCATCTATTAGCATTACATATGCATGGCATAGAGGCCTTTAATGAAATGGGTTAAAGTACCACACGTTAAAAATGCAGCATGTTCAGGTTTGTGTGCATGTTCTGTTGTAAGTGCAGTGAGGCACTACAAGAAGGAAGGTTGTCACCCTCAGCACATTTAAAGACTCGGGTGAGAATTCACTGAGAATGTATCAACTGAAAATGTTGTTTATTAGCACATTTCAGCTCTGTATTCGCTAATGGAATTATGCAGTTAAAGGTACAAACACCTAAATATTAGTATTCAATGCAATTTGCATAGTCCTGAGTGTCAATGCATTCATTGCCAATGCATTTTTCTTTTTTAAACAACTCGTCACCTATAAGGTTCTGACATTTGTGTCAGAATAAGAATGTGTGAGTTATTCACACATTCTTATTCTGTGACAACTTATTTACACTACGTGATGTGTGTTTTTTTTTATTTATTTTTTTATTTTTTTTGTACATTTTGTGTACATTTTTGGACTTTTTATTTAGAAAACAAAAATGTTCTATCCACAAAGCCGAACTCTAACTTGGTTCTACTGAATAAGGTTCTTCTTTTAAAACTACTAAACTTCAACTTAAAAATATTTGAAACTTAAAACCTTTTAACTTTCTGGCTAACTTTTCAATCCATGCTGATCTCTAGAAAAAAAAAAAAAAAAGCTCTATCACCTGCACCCCTTTTCTGTGGAAAAATGTCCCAGTATTACAGTAGATGCTTTCTGTCTAAACCAGAAGGAACTTAAACTAATGGCTCCTGAACTACCAGTCATTAGAGTATTAGTAGGCTGTTAGGTTAGGGTTAGTAGAATAAGTTGATGTAGTTGCAGAGTTAGTCAGTAGAATGTCTGTTGGGGAGCATCAAAATAAAGTGTTAGTAGATATTAAGCAGACAGTCTAATACTCTAATGACTGGTAGTTGACATGTTGTAAAGTTACTTATAGTTAGAATTTCTAGTGAACTATCAAAATAAAGTGTTACCAATAAATATAGTATAAGCTGTAGAAATAACCATTAAATAAACATCCACATGTATATGTATGACAACCGAGTTGCACAATTAAATTACACAATTAATTAAACTAAATTAAGCTCCAGTAGTTTGAGACCAAACATAGTTACTGACAAATCTTATAGTTACTTTGGTAACATGGTTAAATGGTTGTTTAGAAATTGAGAAAATGGAAGGATTATTTACTTGTCTTCCTGTCATGCTGTAAAAAGGGTCCATATGATGTCAATTCCTGAGTGTCACAATTTTAAGGAATGTTTCATTATTTGTAATCAGAGACAGCTAACTTATGGTTATTTAAATAAGTTAATAATTTATTGTTTTTACAAAAAAGTATATATTTTTTTTTTTTTAATTTTAATGAGTTGAATATCAGTTAAAGGAGCAGTGTGTAAATTTTAGTGGCATCTAGCGGTGAGGTTGCAAACTACAACTAACGGCGCACACCCCTTGCACCCCTCCCTTACGGTGGCCGTCTGGCCGACATGTCGTCATTTCGTCGTCTGAGAGAGCAGAGAGTAGCTTGTGGGAAGCAATGAGGTTTCTTCTTACTTCTAACAAAGAACGGTCTCTGCTTCTAATAAACCAGACGATGACGACTACTACTACTACTACTACTACTTTGTGCATATTCAACGTAGAGACGATGCAAGCTGCCTCTAAAAACACAAACGATTTAGAATAAGAACAACATAGTGACTAAACGCGCTCTGTAGAGTGTTTGTCCGTTTAGGGCTGCTGTAGAAACATGCCGGCGCATAATGGCGACTTGACATGGAGGGGGGACCTGCGGTGTATGAGATAGAAATGACTCATTCTAAGGTAATAAAAACATAACGGTTCATTATGTAAGGTCTTTGTACCACTGAAAACATAGTTATGTATAGTATATTGCATTTCTGCCAATAGATCCTCCCAAATTTTACACATTGCAATTTAAACAGATTATATCAAATTGACATCATTGCTTTAAGTGGAAAAAGCCAACCTACTTTACTTTAAAACAACCTACTTTCATGCTATGTTAATTGTTAAAGTTTATTGCAATCTTGCCTCCTTACTTAGCATTATGAACAAGCACACTTGCACATTTTAGTAAAATCTTTCCTGCTTAACTGGAGTAGTTTCTTTCACTAGGGCAGTGTACTGTAGTTCTGTTTAGTGCTGACATAGTGCCGTTGAGCACACTGAATCCCTTATAAGATACTCTCAATTCCTGCTCTCAATATTGATTTGATAATAACAATTTAGGTTAAGCCTAACCCGCATTGCCTTATTTTTTAGATTTTCCCGTTGATCTGCTTTGAGCTGTAGCAACATGCGATGCAGAATGCAAATCGCAGTGATCTGAAAAAGCAAACAAACAAACTAGCGCACAAAAAGAGCAACAGTGAAAACTTGAGAAGGAAAACAGCAATGAAACTTCGATTACACCCCCACCCCTCTCTCCTACTGTTTTCCAGCAGTATAGCCACATAAGACATCGCTGTTCGTGCAACATGACTGTCGCACACCCAAGAGACCTATTAAGATGCATGCGAAGAAAAACACCAGATTTCAAGGGAATCCCACAGGGGTGAATCTACAATGTTAAGATCATTCATTGGATGGCACCCACGGACAAAAGTTTGTTGAGTTTCGAGCGTGATGTCATACCTCACACATGCTGCTTCCGTTTGAATAATAGGCCAAACTATTATGTCAGATTACTGTGGTTAATGAAACTGCTTGATATTTTATGTTTCTGTGTTCAGTTTCTCTTTAGTATTATGCATTTATCTATTTTTAAATCCAGAAACAGTTGGAAAGCTGCATATTACTTCAAGTCACACAGCAGGAAGGATGTGTTAATATCAGCTATATAGAACATGTGATGCTACATGATGATCTGGTTGGGGGGAAAAAAATTCAGCATTCTAGATAAAGGTTTAATGGTAAATTTTCTACTTACATAAAAGTTGTTAGAAAATGTGCAAGTTAGGCCCAATAAACTTGTGCTGTTAAGTTTGTCTTAAACTTACTTCTGAATTCCTTCTGATGTTTTCATGACAAAATGACTCACTTCAGTTTGAATTCTCACCACCACTGATCTTTAACAGCGTCATTGCTTGTGTAAGCTTAAAGGAGCTGTTTACTGAACAAAATGACATTTCAAATTGCTTCTTTAACTTCTGAGAAGGGAAAAGATTGGTCTGTGTCACAAATGTTTCTAGGAAGATCAGTTTTGTGCAGGCTTGATTCATCATTAAGCACTTCAACTCTCCTGTTCAATTGCGGACATTTTGAAACGCTTGAGTGAACAATATTACTTTTTGGAAAAACATAGAAGAGAAAAGGAATCTTTATACAGTCGATAGAGCACACACTTACTTTGGAGATCCTGAGGTAGAGATTTACCTTGTCTTTATGCTTGAAGCGGAGTACCTAAAATACCCTTAACCATGGTAAAATCACTGTAACCACGGCCATTCATGCATCTTTGGTTTTAGAAAATGGTGGCAACAGCAATATGATAAAAATCATGAATGTTCCATTTATTATTCTTTTTTTTTTTTTAATTTTTGAGCTTCTGTTTTCTGTCACAATATGTCAACATCCCTCAGATATGTTGATTTAGATTTGGATTTATAGATAACTTTCCTCATCCTCAAGTAGGTCATATTAGTAGTTAGTAAGACAAGAAAAAAACAAATGGCTCATGCATTTAATACGTGTGATCTGCGAAATTATGGTTGGTTATTTTGTCAACACTATCATCTTACAAAACCGTCTTATTTTCTGTCAGTGCAAAAGACTAGACACTTCATTGTTCATTGTTTCAGCTTTAAAAACCTCCAAATTTACACTTGTAAGTAATTATTGCATTTCATATGTAGGCTACTGTGTGGTTTCCACAGTTTTGTAAAGCCTTGTTTTATAGAAAAAATGAATTGTCATTGAACTTAATTTTCATCCCATGTTAAAAAAGCCAACATACTTTAATGATAAGATCTGTTTCAAGGGTCCAGAATGAAATATTCATGGAGTAGTGGACATGATGGTGTAGATAAAAATGGCTGTAAATTAAACAGCCCCAAACCAAACCACACAATGAATTCCCATTGAAGCTCTTGTGCTGTAATCTTGGAACTTTTATTGTACTTAGTATATGAAAAATGAGCCAACATTGAACTCAACCCCTTAGGTGAAATCACAAAGCCCAAAGGTGACGACTGGGAGTCAAGTAAAGAAGAGGAAATTACGAATCTTTTGGTTGAAATGTGAAAGAGCAGAAGCCCTGCAGCTTGACCTTTGATGGCACCTAATTAAAAGTGTGGAACAACTCGAACTTTATAAAACTGATTAGACACTGTGCAGAGGACAAAAATCAATACAGTGATACTAGTCTGTGCCATAATCAGACTATATATTCTCTCTGTGGGCTAGAAGGAGATACAGTATGGTACTTTCCAAGGATAGGATACAAAACAGGATCTGATTTTTTTTTTTTTATATCCTTTTCAACAAATGGAGAGTGAAAGGACAGGCCTAACTTTTGTCTGATATTTGGAGTCATGTTCGCAATTGTCCCTCCAACATTAATTGTTTTTGAAACAGTGAAATATCATGTGAAAACATTATTGAAACTTTTCTTATGAAATATGTAGATGTAAAACTAGTTCAGGTCCCACTTTATATTAGGTGTCTTTAAATACTATGTACTAACATTTAAGACTTATTGTGTTCATACATGTTTTTACAGTGTACTTATTTAAAAAAAAAAAAAAAAAAAAAAAAAACCTGCCTGTAATTACATCTGTAATTAATTTCTGTAATTACATTTATAATTACACTGTTGACCCATCCCTTACACCTTAACTCACCCTTAAACCCATTCCACCAAACCTGTCCCTAACCTTACCCATATTCCACCTCAATAGCAGCAAAAGTGTTTTGTAATACAATATGAACACAATAAGTACACTGCACTTATTTTTTTGATGCAAGTACATAGTAGTTAAGGACACCTAATATAAAGTGGGACCCTGGTTCAAATATGTATGTTTTAAGATATACTTCAAGAAAGTCTGTAATATATAAAAATATATTGATTTATTTATGCATTTCTTCCAGTCCTGTTTTAGCAACTCTTGGTGCATACTAACTGTGTTTCAATATGTCAATTACTGTAAGTCAAAAGTTGGTATATGTAATTTTTTGTGTCAAAATATAAGTGCTAGCATAATTAAGGGTGTGTTCACACTTGGTAGGTTTGGTTCGATTAAAATGAACTCTGGTACAATTGCTCTGTAAGTGTGAACGCTACCATGTGAACACTGGTGCGCACAAAACAAGTGAGACCGAGACCCACTTTTTCAGGGGATCTTGGTCTGCTTCCAAACAAACTCTGGTGCGGTTTGAATAAAATATGAACGTAACATAGACCAGAGACATCTAAACGAACAAAAAACAGGTTACTACAGAAAATATGTCATAAAAGCTGTCGTTTTTGTTTTGTATCTTTAGGTTTGGTGTTAAAAATGACAGTGTGAATGCTAAGCAAACCAGGACTAAATGTATCATTTTCTTTTTTGGGCCGGACCAAAATAACCAAGAAAACTAAACTACAAGTGTAAACCATAGACTGTAAAAAAATATGGATGTAGTGTCTGTGACGTCACCTGTAGATTTCTGAAGAGAATTTTTGTAGCAAAAAAGCGGCCGTTGCCATCTTGGCAGCGCGTCATCGCTCATCACTCCCGGATAACTGAAAATGGGCAAAGAGGCGGGACGTGGTTAGAACCGAGGTGCCTGGTTGCTGAAACCACGCCCGCCTAGCGCGACGTGATCATGTTAGCACGTTAAGGAGCTATCTATCTATCTTAGATACTATCTAATATATTAATAAAGATTAGATGCTATCTAATATATTAATAAAGATAAGTTATATCATTTGAAATTTCTAAAGGTTTACTGTCAACCTACAGTGTCTTTTTTACGATATAGATGCTCCAGCAACAGTAATATTGTAATTTGTGTCGGGTGTGCAAATGACAACAAGCAAAATCAAAATGGGACTTCATACCTTTGTAATGAAATAGCGATCGTGAGATAAATCCAATCTGTCGCACTTGGATAAAATGTCCATGAGTGTCCACTGAAAAACAAACAACAGCACTTATTGTCCACAAAAGCGTTAAATCCATGAAATATTGATATATTGTTCATTGTTTGCATCACATTTCTTCTGAATGATCTGTTCTCCATCATCGTTCTTCAAGAAATTATGCAATCTGAGCAGCGTTTATGTTGTAAAACTGTATACAATCGTATACATTAGACTCACATACAAATGAGCCCGGGTCCAAAGTATAATTTTTCAAAATAGTGCAGCAGTTTTAGTTATAATATCCAAGCAGTACTGTCGGATTTTGTGGTGTCTTGAGAGGCATATTCTCCAGCCATTGTCATTGTAGTAAATCTCACGAACAAAACTTTTAGCCAATGCCAAGACGATCCAACAACATGTGTTCTGTTTATCTTCCGCGTGTGTGTTCCGCATGTACATGGATGCACATCTGTCTCGACCATTAACACAGCAAGCCATATTATTTTGTATGAAATAATCCCGAAAAAAGCACAAACATGGCAGAGATGCCAAGTTCAGCGGCTGGAATTAGCTGAGGTAACGTGAGGGCTCACAGACAGCAGCGGCAATCCACCTGTCACTCAAGTGGCCACGCCCTTAATTATGCAGAACTTGAAGGCTCAATATAATTTAAACGGATGAGTTATAAAAAATTCACCCCCCTCAGAGTTGTCATGAAGGGCAAAATTAGCTGTATAGACAAAACTACAATTTGTATCAGGCTGTAAACATGTTTTTTTCTGATGTGGAGTTGGTCATTTTAACATGGGACTCAATGAGATTGTGCTCTCTTTTGGAGCCTGTCCCTAGCGGCCAGTCGATGAATTGCAGTTTAAATCACTTCCGTATTGGCTTCAAGAGAAACTGGGGAAGGTTGCCGCTGGGTGTGAACACACCCTAAGTTGTTTCAAACTTAGCAAGTAATTGAAAGATGGTTTTCCTCAATAGTGAAATCACAACACTGCACTTTTAACTTCTAGCTCAACCAGAAGCATGTTGTGAAGAGCATCACGAAAGTTGAACATTGGTAGATGGGAGGCAAGAAAGAATGGACGATTGGAGTGATTGGATGCTTTGGAAACAATCATTTTTGCAGTTCCACTTCACCTTTAGTCATTATTCTTACTGAGATCAGTGTCATTCACTCTTCATTGTTACAGCTGATACATGCCTACGCACTGTATGTGTGTGCACCCAATTTGTTTGCTGGCTTCACATCTTTTCGAGGCATAATGCGAAGTTGCTGGATGTTAATGGGCTAGAATAAAAGCACATGAATTTTTCATTTATGTAGCCACTGTGAGCTGTGATGTTAATTTCAAGGTGCTCTGCTGAGAACTTGGAACATTGTTTGAATATTCATTATTTCAGTGGTAATTCAACATACTTGAATATCCTGCGAGGAGGCATAATTGTGCGGTTTTAAGTGTAAAATGATATGCTGCTCTTAAATATTGATGTTTTCAACCCACGCAGAGTGGAAACAATTCTAGTCCATTTGTTTAGTTCAGCAAAAAAACACAAGCACATTAGCGGTTCACTCAAACTCACTACTACAAATCTGCTCTAGACATTATACCATATTATATCCCCAAAGGCTAATTTTTCTTACTTTGAAAACACTCATGAGAGAAAATCATGAGATTTTACAAATATTTATGCATTTTAACATAAAATACAAATATAGCTTCCTTATTTTGCTTTAACTTTTGTGTAGTCAGCTAGCATTTAGCATTTTGGGGTGAATCTCACAGAATCTTGAGCAGATCATGTTTCCACTTTATAATCTACTTAAAATGGAAAGTAAATTTGCATTAAATTTTTAGGGCAATTAACCGCATTGGAATATCTAAATTAGTTTCAATATTTATTGTTTGAAAAATATTTTTAACAATACATACATTGGACATTTTATTCTAAAATGTTCATAAAATGCGTAATTTGAGATGTTTTGGACATGGCCTAGCAGTGAAATATTCATGACAATGACATTGTGGAAAAATTAAACTAGTCAGAGTCTGAAAAGTGTGTTTTAACTGTTTTATTTTCTAAAAGTCCACAGCATCAAAAGTTCTCATGGAAACATCCATGTACAGTGAATGCGATATGTATTTAAGAGAAATTTACTGCTGTCAGTGAGTAATGCAATGCATAACTGAGCCTATAACTGTCATTCAATGGACTCCTCTCAAATTAGTAAGTACTTTAAATGATATAAGAACTTGTGATCATGTTTGGTATAAAAGCGGAATCATTTAATATGCAGCACAAACCAATCAAGCTGCCTGGCGAGTCGTTTAATGATGCTCTGTAAACCAAGAGTGAAATAAGCTAAAATAAAAGAGCCACATATAAAAGTATATAGCTGGGAAGAACTCTGGTTTGTGGCTTGCCTCTCATAAAAACAATCATATTCACCAACGGGAATGCCCACTGCTCCGTTGTGGTAGTATCCTCTGTAGAAATGAACTGTGGTGTAGTTTAAAACATCATAAAAACCGTCTGGAGGATGTTTGGAGATGCCTCAAAAGCAATGAGAGGTGAAACAGACAGGGTGGACCGTAACAGTTTAAGAAGAGTCTTTCATTAACCTTAGGGGGCGTATTGATGGATTTAGCTGTATTTTTAATGGAAGCTGTGATAACCTGACACAAGGAATTTTATAGCCGTTCTGCAGCAGTCAGATGACCGGGAAACTAACATTAAGAGAAAGAAAACACAATTTGGTCCCACTTTATATTAGGTGGCCTTAACTACTATGTACTTACATTTAAATTAATCATTTGATACAATGCACTTATTGTGTACATACACATTTTTACATTGTAGTTATATTTTTAAAACTACATGTATTTACATATGTAATTAATTTCTGTAATTACATTTATAATTACACTGTTGACCCATCCCTTACACCTTAACCTAGGGGTTTTCAACCTTTTAGGGCATGTGCCCCCCTATGTTTATCTAATTTCAATCACGCCTCTTGCGTCCGACAGGGTATTAGTTAAAACTGAAACATTAAAAATATAAATAGCTTACCAACTTTAGGCTGGGCTTGTTTTTGATTCAGTATAAAAAAGTTTTTATCATCTCTGGTGTTCTTGATTTTTACAAGCCACCAGTCCACTTTGTTTTTACCGGTAGTTATTTTTGCTCAAATCCAGTTGCGCCAAACCTGCTGTAACCATAGCAACATGGTCTCCAACCAATACGCCTATATAGGTCGTTTGTCACTTCCCTGAAATATGACCCATAGGAGCGTTTACTAAAGTTGCGCCCCTATCGACACTTTCATTTTAATGCATTGTTCCCTTTTATCTGCGTCATATTTCGGGTTTCGCGTAGCTCAATTGGCAGAGCATTGCAATATATAACAATATGCAATCATGTGATCATGCAATGGTAGGTTTGGGGGGGGGGGGGGGTCATTAATAAAAAAAAAAAGAGTTTTGCTAAATGGAAATATGACAAATGGTGTAAAAAGTCCACACATTGCATTTAAATGAAGACGCATTTTGATTGGTAATGGCAGTCATAAGTCATTTCATGACGACAGACATAACACGACACTGTCATTATTTTTAAGCCAGCTAGAGGGCGCATGACTTTAAAACGTAAATAAGGTGCTTGAAAAATGACCCATAGGGTGTTTTTTTTTTTTTTGGAGGACAGTCTGAACCATAGCCAATGATTAGCTGAGAGAGTAGTCAAATTGCCGTCTCTAGTGGATGACTAAAGATTTGCTAGTAAAATCTCACATTTACAGCTGTTTCACTCGAGAATTTCACTGTTTCACTTCTGAATTAACAGGTGCTCGCGCCCCCCTTAACGCCCCACAGGTTGAAAACCCCTGCCTTAACCCACCCTTAAAGGCACAATATATAAACTTTCACCGCTAGAGTTTGCCTATTCAAACAAAGGCGTAGCTTCATGACGCCGAGATTGAGTGAGGAATCTTGGGAGATGTCCCCTTCATCTCACAGCAGGTGAAAAAAAGAATCGGGATGGGACTCGGGCAGAAATCATGTGCAGGGCCAAGTGCTATTGGAGCTGAATGAGGCCACTGGAGCGATTGCTAGTGAGAGACGAGTGCGAAACACGGCTCGAGAGCAGCAAAACTTTTATTATGGTCAAGCGTATGTGGGGTAACGCAGCGCTGTTTATCATATTAGATACATTTGAGTGTGTTGAAAATTATGTTATAATGTTACTCTGTGCGTTTGTTGGCGAATGCTATGAGAAACTTGTTGCACACTGCAGTAAGCTAGATCGATATTAGAATAATATATTAATAAATGCTGGATGGCTTGTGTTTATAAATGGCATGCAATTAATTTTAAAACATATTGTATGATGGAGAAAATGCTGTATTACTGTTACTAAAAATAAAGCTACATCTGATTATGCTATGTTAGCCACTTGACAAAATAGTGTTTTTCTCTGAGGCATGGTAAAAACATGCAGTCACGGAAAATCAAGAAAACGAGATTCAAACAATAAGACTAAACGTGTTGAGCAATATAACAGTAATTAGTTTTATGTTTATAAATGTATCCAAACAGTTGTTCCCTTGTCTAATAAAACATGTAACATATTAAAGCGTCTTTGGTGTTTCCGTGGTTTCTACAAAATAAAACCAGAAACTGAGGGTAATGCAGGTATGACGTCACTGAAAGGCGATGCACGGACACAGTGTCCTGTGTCCTGGTTAAAATTGCTTATTTCTCTGGATTTAAACATTCTTGGAAACATCTGGGATAATGTAAGTACACAAGTCAACAAAATACACTATATTTCCAAAAGTTTTGGGACGCCTGCCTTTACGTGCACATGAACTTTAATGACATCCCATTCTTAATCCGTAGGGTTTAATATGGAGTTGGCCCACCCTTTGCAGCTATAACAGCTTCAACTCTTCCGGAAAGGCTTTCCACAAGGTTTAGGAGTGTGTTTATGGGAATTTTTGACCATTCTTCTAGAAGCACATTTGTGAGGTCAGGTACTGATGTTGGACGAGAAGGCCTGGCTCACAGTCTCCACTCTAATTCATCCCAAAGGTGTTCTATCGGGTTGAGGTCAGGACTCTGTGCAGGCCAGTCAAGTCCCTCCACACCAAACTCACTCATCCATGTCTTTATGGACCTTGTTTTGTGCACTGGTGTGCAGTCATGTTGGAACAGGAAGGGGCCATCCCCAAACTGTTCCCACAAAGTTGGAAGCATGAAATTGTCCAAAATGTCTTGGTGTGCTGAAGCATTAAGAGTTCCTTTCACTGGAACTAAGGGGCCAAGCCCAACCCCTGAAAAACAACCCCACACCATAATCCCCCCTCCACCAAATTTTACACTTGGCACAATGCAGTCAGACAAGTACCGTTCTCCTGGCAACCGCCAAACCCAGACTCGTCCATCAGATTGCCAGACAGAGAAGCGTGATTCGTCACTCCAGAGAACACGTCTCCACTGCTCTAGAGTCCAGTGGCGGCGTGCTTTACACCACTGCATCCGACGCTTTGCATTGCACTTGGTGATGTAAGGCTTGGATGCAGCTGCTCGGCCATGGAAACCCATTCCATGAAGCTCTCTACGCACTGTTCTTGAGCTAATATGAAGGCCACACGAAGTTTGGAGGTCTGTAGCTATTGACTCTGCAGAAAGTTGTCGACTTCTGCGCACTGTGCGCTTCAGCATGCGCTGACCCCGCTTTATGATTTTTACGTGGCCTACCACTTCGTGGCTGAGTTGCTGTTGTTCCCAATTGCTTCCACTTTGTTATGATACCACTAACAGTTGACAGTAGAATATTTAGTAGTAAGGAAATTTCACAAATGGAATTATTGCACAGGTGGCAACCTATCACGGTACCACGCTTGAATTCACTGAGCTCCTGAGAGCGACCCATTCTTTCACAAATGTTTGTAGAAGCAGTCTGCATGCCTAGGTGCTTGATTTTATACACCTGTGGCCATGGAAGTGATTGGAACACCTGAATTCAATGATTTGGAGGGGTGTCCCAATACTTTTGGCAATATAGTGTATATTACACTGTTCTAATGGTTTTTGGATATTTTAATCAAAAAATCTTACATATTGTGCCTTTAAACCAACCCATACCACCAAACCTGTCCCTAACCTTACCCATATCCCACCTCAATAGCAGCAAAAGTGTTTTGTAATACAATATGAATACAATAAGTACATTGTACTTATTTTTTATGTAAGAACATAGTAGTTAAGGCCACCTAATATAAAGTGGGACCCATAAATTTATTGCAGTGAATGAGTGAAAGATAATGACTTGAATACAGAAAGTATTAAAAGCAATTCTTAAGACAGACTGCTGTAAAAATAAATTGTAATCACATTAAAACATCTCAGTTTTACAGAGCATCATGAGGAGAGGACAGTTTTCATGGAAACTTAACTTCAAATGAAAAAAAAATTAAGACTGAATCAAGCTGAGAACTGAATGGGTTACATAAAAATCAATAATAAATGGCCCTAAATGAAAATAACACAGTGGTTGGTAGCTTTATATTTCAGTCAGACAGTCTCTTTCTGTCTAACTGGGTGGTTCTTGGCTAGAATAAGCTGCAATGAGGACCGAACTTTTTTGGTGCATGTGAAAAGTTTGGCTTCTCTAATTTCCCTAATGCATTGACATTGTACAGTTTTAAGTGTGTTGTGTCCAAATGCTTTTTGGGACCACTGCCTACTCACTTTTATAAATCAGAACCTTTATAATTAGAACATTTATAATTTATAATTATTCTGTATCTGCACCACCACTATGAGAGAAGAACTCAGCATTGATTAGCGTTTTAATGAATCTCCTGTGGCAATCACTTTTTATTGGCTAGCCACAATACAAATCACAGCCACTGGTTTCTCTAAATGCCAGAGGAGAATTGCATGCACAAGATGCTCATGTATATAGGTTTTTAGCCTCAAGACATGCTGATGCAATTGTAGGTAACCATTGTTAAACTGTTGTAAGAGTAAAAAAAAGCCCTGCAATTTACTGGGCCCATCAGCGTATGGCTTCAAGCTGAATCCAGGGTGCTTGAGGGGTGTAGTCACCGAGACCAGATCCCCTCACTATAGTGCCTGTTCCCCTGGCCTTTTGCATGAGCTTCTCTCAGTCTGTACCTGGAATCTGTTAGTGGTCTCAAAGCTTGACAGCTGCAGATGTCAATCAAATATTCTTGTCTTTCCCTCATGAATGAGTACGGCATCCAGCTGTGAGTCAGAGATGCATAAAGAAAGAGACAGATGGTAATAGCAATACAGTCCTCATAAAGTCAATGAGTACCGCAGGAAGTATATGCAGTGGATTTCCTGTGACTACATGGATTATTCATTGTCTGTATATATTTACAAATATTATTGCTTTGCATTGTATTATTGCATATATTATATGGTATAAAAATAAACTGAATGATGCCCTATATATCCTTCACTGATTGCTTTAAACACCTGGGTTGGAAAAAAACAGAGATTTTTAGAAATGGCACACAACAGAAGAGTTTTAGTATATCAGCATCAAATCAAAACAGATTTTAGTTTTGCCACACAACACTACAAAATGTCTACCACATTATTTTAGACAGTTATGTTCAGTTTGTTTTAGTTTTCATGGACTTTCAGTTTGTTTTCATTCATCACGTGTCTTTGTTCTGATTCCCGCCACTCGTTTGTCTCCTTGGTTACTGTGATTATTAGTTCATTTGGTTCAGCTGTGTTCACCGCATCATCATCTGTATTTATGTCACTCTACTTTAGTTCTCAGTTGTCCGGTCTCACTAACAGTTATGTGTGTAACTCTCTTGCCTGTTTAGGATTATATTAGTAAACTTTGTGTTAAAACGACTTCATCTGTGTCTTCATCTGTCTACCTGAACACACGCATTACAGAAGACCGGACCAAAAATGGATTTAGCAGCACAGTTTGCTGCTTTGGCCCGGAAGGGTCTCGACTTCGTCCACTACACCGTGGAATTCTGCCGTCTCTCGCCATCCTCTCTCCCTATGACGACGAGACCCTCAGATCTCTATACTGGATAGGGGCCAACTACTACCACCCAGTTGACCTTCCAGACACCCGAGGACTTCGCTGGAGGGACGCTGTCCTCAGGTGTCTGGAAAGCGCATATCCCGGTCCAGATTGCACCAGGAAGCAACCCCAGAGCCCAGCCCACCACCACCTTGCGTCACGGAACGACAGCCTGAGCCCTTTATGTCTGACCTGGCGTGCGAGCCGGGCCAACGAGTCCGTGACAGAGGAGATATTCATGGAGTTCGAGGGAATAGAGGAGTTCCTTGCCCACAACCTCGCCGCAGTGAGTGTGTGCATACTGGACGGGGAAATAGATACGTTGGTCCCACCTGCCCTCCCTCTTCCACCACCACTTCTAGTTCCTGCCCTGTCCTCGTCATCTCCTGTATGCCCCATTGTTCATCCTTCACCTCCTCACTGCTAGGGGATTCCCTGGCTCCGCCTCCGGCCGCTGTCCCCGCTACTCCACCTCGGCCTGTCGTCCTAACTCCTCTGCCACCACTCCTCCCTCCCTTGGCTCCACCGTCGACCATCGGGCCCACAACGTCACCAGGCTCCCTTGACCTGCCAGCTTCGCCTAGGTCGGACATCGCCAGCTCTTCGCCATGGACTTGCGTGCATGCCGCTATGCTCCGGCTCTCAACCCCTGCGGCTCAGTCTAGCTCCGCCCTCCCTCAGGCTCCTTGTCAGTCCTCAATTGCGCCAGTTCCGCCGCAACCCTCCAGTTCTCCCGTTCCACCTCGGGGGGTTGTCGTGACAACTCCGTCGCGGCTGCCGATGCCTACGGTGTCGCACGGATCCATTAACCCTCCGTCTGTGCCCAGGAATCTTTCCCCTGCAGCAACGTCCCTGTCGTCCGTACCCATGGAGGCATTGGATGCTGTCCGACAATGCCGCCATGGGGCGCTACCTGCCTGGGCATCTGGGAATCATCTGGTCTCCGCCCACATAGACCACCTAACTGGCTACTACCACCTCCTGTTCCTCCCTGGTCATTCTTACCATCATCTCTTCCCTGGTTTATGTCTGCCTGCCTGCCGTTGAACGTAATTGAATTAAGGAAAACTATTCTACACAATTCAGTTAGGTTCATACAACAAGACTACAACAAGCCCATTTAAACAAATAATAGTTTGTTGAATAAACTTAAACATGTAAATATAATGAACAAAGCTATGGCTCAATGAGTAAAGCAACATGCATGATAGTTTAATGTCACCACCGACAACCTAACAACAAGCTCTACACTTCAGCACAGTGGTAACCACAAACATTTCAACATAGAAACTCTTTTAAATGTCCAGCATAGCTGAACATTAAACACTAACAAGCCCTTCCCTTTACTAAAAAACACATTAAACAGAACTTAATTCCAACATTCACTTTCCTGATCTATCCCTATAGCAATGCTGGGAACTAGAAATCCACTAGCCAGTTTCAGTCAATGCAACACAAATGATTCATGTAGTCCCAACACAAATGGTTTAAGTTAACTTAACATTTTACAAATTTAATATTATTTAACATAAGTGCAAATGACAATTAAGTAAAAAACTAAAGATTTGTGTTGTTTCAGCTTACTTTATTTAAATAAACTGAGCAAACAGCTAGAATCAGGAAGTTGAGTAAGGATGTGGAATATGGTCATGCAGAATAAGTCATTATTATGGGCTTTATAAGTACTAATAAACAGCCAATATCATAGTAATATGCATGTTAACAAGCATATGGAACACTGTTTGCTGCTGTAAAATTTGTCTTTGATTTATATTAAATTTTTACATCCTGATATGAAATATTCTGATATTCAGAATGAAGCCTCTTTTCTTCAAGCAGCCAAAGTGAAGAAGGTCATTTTGGGTTGCAGTACAAGAAAAGTCACCTGAAATAAACGTGCTTATCAAATCCCCCACACCACCTTTTGTGGTCTAAACTTAAATGGATCTGCAGATGATGTCCCATATCTTGACAAAAAAAGGTCAATAAAACGGATTCTTCCCTGACTGTCATTGTTAATTGGTTGTGTAGGCCTCACCTTGTGATGAACTTTAATCGAATCAATCGGCACAAAACAAAGACGATATCGAATGTGGTGAACCACAGCCAAGAAAAAGTCGATGGATTTCACGTCTTATCATAAAGCTTTGCTGTGATTATTGACCAGAAATAATTATGTGCTTCAGTTATCGTGTAAGTAAATTGCAAATTATTATTCAAAGTTGTACTTTGATGCTGTTTGATATCCATGAGTATATCACGCGTTTTGTGGTTACCTTTATTCTCAAGTAGATCCTTTTTTTCTTAAAAGCATGTTCAGTCTGTTTCAATTTTAAATCTGTAGATCACATAGATAACAAGTGTTCTGAGAATCTCTTTTGTGTTTTGAAAATACCCAGTTCATTATAACCCAAAATCAGAAATTATAATTAAAATCTTTTCTACATTTTGTTTGATGCATCCTCCAATAACTTCCTACTAACTGCCTCAAACAAAACTTTTAAAGATTTGATGCCACTAACCTGGCAAACTTTGGTAAATGCAGTGATCAGTTCTTTTTATCAAAGCTGTAACATGATTTTGTTTGGCAGCTGACTAATAAAAGTTGCTGCAATGTGATTGGAGCTAACTGATCTTTCTGTTTCCAGTACAATATGCATAAGACAGTCAATGAATGGTATCTGTAGACCTGCCATCTGACGCTGACACTACTTCTGTGAAACCACAGTTGATACAAAAGAATCTCCGAATTCAACATCATGACTGAGCGCTCCATAATTTGCTTCCCTCTCCATAGCAGTACAAATTGAAAATCACTGTTTAGAAGGAGGAGCAGGCAATTTTCTCTCAAAGAATGAATTACAGATGTTTATTTGTTTCCCTTGAGAAATGGGCGAAGGACAAAATCACATACAAACACAAACAAAAATGGAGACCAATTGTGGAAAGAGAGATAAGCGAACAATAGAAGTTGCCAGTGTCTCTCAAACCAAAGCCCTGCTGCTCTATTCCTGTCACAGAAGGCTGGCAAGTGGACAATGGCAGAATATTAGCTTGAAATCTTGTTCAGTTCTCATTTGTATTGGTATTAAGCGCTTGTGCGCGTGTGAGGTGGGATTTAGAGAACGTTTAAGAGGCATCCATACCTCTCTCTTTCCAGTGACTGTGCCTCACCTCAGCAGGGGAGCGGTGAGAGGCGTCTTGGACGATTGGACACTTTCCAGACGTGCCCAAATTCCTGCTCAATCGCTGTCGAACATGCAAAGCCTCTTCTGAGGAGCTCACAACAGCGCAACAGACACCACAGAGGCCTCTTGGGAGGAGAATGCCTGCCTTTTCTGAGGACAATAGGTGCTAAACATAGCCATGCATGTATCCAACCAGAAGAACTGCAGTTGGAACCTGAACAAATACATCAGGATCAACATACACATATAGACTAATGTTTAAGAAAGTGTAAACAAGAAACATCAAATGAAGTTAAACTTGGCCAATTTTTTTTTTTTTTTTTTTTTTTTTAACTAGTAAATGTATAATGCTTTAGTGTCAGAGAATGCTGAAAATCTTTTTATTTCAACAAGATCTTTTGAACATGTAGACAAAAGGCATATGTGGGTAGTTATGTATCATATTTGAGATATCAGGCTTCTGAAGCATTTCTATTAATTTAATTGTTTTTGCTTGAAAAAAAACGTTTTATTTTTATTTTTTGGTTAAAATATATTGTTATATATTTTAACTTATCAGTTTCCACATATATCGTAGTAAAGGTATGTTCTCATTTTTAAAATTCATTTAATTTAATGAGTGCATGATTTAATGTCCATTATATTGTGATGGGCATAATACATATTGAAATACATTACAATGATACAAATATATATACACACACACACACACATTTCAGCTGATAAAATTGCCCAAAATAGGACATATCTATGGAAGCTTGTTTCCGCCACTGAATAAAAAATAAAAATTATATAATTGCGACTTTATATCTCACAATTTTGACTTTTTGTCTTGCAATTGGGAGTTAAAATCTCTCAATTCTGACTTTTTTCTCAGAATTGCGTGATATAAAACTCGCAATTCTATTATAAAGTGAGAATTTTGAGATATAAAGTCACAATTGCGTGTTATAAAGTCACAATTGTGAGATATAAACTCACAATTGTGAGTTATGAAGTTTTTATTAGTTTTTGAATTCATTAAAAATGAAAAAAATATAACTATAACTATTCAAAAAATACTATAACTATATAGTATATGAATTTTCTCAGAATTGCGAATTTATATCTCCCAAATTCTGACTTTATAACACACAACTGCAAGTTATAAAGTCAGAATTGTGATATATAAATTCGCAATTCTGAGAAAAGAAAGTCAGTCTTTTTTTTCCTTAGAATTGGACTTTATAACTCGCAATTGCGAGTTTATATCTCACAATTCTGAGAAAAGAAGTCAGAATTACGAGTTTATATCTCGCAATTGCGAGGGAAAAAAAAGTCAGAATTGTGAGATAAAAAGTCACAATTACCTTTTTAATTTTTTTATTTAGAGGTGCTTCCATACATAGTAACTAAAATTGATTATTTATGAAACACGATATATTTTCAAATCTATATTAGCAATATGTTTCTAGTATATTTAAAAAAAAAAAATAATAAATAAATAAATATATATATATATATATATATATTGCAGCATGGGAAAGGCCATGTGGGCAGAACACAATGAAATGAAATATCATATCAAAACAAATCCTTGGACAAAAGGTCCCACCCAACTTTGTTTCCCACTGAATATTCAGTTGCTCTCTGAATTACAGGAGTTAAATGCCCTGCAGATGCTGTCTTCATGTCTTTAATATGCCTGTCCCGTTCCAGTGATTTATGTGACATCATGTAAATATATGTCAGACCATGACATTTACATGGTGCTTACAGGAAATCATTGCCACCTAGATGTTTCTCTTCTACAACATCCTACAAGGCACTTCCTGTGACACTCCAAAAAACGAAGAAGGCAACACACAAGGGGGGCCATTCCAGTGCTTCCTGGAGCATACTGCTTCCATCTGCTCCTACTAAAACTCACAATGACTAATAATTAGTTTGTCATGTCTGACACACAAAGGGAACACTTTGTTACATCCAGTTGCAAGTGAGCTCTGTTTGGGGGGGGGAAGGAAATTAATAATTTCCTCAAAACAAGGTAAAAAATACTAAAGGAAAAGTGGAGACATATAGTCCCTGGTTGGATCAAGCAACAGTCAGATGTTACTGTTTTAATGCTCTCGCATTTTTCAATATAATATTATGTTTAAAAAAGAATAATGTTCAGCTCAGGGCTTTTTTTTGTGATCTGCTCCCAGACTATTTCCCCAAAGCCTGGCTTCAAAATAGAATTCATGAGAAATCGTGCGACAAATGCATTTTAAATGTGACGTCCTACATCAGCCGGCCAGGCCATTTATTGTGTTCTCGTTCTCACCCTATTATTGCGGCGCAGGGTGGGAAATCTTTAATCCTATACACAGGTTTACGGAGTGTATTTTTTTGCAGCCGAGGAATATGGGGACGCATTGCGGAAGAGCATAATCCTCTCAAGATAATTTGCTGGGAAGGCAGAAGGATGCTAGAGCCTCTCTTGAGGATATAACAGAACCTCACAGACAAAAAGGGCCAGCACTTTGGCCTGACCTATTAAAGATCTTCTCCCACAGGAAAAGGAACCGTACATATGAATGGAAACATAAACATTAAAGGATTAGTTCACTTCAGAATTAAAATTTCCTGATAATTTACTCACCCTCCTGCCAACCAAGATGTTTATGGTTTTCTTTCTTCAGTCGAAAAGAAAAAAAGGTTTTTGTGGAAAACATTCCAGGATTTTTCTCCATATGGTGGAATTCACTGGGATACAACGGGTTGAAGGTCCAAATTGCAATTTAAATGCAGCTTCAAAGGAGGAATAAGGGTCTTGTCTAGCAAAACAATCGGTCATTTTCTAAAAAAAAAAAAAAAAAAAAAAAAAAAAAAATTCTATACTTTTTTACCACAAATGCTCATCTTGCACTAGCTCTGCGATGTGCCATGCATTACGTAATCACATTGGAAAGGTCACGCATGACGTAGGCAGAAGTACCGTGGTAGGGCAAAAAACTACATCTCATTTTCTCCTCCAACTTCAAAATCGTCTGACATCATTGTTTTACCTTTTTTTGTAAAGGGTGTTTGATGCCGTCTTTGCACGTTCGCTTTGTAGAAACTGGATCAGTACTTCCGCCTACATCACATGTGACCTTTCCAACGTGATTACGTAATGTGTGGCGCATCACAGAGCAGTGCAAGACAAGAACTTGTGGTTAAAAAGTATATAAATCATGTGTGCCCTTTCCAACTATAATAACTTGGTGTACTTTGACAAAAATAAAATAAAATATAAAAAAAACTTTAACTTATTTTATTTCAGATAGTTGCAAAAGCAAAATTTCTCATTTTCATTTAGTTTAACTTGATATACTATAATATCTAAAAGTAAAACTGAAATAAAAATTAAGAAAAATTATATAAACATATTTAAAGAAAACAAAACCTAATAAAAATGACAAAACAACAATATTACTAAAACGTTCACTAAAATGAAAATGGAAAATACAATTTGAATTCAAAACAAATTCAAAATATTAATAAAAAACTATAATATTGTCTTATAATACTAGTAAAATAACACAAAAGGGTTGTTGGTAATAATTGATTTTTATAATAATTCTCATGATAAAAAAAAATATCTTGAATATTAAGGCTGTCAGTTACTCATGTTAATTTAGCACAATGAATTCTAAAAATATAAATATATAAACCAAATTTATGCAAATACTGATATTAATATAAAATATTGATATAAGCAATACATTAATTTAGGGATGCACCAATATTAAAACTGATAAGCTGATAAATGTTTTCATGTTATGGCAGATAACCGATAAATGGCCGATATTACATTTTGTATACTATTTTGTCTAAATAAATAAAACACTAGGGGCCCTATTTTAACGATCTAAGCGCATGGTCTAAAGCGCATAGCGCAAGTGCACTTAGGTCGTGTCCGAATCCACTTTTGCTGGTTTAAAGACGGGAAAAATGGTCGGCGTGCCCGGCGCATGGTCTAAAAGGGTTGTCCTAATTCTCTTAATGAGTCATGGGTGTGTTTTGGGTGTAACGTGCAATAAAACAATCAGAGACTCATCTCCCATTCCCTTTAACGAGTTCGTTTGCCCATATAATCTTTAAGGTATTAGGTTAGCTAATTTGGCTTGCTGTCCACTGATGAGGGGCTCGATGAAGCAGCTTTAACTCGAGCTCTGATATACCCCCCACAGTGAATAAATATAGGATATGATTACATAGGACAAGGTATCTGAGATGAAGGTGGAGTTTGGGGAGGTGGAGGGATGCTGGAACAGCTGAGACTGAAGAGAGGTAAGCAGCTGCTTATATACTCTGGCTGTTGATTGGAAGATTAGATGGGCTCGCTCCTCCCTAAATTACGTTTAGGAACTTCACTTAAAAGCCAGTTGCGCTCGCGCCATGGTGGATTCGCTATTTACATGGCGGAATTTGCAAGCGGAAAAACTGAACGCTTCTCTAGTTCAGAGTAGAGAAGCTACATATTACATACCTTTTTTTTTTTTTTTTGCCAAAAGTCATTGCATCATGAGAAAAGGTCAAGCATCATGACACTTGATTTGATATTTTGTGATTTAATGCAATGACATTCAGACATTTTATGTGACTCCAGTGTCCAAACACTCTGTGGGGCTTCTGTTTCTACTCCATTGTCTTCACATCACGTCTTCTACAGGAATCAAAACACAAGCGAGGTGCTGTTCATTTGACACAGAGGGACAGTGAGATGAATTACAAGTGCTTTAATGTGCCTCTACATGGGGTTTAGTGTGATCTCCTGTCCTGGCCGATTGGGTCAGCGCTCTATAATGAAAGAAGCTGTCCCACACTGTGTGCTTGTAAGGGCCTCTGTCTAATTTACCAGCGTTTGATTGACCAGACCTGTCATTTCTAGTTCCTGTTATTTCCTCTCGGCTCCACAGGTGGTCTCCTCATCCCTCTGTCTTGTTTCATCATACTTGTCAAATAGGCATTGTGATGTCTGTCCAAGGTCATTTAGGTTATTCCAGTAACAGTGCCAACTTCAAACTCCAATATCAGAAGCTCTTTTTCTTTATCTTTAGTAAAATGCTGAGACAGGAAGAGGAACAGCCTAAATGCTGTGAGCCGAGCACGAAGATGAACAAGGTTAAATGGATGTTAAGCCAAAATTTGCAGAAAACAGCACCTGCCACTCACATTGAAATGGCGCCCCAGAAAAACACACATTTTTCTTTATTGCTCAGGCAATGTCAGGGTGACCGATAAATGGATGATCATTTAAAGAGGACCCTTAAAGGAACACTTCTTCTTAAAAAAACAAAAAAACAACTAATACTTGTGTTCTGTCTCTCTGCAATCTCCATAAGTAACTCAAATCAGTGTTAATTTCCATTTATTTATTTGTTAAGTAGCTGCATTACACAGGAATAATGTACAGTCATAACTGCAAAATAAAGCCTTTAAGGTTGATACAAAATCTTAAAGTGAACAAAATGTACACTCATTTCGAATGGTCTTCAATGGAGTCCAGAATGTCTAGCTATGGCATCTACCATTCACTAATGAGAAGGAAATTCTACTAGCCACCAACAGTATAGATTAAATGGCTGTCCGTGTGAACTGCCCTTTATAATCCACTTAACCTCTGTGCATCCAGCAATGATAAACACAGAGCCAAAGTGAAAAGAAGAGCAAGTTTTGATAATCCAGCTTGTTTACGCTCAGTGTTCTCCCCTCTATCTCTGACTAAAGATAGTGTCTCCCTGATGTCCCCTCCCCATAAGTTTGCCTTTGCAACCAATTATCTTTTTGCCCTCTATCTGCAGTGATTAATATTAGAGGGCTGTCCCCTTTATATGTGCAATGAATCATTTTAGCCGCACCGTCAGGGGTGTTTCTCGGCCTAAAAAAAGCAAGCCCCCTTACACAGATTTGATATCTGGGAATGCTATAATCTTGGGAAAAAAGTGTTAAGGTATTGATCAGCTCTGGGAGTCTCTTGGCAGGAAGAAAAGGGGTCTGGAGATGCTGCAGTCCAGGCAGAGCTGCTGACTGCTGTAGTATCCGGTCAAGATTCAGCGTGCAGCTGATAAGGCCCTGTGCTGAATTTCGTATGAAGCCAGATACATGCGGAGATGGGATTCTTCACCTGCTAATGTATTTGCTCAATGACAGTAGTCGAAACTACAGGGGGGATTGGCGGTCCAACTAACTCCTCCAACAATAAACCCACAGGACATTAAGGTATGTATTTATGCACAAGTTAATTCATAGTAATAAACATAAATCACACGCTTATAAACTTGTGCAGTAAATTTATCAGGCGAGGATTAAAGAACATTACAGGATGTGGAGAGGGCAGAAGGTAAAAACACTACGCCTATGAAATATTAGCAATGGCAGGCACTGGCTGATGAATATAAAACATCAGCTGCTGACTTATTTAGATTTAGGTATTCTTTTATTTTTGTCCAGAACAGGAGGTTTGGGGTGTACGCTAGGCTTTGCAGAAGGTGAAATTCTCTGGGACTGCATTGAGCTGAGGTACTAACAGAGCTGAGGATTGTGGGTAAAACTTGTTGTTTGGGATGAAAATGGATTAGATGTTCATGAGTAATGTTTGCTTTTGGTTTGGGTTTGTAATTTTAAAATGTAATTTGCATTATTTTTATTATATATGCTATAATTAGGGCCCGAGCACTGATGGTGTGAGGACCCTATTGTAATTACTCGGTCAATTATTCTTCTCCGAAATGAACCTCGAAAACTTTGCACACTCGTCAGAAGTGGTGAAGATTTATGTCTGATATGGGTTTCAGAATTAGGTGTGGCAAAATGGCTCAATAGTGCCACCCACAAAATCTCAATTAAAATCTGAAAACCCAACAGGAAGTGAGATATTTTGAATTTTCTCTTCAAAATGTTTGCAGTTTTTGTCATTTCCAGACGTTGTACTTTAACAAACTCCTCCTAGAGATTTAATCAGATAAACATCATATTTGGTCAGTTTAATCTAAATCTTTGCGACGCTAAATTGAAAAGATCTTGAGGTTTCGCTGAAGGGCGTGTCCGTGGCGGCCTCACAAAGTTTGATGTTTCGCCATGAAACAGGAAGTTGTTGTAACTCGGGCATATCGATCTGCCCCAAACTTCACATGTGTGATAAGAGGCCTGGCCAGAAGACATCTATATGCCAATATTCAATTAGTCATAGTGCCACCTGCTGGCAACAGGAAATGGCATGCTTTACACTGTAATTCACTCCCTGAAACACATTTAAATATGCCACGTAATACCAAACATGTTAGAAACACGTTAAATCATGCAACACTTGGCTAACTGCTAATGTATTGCTATTTATGCCACGAAACTGGAAGTTGTTGTAACTCAGGCATACAATGTCCGATCTGCCCCAAACTTCATATGTTTGATAATAGTCCTGGCCTGAAGACACCTACATGGCAGTATTCAGTTGTAGTCAAAGTGCCTCCTGCTGGCAGCAGGAAGTGTGGCACGTCGAAATGAATTTGCCATATTTCTCCTGTATTTACTCGCTTACATGCATGTCGCCCACTATTCACTGTTTTCCTAAGGCCACCAGGTGGCGGTGGCCCTGAGTGCGAGGGCCCTTTCATCGCTGCTTGCAGCTTTAATTTCATTATTATAATGCAAGCCTGTCACTCCACTTATCTTTGTTCATGCATTTCAGACAGAATGTCAGTCTGAGTATAACTGAAGGGGATTTTTCAGTAAATCTTTCTGCATGTTACATTGTTACACCAGTAGGCAGCAAGTGACTGTCTTTATGAGTGAGTCATTTGAATTGTTGGTGAAGCAAGTATAAATGAGTCATTGAATCATTCACTCAAAGTATTTGTTCAAAAATACTGAATCGTTAAGGAAAGAAACACCATTACTGTGTGTTGAAGCGATTCTGCTGTGGTTTTGTTTGGTTGGATTTTCATTGCCAGAGCAAAAACAAACTGGAAATGTAAGTGACTCAAAATTATATTCTTGTTTATTGAACTCCAGTAAATAAAAGCAAAATGCATCCTTGTAACTCCAAAAGAGTGCATTAGTGCCCACCCATTTTTTCAACGGTGCTGGTTCTGGAAGTATTTTTTCCATTAATTTTCCCCATCATTTTTTAAAAAAGTCTTTGTTAAGGCGTTATAAGCCATGAACCAAACCAACCAGCTACAATTTATATAAAAATTAAATAAATTGTTTAATCTGAGAGCTTGTGGTTGTTTATTATAAATCTGTCTACACCGCAGCATTGTCCTTTACAGATGGCCAGTATGATGTTCAGCCTTTACTCGGTTCAGAACGGGACTCTGGGACATGGCGGGATGAATCAAGATAATTGCCTGATTGATTTCTTTCTCCTGTTCTCTAAGCACTTGGTCAGGCATGATTTGTTTAGGGAGTGAAATGGGTTAGGAGCTTTTAAAACACATGCACACACACACACACACACACACACACACACAAACACACACACACACACACACACACACACACACACACACACACACACACGTCATGTCAGTCTCATAGAGGCACACAGTAGTTCACAAGATGTCATTTTGTTCACCTAAATTACATTTGCTGTGAAAGGCACACACACTAAGTAGATTTGTGCATGGTGTGTGCTTTACAAACCCCTAACCAAGTTCATTTGTGGAAGCCACATCTTTTCCACCATGTACACACAAATAATTGTGTGTTTGCACGTCTCATCTTCTCTTCGAGGCTTGCCGACATTAATAGGACCTGCCCAGGCATAACTCTTGTCCCACTGAGTGCATCTGAGATGGAGAGCAGATGAGTGGGGAAGGAGAGGATGTTCTCTCACCACCTGATTACAGCAGCTCCTTCAGGAGCAGATGGAACTCACCCCTCATACGGGGAGTATGAACATGCTCTCTGTCTCTGTAGACGGAGAGTTGTGAACACTCTATAAATATAACATCACATTGGGATGCAAAGCTGAGCCATGTCCTGGATGTATGAGATCTATGAACCATAAATGAACACAGAGCTGTTCTTCTCTCACACTGGCTCAGTAACTCATTTGAAAGTGTAGCAAATTAGCTCGAAAGGGAAATATTAATAATTATTCATAACTTATTATGATTAATTATGAATATTTGGATCAGTTAATCGGATTAACTTGATGTAGCTACATTAACATTACAATCAATTAATCAGTTCGCCCGGTAAACACTCAGTATGGATTATTAATTAATTCTAAGAAAAGGATATTTTTCATGGCCACAGAAAGGTAATTCTTTCTTAGCATTTACAGCGCTTAGAGCGTACAACAAGATCAATCATTTAAGTGATATTTATCTGCAGGCAGGGAATCAGAACCACATATGTATTGTACACAAGGTTTATTTATGGAGACAGTTTTGACTCAATAATAATTCACGCAAAAAACATGATGCACACATGCATAGCCAATTTCACATGCGTGAAACCTAATTCACGTGCACAAAAAACAATTCACGTGCGTGAAAAAAATATATACATTCACAAAAAGCAATTCACGTGCGCAAAATAAAATTATATATTCATAAAATACAATTCACAAATGCAAAACACAATTCATAGATATACAACTGTGCACAAAAGTTTTGAATGTTTGAAACTTACGAGTTTATCCTCACATTCGCGTGTGAATCAACTTGGATTTGTGTGTGTGTATTTCTGAGACTCCCCTGCCACTGCATCTGGATCATTCGTACTCTTCAGCCAATCAGATTGAAGCTTATTAATCGACCAAGCATTATCACGTGAGGGCGTGCCTACCTGTGTGTTACGTCATCAGCTGTCGACCAGAGTTCAAGTCATTTAGAGCGGTATGTGCAGTTTGATCGTTTCTTCTGTGTTTATTGAAGTAAACGAAGTTAGAGATCAGTTGAAGCTATAGTTTATTAACTTCTGTTTAGTCCGAGTGTGAACATAAACATTTATTTTAAGTATTGATTGATTCTTATGTTTACTTCATAAAGAATTCAGGTGCATATCATACAACATTAGGATTTTAGATAAACTCCATAGAACGCATAACAATGGTTTGACTGATGAGAGATGTTGTATAGACGATAATAAAAATATAATGTTTATTTTTTTGTTGAGGATATGAAAGAGCAATCACAGCTAGGGGTGTGCGATAAATATCGTCTGTGATGTTTTAACAATGTGCGATTCATAATTGTTGTTTTAACAATGTGCGATCTGACATTGAGTATATCCCTCACACACACCCAGAGAATGCACGCATACATTACATGATGTAGTCTTGTAGATTAGACTAGCGATTGTACATTTAGATTGCAGGCTTTCACTGCAAGATTTAGTCTATATTTATATAATTTTAATGTAGTTAATAAATATCACACGAAGAGAGCAATTTTTCTCCAGATATCAGCATGATAACAAATGTGACATTGATTTATTCAAGTTTAATAAACAAGTTAGTATTAAGTGACACCATATTGCCTGTTTTTGCTCTATTTCGCCAACGAAAATGGTTCAAAACAAAGCCACAGCACTATAATTGCGTCTCTGAGCTACACACAATGGTTACTGCTTACTGAACGAATCAGCTTTTTGAATGAATCAGTTGAATCAATGATTCAATGACTACGATAGATTATTATAGTCAAATGCTTCGTTCCTTCTGCTTCATTAATGATGACTTGCTGCCACCTAGTGGCAGTTTATATCTTTTCATGTTTTTAGTCATTTCAAATATCTATATTCAACGTTTTATGTTTACATCAAAACATTATTTATGCATTTGTAACTGCAGGTTATTCATTTGTCACTTCTGAGCTGTATTAAACTGTCAGTGTAAATGCATCTAAATGCTACTTCAGATGCAGCTACTGTTTCCTCTATTGCAAAGATGAATTTTGTTGAGACTTATTTAATTTGATTGGTGACAGTCCTCCTTGTGTCTTATTGTCACAAACGAGACTCCGACAGTTCCTTCTGCTCCCATCAGAACTGTATCTCCCTTACATAAAACTTTGCCATCACACGATCCAGCAGCGATGGCTCAAATGTCCTCAGAGCTTTCAATTCAAGCTAATCAACTTGCCATACATCAACACCAGCTGGCCCATTTAACTACAGTTACAGAGGAGCTCGTCAAGACACTGCAGAGCTTACGATTACAGCCGCCGAACCCTGCGCCCTCTCAACTGAATGTGAGTGCAGACGCTTCTCCACCGCCTTCACTAACAATTAATCCTCGTCTGGCTCTTCCTGATAAGTTTGACGGTAACCCGACAAAATGTAAGGGATTTCTGCTGCAGTGTTCATTATTTGTTAATCAACAACCAGTGATGTATGCCTCCGAAGCCAGCAAAATCTCCCTGGTATGTTCACTTCTAACGGGCAAAGCTTTAGAGTGGGTGACGGCAGTTTGGAGAGAGGATGGTACTGCTTTCCCTTCATTTGACTTTTTCCTTCAACGATTTCGGGAGATATTCGAGCATCCAGAGGGAGGTATGAGTGCTGATGATCAACTGCTCGCGCTATGCCAGGGCAAGAGCACCGCAGCAGAATACTCATTGACATTTCGCATTCTGGCAGCACAAACTGACTGGGTGGAGAGTACGCTCAAACTGCTCTTTCGCAAGGGACTCAGCTTGGAATTACAATCTGAACTGGCCTGTCGGGATGAGGGGAGATCGTTGAATCAATTCATTGAACTAACCATTCAGATAGATAATCTGATTCGTTCACGTCGTCCCATCAGAACTGTATCTCCCAGCACGCATTATCCAATCACTCCTTCTCAAACTGAACCAACGCAGCTCGGATATACTCACCTGACTCCCGAGGAACGAGAATGCCGCATATGTCAACATCTCTGCCTCTACTGCGGTCAAGCAGGCCATCTGAGGGCTTCTTGTCCCACAAGACCACCTACTTGCAATTCTCCTACGGTGAGTCCATGTATTCAGGCACATCACTCCAGTTCTTGCATAAAAGTACCTGTTGTTCTGTCACTAGAGGGCAATAGTATACCCACGTCTGCTCTACTAGACTCAGGGGCAGCTGGAAATTTTATGTCTCACGAGTTTGCTCAACAACATCAACTCCCACTAATATCCTGCACTTCTCATTTGGCAGTGGAGGCGCTAGATGGGCGCCCCCTCGGTGAAGGAAGGGTTCTACACACCACCGTGGATCTTCAACTGCAGACTGGGACCCTTCACACCGAGACAATTCGTTTCTACATCATCACATCACCTCATAATCCAGTAATTCTTGGACTTCCCTGTTTACGCCAACATAATCCCCTCATCTCATGGAGGGAAGGTTGGATCCTCAAATGAGACCCCTTATGTCACTCCAACTGTATCACTGGCAGCTCTTCACTCTCTGTTCAAGCCGTCACGCTAAAGGATGAACCTTTAAAGCTTCTTCCTACTCTGCCCATTGAATATTCCGACCTCACTGAGGCTTTCAGCAAAACCAAGGCTTCAGAACTTCCTCCTCATCGTTCAAGCGACAGCTCCATTGAACTGTTACCAGGCGCAGCACCACCTAAGGGTTGAATTTTTCCCCTATCACAACCCGAATCCGAAACTATGAAGAACTACATTCAGGAGGAACTTTCAAAGGGGTTCATTAGAGCATCTACATCACCTGCATCCGCTGGCTTCTTCTTTGTTAAGAAAAAGGACGGCGGTCTGCGTCCTTGCATCGACTATCGCAATCTCAACGACATCACCATCAAGTTTCGATATCCACTGCCTCGGGTACCAGCTGCCCTAGAACAACTTCGCAAGGCCAAATACTTTTCCAAATTAGATCTCCGCAATGCCTACAATCTCATTCGCATCAAGGAGGGTGACGAGTGGAAAACGGCCTTTTCTACCAGCACTGGGCACTATGAATATTTGGTTATGCCGTTCGGGCTGTCCAACAGTCCTTTAGTATTTCAATCATTCATCAACGCCATCTGATTTCAACAGACTACGACATCATTCTTGGGCTACATCATCAGTCAGGAGGGAGTCGCTATGGACGAGAGGAAAGTCAAAGCTGTTCTTGACTGGCCACAACCGACAACCTTAAAGGAATTGCAACGATTCTTGGGATTTGCTAACTTTTACCGACACTTCATTAGAGGTTTCAGTTCAGTAGCCTCTCCACTTACAGCCATGACTAAAAGAAGCTCATCCCATCTCACATGATCAACTGCAGCTCAGGAGGCTTTCACAGAACTCAAGTCACATTTCACATCTGCTCCCATCCTCCATCACCCTGACCCAGAACTCAGGTTCATAGTTGAGGTGGACGTTTCAAACACGGGCATCGGAGCCATTCTCTCACAACGGCAAGGTTCCCCACCCAAGCTCTATCCCTGTGCTTACTATTCAAGCAAACTCAATCCAGCCGAACAAAAATACGATGTTGGAAACCGGGAGTTGTTGGCCATGAAATCAGCTAAGGAGGAGTGGCGTCATTGGCTGGAGGAGTCTAAATATCCTTTTCTGATTCTAACTGACCACAAGAATTTGGAGTATTTGCGTTCTGCCAAGAGATTAAACCCTTGACAGGCCAGGTGGGCTCTCTTCTTTACACGATTTGATTTCACCGTTACCTATCGTCCTGGTTCAAAGAACACTAAAGCAGACGCCTTATCATGCCAACACGACGGTTCAAACCTCATTAAGCCCGAAGAAACCCTTCTTCCAGAGTCATTAATCGTGGCTCCCATTCAGTGGGACATAATGACAGAGCTTGCTCAAGCCAATTCACAAGAGACCCTCCCTCCCGAATGTCCCACTGATAGAACCTTTGTACCGCAGGATCTCCGTAAGAAAGTGTTACAGCAAGTTCACTCCTCACTCAGCTCCGGTCATCCTGGAATTTCTGCCACTTTTCACCTTCTTCAGAACAGTTTCTGGTGGCCAACCATGCGGGCAGACACAATAAAATTTATTCACGAATGCATCACCTGTAACACAAGCAAGTATCCCAGACAATTACCATCGGCCACCAGTTCCTCACTGACCATGGTCCCACATTGCCATAGACTTCATTACCGATCTCCCCAAATCCAATGGCAATACTACAATACTCACTGTCATAGATCGCTTCTCCAAGGCCTGTCATTTAATTCCACTTCCCAAGCTGCCCACAGCGTTTGAAATGGCTGAACTCATGTGCAACTTTGTGTTTTGCTTCTATGGTCTCCCTGAAGACATCGTGTCAGATCGAGGCTCCCAATTTACATTTAGAGTATGGTCAGCCTTCTTTCAACAACTTAACATCAACATTAGCCTCACTTCAGGATATCACCCTCAATCCAATGGTCAAACAGAACATCTCAATCAGGAGATCACCCGGTTCCTCAGATCCTATTGTCATCAGAATCAAACAGATTGGAGTCGATACCTCATGTGGGCAGAGTATGCTCAGAACTCACTTCAAAAACCCTCCACCGGACTAACTCCGTTCCAGTATGTAATGGGCTTCCAACCTCCTCTATTTCCATGGTCAGGAGAACCTACCAAGGTACACTCTGTCAATGATTGGCTCCAGAGAAGTGAAGACATCTGGAATCAGGCTCACACCCACTTGCTACACGCCGTCAGGAGACAAAAGTTGCAGGCCGATCGTCACCATCGCCCCAGTCCTGAATATACTCAAAGTCAATGGGTCTGGCTATCCACTCGAGACCTACGCCTCAGACTTCCATGCAAGAAGATCAGTCCTAGGTACGTGGGTCCCTTTCAAATTATTAAACAGATTACACCAGTTTCTTTTCGTTTGGCATTACCTTCTAATCATCGCATTTCTCCCACTTTTCATGCATCACTTCTCAAACCTGCTGGTGGTCCGAGAGCAGAGGAGGAGGAGCAGACCAGTGGCCGGGGTCCCCCACCCATCAGCGAGGAGGCGTACCAGGTTCGAGACCTACTTGACTCCGGACGCTGGGATAAGCTCCTCCAATATCTGGTGGATTGGGAGGGGTAGGGACCGGAGGAGCGATCCTGGGTCAATGCAGAAGACATCCTCGACCCCACACTCTTGACTGAGTTTCATAGGACGCACCCAGAGAAACCGGCCCCTCGACCTCGCGGAAGACCCTGGCGTCATTTGCCTCCACGCGTCAGGAGCCGCTCGCGGAGGGGGACTCTGTCACAAACGAGACTCCGGCAGTTCCTTCTGCTTGCCACCAGAGGGATCCCTCTCCTGAATATTAAACCCCTTTGAACTACATTTCCCTCTCACGTACCTGTCACTGATTACCCTTGCACCTGACTCTCATCATTGGACTATTTTAGCTGCTCTCAGACTCTACCTCATTGCGAAGTTTTGTTTTGCCCTGGTGAACATCTCTGATCGTTTTTTCCTGTGTCTTGCCTTCCCGTGGATTACATTTGGACTGTTTATTCTCTTTGTGATTCTCTGCTACCTGTCCTGGACTGTTTTCTATCATGGACTGATTTTTGATTGTTTGCTGCCTGCCCTGACCTTATGCCTGTTTCTGGATTACGAGCTGCCTTATCTCTACTGTTGTGTTTGCTGGTGATTGACCTGGATTGTATGACCAAGTTTATAATAAAACTGCAAATGGATCCTCACTTCGCTGAAGCTTCCTTACACTTATTATTATAATTGAATTTGATTATATTTATGAAATTGACATAAAAGATGATGCATGTATAATTAGGTTTAAAAAATGGATTTATAAAGGTAAAAATGCCCATAAAAGGTAAAAAAATAAATTTAAACGTATTGGGGAAAAAAAAAAAAATTCTGTTACTGCTGTGAACTGACCATCATGCAGAATATGAAGAATATTAAAAACTGTCCTGAGTCAGCTGTCCACGACAGTCCCAAACCTGCCAAGGTACCAGCACAGTAACACACTCAGCAAAATATCATCTAATTATCGTTATCGATAAAATCTCAGATTGATCATAATTTTTTGTCTATATCGCACACCTCTAGTCACAGCAGTGTGTTTGTACCTGTACTGCATGTCACGTCCAGTGTTGGGAGTAACGCGTTACAAAAGTAATGCATTACAGTAACATACTTTTTGCTGTAACGCTGTAGTGTAAGGCATTACTAATCAATTTTCAGTAATATTTTACTCGGTACATGTTCAGTAACGCTTGCGTTACAACACACTTTTAGCCCAAAATTTAATTGTTCAAGAAAAAGAAAAAAAAAAAAAAAAAAAGTGTTTTTTGAGATTGAGTTGTGAGATTGTCTGACTAACAGTTTGAAGCTGGGCTACAAGTTCTGCAGTCACAGTCTACTGGAACCACAGTTCCACTGCATGGCTGGTCAGGGATGATTGTAGTGTTTGTAGTGTTCTTTTCTTTTAAAGTAGATAAATGTTTATGGCCAAATGATAAATATAAGTGCAATACATCAGGTGAAAGGTTCACGTATACTGTAGATGTGTTCAATCCAGTCATCTCTCTGTCACGACATATCACCCAGTACAAGAGGTGATGGTAAAATAATTGAAAAGAGTTTACTGAGTAATCTTAGTTGCATAATGTTAATTGCATCTCTGATCAGTATATATAATTAATGTTAGTTAACACATTAAAAAATGTTAACAAATGAAACCTTATTGTAAAGTGTTACCAATTATTGCCTCACAACATTGTCCTGTGACATTAAAAACCTTGAGATGACAATACAGCACAGAACATAAGTAAATGAATATTGGATATATTAAGACATTAATACATAACATATAAAAGCATAAAGAAACAAAATGAATTAAGATGTTTGTGACTGATATCCAGATGTCAAGCCAACAGTGTTTAATCCTGAAAAATGCAGAGAAACAATAAGTGTGTAATAATTTAACACTGTATACTGTTGCACAAATGCCAAGTACAATTATCGTCATCACTAAACAATGAGTGCTCATAAAATTTGGTCTATTCACTATTTAAACAATATGAAAGCTGATCTCGCTGATGCCAGTGCTAAGTGGGAGCTAGGGTGGCCACAGATGATTGTTTTGCAATCAATCTGAGGGGCTCTGTACCCGCAGCTAAAATACAAAAAAACAAGCATAATTTCCTCTTCATTTTGGACAAAATGGGACATCTGATTACAACAGCAGTTGCTTATATCTGAACTGATCTCTAACTTCGTTTACTTCAATAAACACAGATGAAACGATCAAACTGCACATACCTCTCTACATGACTTGAACGTAACACCCAGGTAGGCACGCCCTCACGTGATAATGATTGGTCGATTAATACGCTTCAATCTGATTGGCTGAAGAGTACGAATGATCCAGATGCGGTGGCAGGGGAGTCTCAGAAATACACAAATCCAAGTTGATTCACACGCAAATGTGAGGATAAACTCGTAAGTTTCAAACATTCGAAACGTTTGTGCACAGTTCCATATCTATGAATTGTGTTTTGCATTTGTGAATTGTATTTTATGAATATATAATTTTATTTTGCGCACGTGAATTGCTTTTTGTGAATGTATATATTTTTTTCGCGCACGTGAATTGTTTTTTGTGCACGTGAATTAGGTTTCACGCATGTGAAATTGGCTATGCATGTGTGCATCATGTTTTTTGCGTGAATTATTATTGAGTCATTTCTCGCTCCATATTTATTAACTAAATCACGAACACAAGTAATCTAACAAACACAGACACACAATCACACGTACATGGGTAAAATGGAAAATTAAAGAATGAACCGAAACCGGAAACAGGGAATGAAACTATGGAAAAGAGTTATTTACCATGAAAAGAACCATCAGCTTATTATTTTCAAAGCACCTCATTAAATGTACGATACTTGCATGGCCGTTGCAGTGGAAGCAGTTTGTGAAGTTCCTGAAGAAGGATTGTGATGGTTCCATGAGTTTCAATCGATTTCTTCTGCGTGGCCTCTCCAGCCGGCACGGCCACGACGACAGGCCTCGATATACAACCAGCCATGTGCTTACTCATGGAGAGAGAACTCTTTCTCTCCCTCAACCAGGACAGAGTTGAACTAACCCTGTGAGTTCATCATCAGTTCAACTCTGTCCTGGTTGAGGGAGAGAAAGAGTTCTCTCTCCATGACTAAGCACATGGCTGGTTGTAGATCGAGGCCTGTTGTCGTGGCTGCGCCAGCCGGAAAGGCCACGCAGAACGGCAAACAGAAGATGCAGAGAAGAAGGAAGAGCTGATGGTTGCCCGTTCAGTGATGGTAAAGTTGCAACTTCCTTCCGAGTTGGAATGAAGGAATTACAGTCCTGTTGGGAGAGTCCTCTCTCCTGGGCGGAGAGTGAAAACATAGCAGGCTGTGGTCAAGGCCTGCTGGTGCCCATGGGCACCAATGGGGTCCCACATGCACCACATCCAAAAGAAGCAGCAGTAGAAGGAAGAAGAAAAGGAGGTCACTGTGAAGTTGCCCTTTAACTCTGTGTGGAGATCCCACCTCCACCAGTCAGAGAGCCAATGGTCACTTAAGTTTGCGGAGGGAAATTTTACGATCCTTTGTCCTTCTAGCAGGGCATTTGCGTAAGTAATTTAATTGGGTGTTCAAGAGAAGAACCTTTAAGATTCTTATAATACTAATGTGTCACAGAGTTAGCAACATGTAACATAAATTAACAAATAGGAAATGAAAGTTGAAGTCCATAGATACCAAACATGCGACCCATGTGATCTTAGTTAACCATAGTATGCAATTCTGAAACATTAATCCAAAAGAGGAATATCTATATCCCTATGATAAGAAAATCATAAAATGTGAAAACTGGATACAGGTTTATATATTTCTCAAGTGGTTATACATATAGAATATATAGAGTTAATCTGTCCTTTTCAATGAGAATTGAGTGAGCCAAAACTCTCTCTAAATTCCTTTCGGTCATAAAGTCTTATCAGTCTTCATGTGTCCTGTAACTAGAGGCTTGGAGGCTTGGTGTTAGCTGCATTTGTTACAGTTTTGGGGGATGGTTCACAGACCTTTGTTGAGAGAGTGAGTTTGCTGGATTATTCATTAAATATAATGAATAATTTGTGTGTGTCTGATATGCTACAAAAGACTGGAGGAAAAGCAGAGGTGGTATTAGGCAAATTTACAAATTTGAGCCAAATGGTGACTTTGGTCTAGGTTAATGGGAAGGGAGCTGCAAGACTGCAGATGCCCTATCTGCAAGACTATAGGATGTCATGGAGATGTTTTTGTTAAAAAAAAGAAAAGCACAATAACATGACACCTTATCATCAAGTCTTTTGGGAGGCCCCAGAATACACTAGTAAAGTTATTTGATGCAAAACAACTCATGCCTTACACTTATGCCTTATTTTTTGCTTTTCTTGACATGGACCAGCTATCCCCTCTGGCCTTTAGTCTAAAAACAAGCTAAGCTGGCTTTCCTGTGGATCCTCGTACCCTCAGCTGGCTTTGGAAGGGTTGGTAGGGATGATTCTACCAGATTTCAGTGCCTTTCTTCAGCCTCAGGTTTTTAAAGTCTTTGCTGCTTTTGCCACCGGCTTTGTGGTCAACACTTAAAATACATTCACCCCAGCAATGGTGTTTAGGTCTACAGATGTGAACTGTCACTAAAAAGTAGATTGTAGAAAGAAAGATTGGTTTCTAGATTCAAAATATCATGTAGGCCTATTAAAATGGGCATGAGAGACAAGTAGCTTACAAACCCCTAACATTAAACTGTAATATTTAATATTAAAATGTAATTTATTCCTGTGATGGCAAATCTTTATTTTTAGCAGCAATTACGCAGTCTTCAGTGTCACATGATTCTTCAGAAACCATTCCAACATGCTGATTTTATGTTAAAAAAAAAATATATATATATATATATATATATATATATTATCAATGTTGAAAACTGCATATTATTATTTGTGGAAACCATGATTTTTTTTTTTTTTTTTCAAAATCTTTGATGAATAGAAAGTTAAAAAACCAACAACATTTATTTGAAACAGAAATGTTTTGTAAGAATGTAAAGGTCTGTCACTTTAATGTTCTAACCCTATCTGATCAATGTAATGTCCTAGGTACGAGCAATGGCACTAGTAATGCTTGTCTTAGCAATGTCAAAATTTGAGGAATTGTAAATTATGCAAACATGGCACAAGTAAAAATAAGTCATAGGCCTACTGAAATGATAGCTGTCGTTAGCACTTACATATAGCGATCCAGTATATATCCTCAGGACAAAGCCAAATTTATTTCCACTATAACAATGCCGATTTTGCCTTCAAATGGATTTAGGAAGGAAGGAAGCAAGAGAGAGAGAGAAATCAGCAAATTTCAAATTTTCTCTTTCCTCATATCTGAGATTTCCAAGGAGGGGTTTGAGGGTCCTCAAGGGCCAGTTCTCTGATAGTCTAAATTAAAGAAATAAAACACCACACACATTTCAGCCTGTTCCTGAGCAGTCTAGTTGTTAGACTGGTGGTTAATTGGGAACTATCTATTAAACCACTGAGATCGCTGAGCCAGGAGGACCCTCAAGGCCCCAGCTGACCGCAGGAGCTCTTACAGCTGGAGGAAACAACATACTGGCTGTCCTGATGCTTGACAGCAGTCTTTTTTGCCTACCTCTGGTTATTTAATTCACTCTCAGTCATTACAGGCCCAGAACTTTCTCTTCTCTTTTCCCATTTCACAGGCATACTTCTGAGACTGCTTGCACTTTTCACCTCCTGCTAGAGGTTTTTTAGAAAAGAGGGGAAAATGGTGCAAAACACAATTTTGTGAAATTCTTTGTGTGCCACAAACAACTTTCAAAACCATTCAAAAGCATATTTTCTCTAGTATTTACTGCTTGCGGTTCGATTAATTTTTCAAACTGATTTTTATCTGAAGTTTAAAATAAAATAGTGCTTACTCTTTACAAAGCAAAATAGAGTAGAAAGTGTTCTCTCAATCAAGAAGAAGGGGTAAAATGTCTCAACGATTTTTTCTCAGATATTTTCACCAAGTGGCTCTGTTCCAAACCCTATAGAGAGAACTATCTTACTGTCTACTGATTTAACCTTCTACACTCACTGGGCCTCATTTATCAATCTAACGTAGAAACGAGAGCAGATCTGAGTGCAGAAATCATCTTACGACACGTGTGATTCATTAAACATTCGTAGGCTGGCAATCCCATCGTATGAATGTACGTTGATAAATGTGGCACGCACACGTGGCAGCCATTGTATGTCCACAAAACCAAAAGTGCATATGAAGTGTGCCATTTGGGACAGGGCCTTAGAAACCTCGCCCCTAGAGTTTACGGCATGGAGAAACGTAACCGGGCAAGAAGAAAGAGAAATTGATCTTACTCCAAAAACACCTGTTAACATCATAATTGTAAACAATTACATTAATTTAAATGTATATTACAGTTTTTCTCAGTCGCTTTGGTTCATTTCTTGAATCATCCTTAAGATTTGCAAACCAGAATGTGCATTTCTCAAAACAATTCATACAAACAGCACCACACAATGGATTGCCTGCAAAAGTCTGTAACTTGTTCAAAATCCTTAGTTCATCTCTCAAAAGTAAGTATTTATGTCAATGAACATACTGTATCAGTGCCATCAAATGACAAGTCCTTGCGTCATTGTTCACAAACAAGATAGTCAAAATGCTTAATTATGTTGTCAATATAAAATATAATATACTCTGTCAGTGTTTTCAGATGCATACTATGGCTACAATTTTGATGACAGTGATTAAAAATGCACAAGACTGCACTTTATTTGTATGGCATATCAATTTCAACAGTACAAATGTACTCATTACTCTATGTGGGATATTGATTAAAAGAGACTGGACATGATTCACAGTTACACTTTTACTGTCTGTCTGTCCAAAAATTACAGTACAATGTCATTGCGAAGAAAGTTTTTTATTTATTTATATATTTGGGGTGGGCACCTCATAATCCGATTATGAGTCACAATCTGATTCCAAAATGATTCTTGATCTACTTTTTTTTCCTTGCTAATTAATTAGTTTTTTAAATTACATATGGAATTAATTAAAAAATTAAGATTAAGAAACTAATTATAAGTACTTATAATTATTTATAATTAATGTAGGCTAATTATAAGTACTTTTTAAATAATTACAAGTTAAAAAAAAATAATTAAAGGCACAATATGTAAGATTTCTATATTAAAATATCCCAAAACCACTTGCACAGTGTTATATATTTCGTTCAACTGTGTACTTATATTATCCTAAATGTTTTCAAGAATTTGTAAATTCAGAGAAATTCACAGTTTTAAATAGTGCCCGTTCCTTGTCACTTGTCGCCTGTCAATGATGTAATATCTGCGTTCTCCCTGGTTTCCGCTTGTGCTGCATAGTAACCATGGCAACAGACGTGGACAGCTGCGTAATGTCTAGCGGCATGCTGTTGTTGTTTCATTCAAACATTATGGACCATGACAAGCAAACTTTGGGACAAAAGGATAAATAAAACGAGGATCAATATCGGCGTGGCATTTTCGAGATGGCGAGAGCCTTGAGACAAACTTCGACTTGACAGAGACGCCGCTCTTGCACGTTATTAGACAGGTAAGCAAATGTACATAACACAAATCAATGTTATATAGCTCAACACAATGAACTATTAGAATATCATCAGTATGATATTCTAATGTTGATCTAGCTTAGTCTCATACAGCCAACAAACTAATACACAGAATACCAACTTTCAACACACTCAAATGCAGTTTAGTATGATAGTGTAACGTTAGACCAAGTGAAACAGCGCTGCGTTACCTCACAATTTTAATTCGTCAAATAAACTGACCTGTATGAGTACTATTTCAGGTTTGTGAGTAGTTCGGTAGAATGAAATGTCCTCATTCCTTTATATCCCGGGACTCGCGTGTGGCACTTATCTGTCTCTCATTAGCAATCGCGCCCGCGATTCTCGGCCACGCCCTGCTTCATACCACAGTCATGTTAAAAACATGAATGCATTCGCTCATCCAAAAACATTATTTCCCCATAAACATTATTAGATCCATCAGCATGACGACAATAGTGATTTCACGCTCATTCACTGCGGCATCAATCTACGCCTTTGTTATTGTTTTGAAGAGGTTAGCGACCCCTAGCGGCAAAAAATATAGATTGTGCTTTTAATATAATTGTATGTTAAGATTTTTAAATATATAAACAGCTAGGTGTATATGACACATATCTTCTTTCAAACGAACACAATTAGAGATATATTTAAAAAATATCCTTAGTCCTCCAAGGTTTATAATGGTTGTGAATGGGGGGCCACGTTTTGAAGTCAAAAATAATGCGTCCATCCATAAAAAAAAGTAATCCATACGTCTCCAGTGGGACCCTTCTAAAGCAAAGCAATGCGTTTTTGTAAGAAAAATATTCATATTTAAAACTTTATCCCCCGGTTTCACAGACAAGGCTTAAGCTAGTCCTAGACTAAAATGCATGTTTGAGCTGTTTCAACTGAAAACAACTTGCACTGACATATCTTAAAATATGCCAGTGTTATTGTTTTGTCTCAAGACGCACACCAGTAATGTTTTTTTCTAGGGTATGTTTATAACAGCTACTTAAATATCCTAATTGAACTAAGGCCTGATCCTGGCTTAATCTAAGCCCTGTCTGTGAAACCGGGCCTATAAATTCAAATAACTAGCTTCCGGCGAACGACCGTATGCAGAATGACTTGACGCACAACGTAATGACGAACGCGGAAGCGCAGAGGATAGAGCAAAACAAATCACCGGTCATGGATTATAAGTCTAAAATGATAATTTTTAAAGAGAAATTTCAGAGGATTTAGATATAAGTGTTACAGAACACAATGAACTAGAGTTTATTCATTGAAGCAGGTAACGGACATAAGCAGGTGAGTATGGTAATTCAAGCAGTAAATGCAATAATGATAGGAATACTGACAGTTTGTTCCTTTGTAGATGGTTGAGGAGGTTGTGGATGAGAGCAGCTGAAGCACACACTTTGGTAAGGTGAATGGAGAATGGTCGGAGTCTGGAGGAGAAGACGCTGGAGACACAGGAACACAGGAAGACGATGGAGACGCAGAGGAACAGGAGAGACAAAGGCGGAATATAGCATACACAGTCCACCGGTAAGCGTAAACAGGTAAGTGTGTCCTTTACTCAAACGAGACCAGACGAAGTGCCAGAGTGAAGTGTGTGCTAATATGCTGCTTGCTTGCTGATGGTGATCAGGTGCGGGTGATTATACGGTGGCCGAGAGAGCTCAACGCGCTGCAACTGAGGAAAACACATGCAAACAGAAAAAACACCAGCAAATAAAGAAAACATCTTCATCAGTTTGACGCGTTGAGCTCTCTCGGCCACCGTATGATTAGTATTCTGGTGACAGCGATCTCTGTGATTGGGTGGTGATGGAGCCTGGCTGATCTCTAACAATAAGAGAAGATGAGCTTAAATTTGTTGCATAGCCCTATTTGTTTGAACTGCGAGAGGCATCTAAGCTTACAATACTCTTACATCCTGCATTATACATTGCGTCAGAGGATTACTCATTTGGCGCAAGTCGACTTGCGCATTCTGCATATGGTCAACTGCCGGAAGCTAGTTATTTGAATTTATAAAGTTTTAAATATAGATATTTTTCTCACAAAAACGCACTGGTTTTATTAACCCACTGGAGTCGTATGGATTACTTTTTTTTTTATGGATGGATGCATTATTTTTGACTTCAAAACACAGCCCCCCATTCACAACCATTATAAAACTTGGAGGACTAAGGATATTTTTAAATATATCTTTGATTGTGTTCGTCTAAAAGAAGATAGTCATATACACCTAGGATGGCTTGAAGGTCAGTAAATCACAGGATAATTTTCATTTTTGGGTGAACTATCCCTTTAATTAAAAGCATTTTGAGATGCAAGTACATTTAACCACTTAAACGGAACGCTCTTCACAAAGTCCATGTGAGCATTTGAAATGAAAAAAGCAGCCTTCTGTCCGTGAGTTTCATATTTTAATATAAAGCCCACAGCATTCCAAACAACATAAATTATGCCTTCGTGGAGCATTTGTAAGGAAAATAGGCGTTACTTCTAACGTAACTTCTAAGACATTCCAAGACAGACAAATGCTGATTCAGCATGTTCAATCAGCAAAAACAAGTGTGATAAATAAATTGTTTGCAGATATTAAGCAGACAGTCTACTAATACTCTAATGACTGGTATTTGACATAAAGTGGCAAAGTTAGAATGTCTAAAGTGGACCATTGAAATAAAGTGTTACCCAATTTTCTTATCAGAGAAAACACCCATTGTCCTTTGAGAACAAATCTCGTGGTCTATAAAACTAAATTACCCAGATAACATCTATAATATTATGTTTCTAGATTGATCAACAGCTTCTTACCCTCCATTATTCCATGTGCTTAGGCAATTGTCCGTAATTCATAAGTCAAATATCTTATTATTAAGCATGAAGGCTGTTTAGAGATTATGCAAACTTCTGTTTATTGTCTAGATGCTGTTTACACACATAATGGATATGCCATGCCACAAGACACCTGGCAAAATAATGTTTGTTTAAGGTTTACTGATCAGAACAATTATGAGACACAGCTAAAAAATAACCCTTGATCTAGTCAATGCACAGACACACAAAATAAAACGAATGCCCTTCTGAAGGTCACCACCCATCAATAATGGGAAATAACCGGTTATGGTCCAATCGACCGCTATTACCTACAGATGCTGCAATTAAGGGGTTTCAGGGGCAGCATCCTGATTTCAGAATTTTATTGGTAATTAACTGTGAAACACAACAAAGATTCATTTAACTGTGGCACATTTGAAACAACGAGAGGGAAATGTCAGGTGGTAATAGCTGTATTTCTTGGGAGTGTGTTCATTAAGGTAAAGCATTAATTAGGAGGCACCGCACTGCACCTGGAGAGGTAATTTTAGCGATATGGTAAAGCACCGTCTGACTATTAATGGCACTTTACTCAGCATGTATATGACAAAACATACTTAATCTTCCATCGCAGCACAGCCAGTGAATGCTTCCATTACATTAGATTTAACGGAAATTAAACAAAAGAGTATATATTGTGTTGCTTATTCGCTTATACACCATTGGTTGTTTCACGTGTCGTAAATATCTGAGTTGGAATATGAGAGTGAAGGTCATTGAGGGATGACTTACATTTAGGTCTGTTACTCACATAAATATATACTTGGAATATAGAACACTAGACTACTTTTATGATAATTTTATGATTGTTTCATTATTCTGGAGCTTATAACAGTCTTTCATTGTATGGACAAAAAGAGCACTCATTCTCCCTTTGTGTTAAAAGGAAGAAAGAAAGTCATACAGGTTTGGAACAACATTAGGGTGAATAAATGATGGCAGAAGTTTCATTTTGGGGAAGTCCTGATTTGTGTGAGTTTCACTTGACAAAATAGGACGTTAGCCCAACACGCTTCTTGGAAGATGCTGAGGGAAAATGCTTACTGACACAATTTACACAGACACAGAAATGGGTTATTAAAAGGATACAAAAGAGAGAAAGAAAGAGTGAGAGAGAAAATTGGCCTTCCTCAGAGGCAGGCAGAGCAGCTGTCATGACAAGTGAGCAGATTACCTACATGGGCAGCAAGGAGAAATCTAGTAGTTTGCACAACAAGGCAAGAGAAAGAGAAAACTGCAGTTCTTTTCTGACAGGAGTGTAGTTTAAAATCAAGACCTGAGGCTATATCTCTGTAGCCACACATTATGCTCAGGCTGGGTTTAACAGAGATTTGTCTTAGAGCCGTTCTTCCATGCTACACCAGCCTCCTTCACTGGGCTTTGACTGCAAAAAGATACAGAGTGATATATAGAATGCATATTTGGATCCGCTGGGGAAACAAAAAGTAAAAATCAAAGTCAACTGCAATGTTACAGGGCTTGAACATAAAGTATGATCTGGAAGAAAACCATCAGAGATACGAAGAGACATATATATTTATTTATTTATTTTTTTTACCAAATACAGCCTTGGTGATACACAGTTTAGCTTCAGAAAAAGGCACACAAATATGGCTTCCATGGGAAGAAGAAATCTGTGTCTATGCAAGGGGCACTTTGTTCGAAAAGGCAAATTGGGATGAGAAAATAATAATAATAAAAAAAGAAGACAAAATATGAGCTATGACCTTAGTATGACCTTTGGTTTTGTTGTATTTAAGAAAGTATTTCTATAAAAGGGTACACGAGAAAAATACTCTTGTAAAGCTCAGGCACTTAAAATTAATTATAACTTGATAAAATTGACAGTGACATCAGTGACATAAAGGTGTGACAAAAAGTGAAACAAACAAACATTATTCATAAAATCCATTGCTAATACTTACTGATTTTTGCGCTGTTGATTTCCTAGCTTTTGTCATTTAATTTTTTTTTTTTACAAAACACTAAAAGGATGGAAATACAAAGAATACAGGGGAAACCTATAAAAAGATGATCAATAAAAAAATAATATAAAACAATATTGAAACGTTAAGATTAGAGAAAGGAAAAATTAACATCTGGAATAGTTCTATATAAATTGGCAGTTTTAACCTAACTTAATTGAGGAACGTGAGCAAACCTCTTCGGGAAGCTCAAACGTGCTGCGTAACACATGAGAATGAACTTCACTGGTTACGCAGCACATTTGAACTTCCGGAAGAGGTTTGTTCTTGTGCGTCATTCATGTTACTTTGAGCATCAGTTTATGTTTGCTGATCAAGGTTTATATGCGAGTAAAAGCCTAAATTAAATCTGTTCACCATAGAAAAGCAAATCAAACCCCTCTTCAGAAAATTTGGACTAAACCGCTCGATTCATATGGATTAGATTTACGATCTCTTTATGAACTTTTTGAAGTGTCAAAGATCAAGTTGCAAAGGCAGTCAATGGAAGGACAGACATCTCTCAGATTTCATCAGAAAGATTTTAATTTCTGTTCCGAAGATGAAAGAAAATCTTACGGGTTTAGAAAGAATGAGGGTGAGTAATTAATGACAGAATTTTCATTTTGGGGTGAACTAACCCTTTAAGCAGACAGTCTACTAATACTCTAATGACTGGTAGTTGACATGTAGTTGCAAAGTTACTTATAGTTAGCAGAATGTCTAAAGTAGACAATTGAAGTAAAGTGTTACCGAGCACCATGTTGCAGTAACCACCAGGCCATTGCTCCAACCATTTGAAACGTAAAAACATTAACGATTCCAGCACAAGGTTGAAAAGTTTGCCATCAGAGAACAAACAGGACAAAACACATCTCAAATTAGTCCACTTTTGGCAACTCTTTCCTCTTGACAAACCTATCCCATGATGTTGGTGCTCTGAAAGAGAGGATCTGAATCTAAGCTCTCTGCGAGTGGAGGTCACTGTGTTTGTTTAGCTCTACATTATCACCTGGCACTGCTAATGAGATGAATGATCAATCCTGGAGTGGCTGTCCTCTGATAACACTGCAGTGTTTTTTTGGGGGAAAAGATTGTGCTTGGAGACATCTGCCTTGGTGATCTCACTCATTAGAAGGGGACAGAAGATCAGTCTGTGACCAACCCTGCCGGCCCCTCCAGTGGGCCGTGAAAGGACGAGGACAAGGATAGCACAGACATTGGCCACTATACACTGAAACCAAAGCCTTTTAACTGTTTCACTGCCTAAAATGACAGCTTTTCTGGATTTGTAGTGTCATAGCTGTTTGTAAGGAACAAATACACTAAAATAATGACAAAAACAATCAGAAAACAGGTTTTGCACCAAATTTTTCTGACCGTTTTTATTTCCACTTTAGACATTCTACTAACTTTGCAACTACATGCAAACTACAGGTCATTAGAGTATTAGAAGACTGTCTGCTTAATATCTACTAACACTTTATTTTAATGGTCCCCCAACAGACATTCCACTGACTATAAGTAACTTTGCAACTACATGTCAACTTATTCTACTTACCTGGTTGGGTGGGTACTGGCTGGCTTAGGTAGAGGAGGTGGGAAAGGGAGGCTAGGTGGGATCATCAGCAATGAAAGAGACTTAGAGCTGGGTGGGACCAGTGGAGACGCAGGAGTCTTGGAGCTGGACGGGACCTGCGGAGATGCAGGAGACTTGGTGATGAGAGGCTTTGGGGAATAACCTCTTCCATTTCCTCAAACAATTGCATTCTGACCTGGTGCAGCTCACCCTTCGTGGTGGAAGTATGGGCAGGGCTCCATCCCATGCTCTCGTACTCAACTAAAATTCCCTCCTCACAGGACGATATTGCCAGCTCACGCACCTGGTCAGATTCACTGTTGGGCTCAGGCTCTGGGGTGATGCTTGGTTCAGGCGTTGGCTCTGGCAATGGCTTTGAGGCGGACTCAGGCTCCATATCTGTGGTGGGCTCTGGCTCTACATCCGTGATGGGTGTCGCTAAGGTCTGGCTGGGCTCTGGGTGTGGAGTGGGCCTGGTCTTGGTCTCATGTGTGTTGTTAGCCAGCACTCATTCCACAAATCCTGCGAATGTCCTCAGACGACCATTACCAGGCAGGTGTGCCTTCGTTCGCTCGTTCAAGCTCGTCAAAAAAAGACAAAAAAAAGACGCATAGGGAGCGATCAGGGAAGTTAGTGAAACACACGTGTGTTCAGCGATGTTCTTGCTCTAAACAGAGCATACGGACAGCTGTCCATCTTCTTTTCTTTCATTTGGTTGGTTGTTCTGTAACGAAGGGCTGCAGTAAACACATAACGATATATATATATATATATATACTGTATATATACTGTATATACACTATATTGCCAAAAGTATTGGGACACCCCTCCAAATCATTGAATTCAGGTGCTTCTACAAACATTTGTGAAAGAATGGGTCGCTCTCAGGAGCTCAGTGAATTCAAGCGTGGTACCGTGATAGGTTGCCACCTGTGCAATAAGTCCATTCGTGAAATTTCCTCAGTACTAAATATTCCACGGTCAACTGTTAGTGGTATCATAACAAAGTGGAAGCAATTGGGAACAACAGCAACTCAGCCACGAAGTGGTAGGCCACGTAAAATCACAGAGCGGGGTCAGCGCATGCTGAGACGCACAGTGCGCAGAAGTCGCCAACTTTCTGCAGAGTCAATAGCTACAGACCTCCAAACTTCGTGTGACCATCAGATTAGCTCAAGAACAGTGCATAGAGAGCTTCATGGAATGGGTTTCCATGGCCGAGCAGCTGCATCCAAGCCTTACATCACCAAGTGCAATGCAAACCGTCGGATGCAGTGGTGTAAAGCACGCCGCCACTGGACTCTAGAGCAGTGGAGACGTGTTCTCTGGAGTGACGAATCATGCTTCTCTGTCTGGCAATCCGATGGACGAGTTTGGGTTTGGCAGTTGCCAGGAGAACGGTACTTGCCTGACTGCATTGTGCCAAGTGTAAAGTTTGGTGGAGGGGGGATTATGGTGTGGGGTTGTTTTTCAGGGGTTGGGCTTGGCCCCTTAGTTCCAGTGAAAGGAACTCTTAATGCTTCAGCATACCAAGACATTTTGGACAATTTCATGCTCCCCACTTTGTGGGAACAGTTTGGGGATGGCCCCTTCCTGTCCAGTTTGGTGTGGAGGAACTTGACTGGCCTGCACAGAGTCCTGACCTCAACCCGATAGAACACCTTTGGGATGAATTAGAGCGGAGACTGCGAGCCAAGCCTTCTCACAAAACATCAGTGCCTGACCTCAAAAATGCGCTTCTAGAAGAATGGTCAAAAATTCCCAGAAACACACTCCTAAACCTTGTGGAAAGCCTTCCCAGAAGAGCTGAAGCTGTTATAGCTGCAAAGGGTGGGCCAACTCCATATTAAACCCTATGGATTAAGAATGGGATGTCATTAAAGTTCATGTGCATGTAAAGGCAGGCGTCCCAAAACTTTTGGCAATATAGTGTATATACATACAGTATGTAAAGTGGTTCAAATGTTGACTTAATTCTTACCAAGATGTGATTTTATGTAGTTTATGCTCTTTGTCATGTACATAAATGCATCAAGGTGAACATAATTAGTCAGGTTTTGAACCCTGTTTTGTTTTTTTTTGGCAGTTGAATATAAAATGTCCAATACAAACGTTATGCCACTCGTCAATGGCAGCTGTCTGTATTGCTAGGAGAAAAGAACAGTCCTCCATAGGCTAGACCATCCCATTTAACAATGCTCGGTCCGACCTTTGTGGTCTTCGAAGGTGCGGCCTTCAAGTCCTTCAAAGGATGCAGCCTCTGAATTGGGACGCAGCTTTTATTTGCAGTATTACTCAGAACGCTCAGAAGATATCAGGAAAAACACTAGCACGCAACCACATCATACAAAGACGACACCGAACACTGAACAAAGGGAACAAGGGGCTTACCGAGGCAAACAGGATCAGGAAAAACCAAACCAAAATACAAAGAAACTAATGCTATGTTCAGACTGTCAGTCCAAATATGCATGTCCGATTGAAATCCAAACAGATTTAGCAAGTCTGAACTGCCAAAAAACACATGAAATGCGTTTTTATAAATCTGTTTCGAGATATATTCATATGTGGTTTGAAATTCAAATCGCATTTCTGGAAATCTGTTTCAGTCTGACTGCTCTGATCAGATTTCGAGTGGTTTATATGACTTTCTCACACCACGTAAATGTCAGATGTTGTCAAAGGAAACAGGAAAGTCGCTGCAGAAAGATGGTTGCGTTGTTGCAAAGTGCTAGATGAGCAGAATAACAATATAACAGAGACATGTTCTGAAACCGGCGGAGATTAAAGCGCGGAATAAAGCTGCTCATATCAGCCTCCTACATTTTTGCCGTTGCCTCATCATAATGCAGTAGTCCCACATGGCGGCTACACAATGTCATGTTGTAAATAAGATGACATCTGTATTGCAAATTCCTCCAATGAAAGAGCGGCATGGACACACAAATCGAATCTGAACAGTTGCGATACACAGTGTGGACGTCAATAATTTTAGATCAGATTCCAATCGGATATACAAATAATCGGATTTGGACTGACTGTCTGAATGTAGTCTAACATACTCGTGATACCACTACAGTCTACTAATACTCTAATGAGAGTTACATAGTTGACATGTGGTTGCAAAGTTACTTGTATTTAAGAGTGTCTAAAGTGGACCATCAAAATAAAATGTAACAGATTTCTTCTCTGACATCACTGTGATTGGGCAGGTAAAATTTTTGCTCACCCAGTAGGCTCCAGAAAGTTGTGGAAGTTCAGAACAAGTCATTTTCACAGTTGGTTTCAATAAATGCTCTTTTTGGACTGGAGATGAAGTTTTGAATTCTAAAACATACAGTATCAAGCTCTTTTATCTCAAAAGATAAAAGAAAGTGAGATTCCTCATGATATGACCCCTTTAAAAATGTATGAATGTCACTGCATTAGATTCAAAACATCAAAACAAGAGGAATTTATTTATTTAAAAAGCAAAACATTTTACAAAAAGACACTTTAGATATACTGTTGAAAATAAAGACAAAAAGTATTGTGACACTTTTTGGGTTTTAAAACATTAGTTAAAGAACAACCATAGTTCATGTAATGAACTACACCTGTGCTTAGAGCTTCAAAAAATGATGATGGTTAGTAAAGAGAAATTGCAAACCGTTTTCAACTGTTCTAATAATAAGAAAAGTTTCATCAGAATGATTTCTGAAGGATCATGTGAAACTGAAGCCTGGAGTAATGATGCTGAAAATTCAGCTTTGATCACAGGAATAAATTACATTTTAAACTATATTAAAATAATAATAAAAAAAAAGTTATTTTAAGTTGCAATAATATTTCACAATATTACTAATATGATATTACTTTTAGAGGATGTTACAAATCCTGTCTGATTTTTTTTTACTTTTGGCCACTTTTACTTTTGAAATGTTTGTATCATGTTTATCTTTTGAGGAGTGTTCTTCTTCTGAATACATTATAACAAGTCTCTATGGTCCAATCAGAAGGACGGATGAAAGAGTTTTACTGTCAGGAATATACTTTTAATGGTCTTATTCAACATTTGTTGATGATTGTAAAAGTTTACAGAACTGTTGGAGGAAAAGGAAACAACCTCCTTTAATTCATCAAGTAACACCAACTATTGAACAACTCTTTTTTTCTGCCCCTCCTTCAAATAAATATCTGTTTATTCAAATGACACATTGATGACACCAAAACTTGTTGGTATACATTCTCTGGAGCACTGCATGAAACATTCATTTAAAAAAAAACAAAAAAACAACAAAAAAAAAAACAAAAAAAAAACAGAAGGGTGAGATATAAGATCTCGATATTTCATACAGTTTGAGATTCACCCTGAGGCAAAACTCATGTGAAGGAAGCAGATTTCCTTTTCCCCTCAATATTTTCACTCTCTTTCTTTCTTTTTTGGCTCTCTTATCATCTTTTCAAGCATGCCAAGTGAACTGTCGGACCGCAGATTTCTCTGTGATAGAGATCTCTTGGGAGACACACAGAAAAAAAAAAATGATACAAAAATAAAGCAACAGAAGGATGGGGAATCCAGAGGGACAGAAGTAAGAAATGTGGACAAATGAACGTGTTACCCGACACGGCCTTGGCATCGCTCAGAGAGCCCTGCAGCCACACTACAGCAGTCATAACCATCCCTCCATGCCTTGCAATTGCTTTTTCCTTTTTTTCCCTTTTTCTCCCTTCTGTCTCTGTATCCTTCATCTGGCTGTAACTTTCCCTCAGCACCCGAAACAGCTTGTTATCTAAACTGCTGTTCTGTTAGACCGAACACACTTATTACAGTTAAAATCTTAATGACCCAAGTTTCGCATTTCTCACTGAATATTCCAGACGTTGTTTTAAGGCAGTGGTGTATTAGCTAGGTCTTGCATGACTGCTCATTTTAAAAGTCGATGAGTTGGCAGGTCAGTGTTTATCTCATGTAAATGACCCACTCAATGTGGTGCAGCAGAGAAAACGTTTGTGCAGGTTAGAGATGCAGTGAGAAATGAAAAAGTGCATATTTCCATTGCCAGTTTCAAGCTGCTGTGTTGTCATAAAGCAGAGCTCAACAATAAGGATGTCCCGATGGCCTGAGGCCAGTGTGAAATAATTTTTTTGTACTTTTACGTGTGGTTTTATGCCTTGCAATCTTAAACATTTGATTCCATGTGGCTTTTGATCATTTATAATTTTACAAGGTACAGAGAGACAGACAGAGAAACAGAAAAAACTTTCCCAGACCACACCATTGTTTAAAGTAAAGCAGACAGCTGATCTACAGCACTCCCTTACAAGAACTTCTACATCTTCACAGGAGCCAATAACACTCTTCATCCATCCTCCCTTTCGTGTTTCACATTCAATACCTTAAGTGTTTATTACCACGTTACTCTTGAGACATTCATTTTCAAGATGGATCTGATCAATGTGAGGCACGGCGCCAAACGAGGCCGGAGTGGACCAGGACCAAGATTTGGCTTCAACCTCTAAACTATCGATTGCTTCACTGTGCGGGCTGACAGCCTTGAGTCATCTGTTGTACCGGGCGAGCGAAGTTTGACATTTTGTCAGTTATTACTTCTGCTCACCCATCTTGAGCTGTGAATCTACGATGTCATGAGAAAGCCAAGCACCCCACACAAAAGTGTAATGAACATCAGCAGGACTTTTCATCATCTGCCTGGGGATTGATGGACTTTAAGCCGCCCTCCAGACACACTTTTTAGGAGGCACTACTTTTAGAAGGTTGTAAACAGGCATTTGTTTCAAGGAGAAGACTAGCAGACCGAGGAATAAATATTTTACTAGGTTAAAGAACACACAAAAAGATGTGGTTATTTTCCTGGGCCTGTATAAAGTTTACACACTACAGTGCCACGGGCAGAAATCAATGTCTCCATGGAGTCCTTTGAAGTGCATTATACTGATAATGAACAGGTTTTAAAGTTTCATTGAAATCCAGGAAGTGAATGTGAAACTAACTTAATGATTTGCTTAGATTTGGTGATTTTTCAGTCTGTTATTGTGTACTTAGTAACTATTATATTGTGTGCTGTAGAGCTGCAGGCAGGGCAGAATTTTTTTCATTTCACTCCAGATGGTCCTGTATAAATGTAAATGTTTAGGCTAATGCATCTATACGCATTTATAATCTGCACTCTGTTTTTTTGACATGAACTCTCTTTGCTGAAGAAACAGTGATTTCATTGGAGCATTGTGATAGTTCAACTTTAAAAGGTGCTGTAAGTGATACGACAAGAACTTGCTGATTTCAGGTCACTGACTTAGCGCCGTCTCCATCCCTTCAACCACACATCCTCTCTCCAAAACCCTCAGAAGATGCCAAAACCAATACATAAATTAGGGCTGCTCAATTAAATTTAATAAAACAGAAATCGTGATATGGCTTAGAGTGATTATAAAACTGCAAAAGTGTGTGTGTGTGTGTGTGTGTGTGTGTGTGTGTATGTATGTATGCCTCCTCTCGAGCTTATTATACAGACCATTTGAACGAGCTCCTCCTATAAAACATAATTTGTCTCTTGAATTCTGCAGTCTCTCGAGATGCCGACATGTAAGAGGCTGACAATTAGCTGAACATATACTTGTTTAATTAGTGACACTTAGCCTACATTTTAAAATCTTTATTTGAATATGGCAACATTCTATGATTAAATCACTGACAGAGACCCCTCCCCCATCAGCTAATCACTGTAAGCATGGTTAGTAAGCATGTTGACATCATCTATAGCCACGGGGCCCACCCTTTCTCTTAGCTTAAGACTTCTCTCTGTTCCTTAGTAAAAGTTTGTCCCAGCAGCTTTGTGAATAGGTTTTAAGAAAAACTCTTAGCTAAGAACTTTTACTGCTATTTAGGAGAACTCATAGTGTTACAATAAAATGTTTTGTGAATACGGCCTCTGGATTTTTTAAAATCACATTTTAAATCGCAATTTTTATCTGAAAAATCGCAATTAGATTTGTTTCCCCAAATCATGCAAATGTCTAAAAGGGACATGGTTCCTCCAATTCTGCTATCTACAGATAACAGTTATGATAAAGTATTATACTATTTAAGTGATATCTGTCAAGTAATAAAGACACGTGAAATGTTACAAAAATATTGCTATGAAACAGCACCTTTAATACAAAAACTAGCAAAGAAAGCTGGTAAAAGAAAGTTTTAATTGACCAAAGTTTTAGTAGCTTAATTCTATTGTCACAATTATGTCCTATTTAGTTGGTTCTGTCATGTCTGTATTAGTTTTCAGTAGTTGCTATGGTGTCAGATTAGTTAATCTCTGTCCAGCTGTTCCTGTTTAGTGTCCTCATTTGCTATGTGTATTTATACTCCCTGCTTTGTTCAGTCCTTGTCGGTTATTGTTTGTGTCAACGTAGTCATAGTCAGTTTGCTATTAAAGACTGTGTATTTCATCATCTCCTTCGCTTTCTACAGCCACTTATGTCTGACAGAATAACCGACCCTCAAAAACGAGTAAAAATACAACCATGGACTCACCAGCAATGTGTCCCCTCCTCTTCCCTGAGAACAGAAAGTTTCTGGGGTATTTGGCCTGGATGCTCCGGGAGGGCACCCACCGAGGTCATTTTGGAACCAAAGCCAGATGACATCAAAGCCCCGGGCATGTGGATCAGTCCATCGCAGAGCCAGGAATAGAACTAGACCTGATAGATCTGTGGTCCGCGGATCCAGTTCCCTAAGTCCCCACCCTTGGGTCTTCGTCTTCCTCTTCCTCGCCAGTCCCGTCTGGAGATGATCTTTTTCTGCCAATGCTCCAGCCTGATTTCCTGGTCCCATCTCCCCCGCTAGTTACGGCCAGTCCCCTGGATCCGTCGGCACCACTGGTGTAGTCAAGTTCCTCGGCTTTGCCCCCGTTGCTAGCTCTGTGCGGGTCATCTACCTTGCCTCGGGCTTTCCCTCTACCAGCTCGGCATGAGGCCGAAGTCTCTGGCTGCACCTCGGGCCCCCACGCCCATGTCTCCACCTCAGCCTGTCAGCTCGTCACCATCGCTTCGGCTCACCGCTCCCTCGTCGCCTCCATGGCCCGTATGCCCTGAGACTCTGCTTGTCATTGGGCTCCTCCCTTCTTCCGACCTCCCCGTCATCCTCGTCTGCTCCAGCGTCACCCCGGGCAGCTGAGTCCCTGTCACCGCCTCGATCTCGTGAGCCTGCAGCTCAGCCACAGGCTTCTAGGCCATTGGAGTCACCCTGGTCCGTCGGCCTCTCTACTCCTCCAGTTGCTCCACTCACCCTGGTTCTTCAGCTGTCAACCGGCTCCAGGGTTCCGCCCAGTCCTTCAGCCAAAGCTTCACCCTGGCTCCTCCCACGATCAGCAGCACCTCCGTGGTGTTTCTCGCCGACTCCTCTGTGTCGTCCCTGCCCATCACCAGCTCCACGCCCTCCTCCAAAGCCATTATTAATTAGTCAGTCAATCTAACATCCAGTTCAAGTTCATAACAGAATTCTCAAATTCATTTATTTTATTATTATTTTAAATTTTTCTTTTCTAGAGCCTTAAGCCGGGTTCACACTGTGCGATTTATAATAGTCCTTTAGGATTGTTGCTTGTCAGACTGTACGAACATGATCCTCATGTCACACTGTGGGATCTCAGCCGTCATTTATGTCAGACTGTACGGCAGTCAGAACGCGTTAAAAACGGATGCGCACATGAAAACTCGTCCGGAGTTTTACATCATCAACCCACACACGTTCGGTGACAGTGAGCTGCATTACACGCGGGACAGAAATGGTGGCTAACAAAGACATCTCTAGCGTTAATTTTGATCACGGCTTGTCTTGAAAGACGAAGACAATTTGACGTTTGTCGTAGGAGAACTCACACTGCAGGACTGTGCGCCAAATCTTCTGACACTGCCAGAATTTCGTCTGAGGTAAAATTTGATCGCAACGGTCATTAATCGGCTGTCTGTAAACATGTCAAACTAGCGATCAAAGACTACAGATTTTAGCCTAGGATTACAGGAATCTTTTAGGATTCTCAAAATTTGTCTCAGACGTCCAAATCGTGGCCAAAATCGCACAGTGTGAACCCGGCTTTATTTAGTTAGGACTATAGTTTCTCTGAGGAGGTCAGGTAAATTTGTGCTTCACATATGTACTTTGATTCCAATTTGGGATTTAAATTACATTCACATCTGAGTTTTTTTCACAACCTTGCTAAATTCAAATACTCACTATAAATTATTGAATTTAAAAGTAAGGAGGACATATTATGCCCTTTTAGTCTCGATTTTGTTCTACTGGAATAGGTTTTCATGCTTGAATGTTCAAAAACCACCTTATTTTCCACAGTTTTTACAGTATTGCAGCACCCTTCTTCCCGGTCTGTCAATAATGCTCTGGTTACTGTCTCTATGAAGCCCCTCCTTCCGAAAAGCGCAATGTGCTCTGATTGGTCGGCTGGACCAGTGTGCTGTGATTGGTCAATCACTTTGAGCGTGTTTGGGAAATGTCACATAACTGCGAGTTTGGCTGCATTTAAGTCTACTTTTTCATGCCCTTCTCTCTCTAACTTTCCTCCATCTCGTTCACTTGGATGTATGTCATCGCTTACGTTGCATGAGTGCCCACTACTGGCGGAACACTTGCAATGAGTTTAAATGGAATGCCCTAAGCCCTTGTGGGTAAAGCACTGTGAGTTGCTGTTGTGACGTCAAATTCGTGTTGCATTGTTAAATATGGAATATTGTGACATTCCTGGAAGAGAACTCAAGACTACAATGGAGGTGTTTCCTGGAGTTTAGAAACAATGTGCACTTATAGAGAATACCTCTCTTGGAGTGGACTTTTTATGCTTTGTAACTTTGCAAGTTTTATGCTTTGTATCTTTGCAAGTTGAAAATGTAACAAAAGTAGATATAATAGGTACTCATTAAAATGAATAATAAATAAATAAATAAATAAATAAAATGAATGCACACATGTAGAGTACTTGATCTTTAGTTACACACAAATCCAGACATGTTAATACGTTCACATGCTCATTACGTTCACAAAAACTTATCATGCTATATCTGTCACAATATCAGGTGAGTTGCAGTCAGACAGACAGATAAAGACTCTGAAGGATAAAATTCCAATACAAAGTTTAATCCAAATAGGCAATGTAATCCAATAAGGGCAGATAAACACACCGAACGTGAACGTGACCGAACAGAGAATGAATGTGAGGGAACAACTTAAGTAGGAACACAAATGAGACTGAAACCAATGAAAACAAATGAAATCGGGAAAACTGAACAAAGGAAACAGAAAACTAATGAAAACATACTATAAGTCTGTGAATAACAAAACTAACAAAACATAACTGTGACAATAACAGGCTTTCCCCAAAGCAAACCTTCCTCTTACAAAACCCTTCATCATCAGTAGAGGAGTTATTTTTTCACTCTGTTTCTGCTAGTGCACCAAATCTTAACACAAGTTCCATATAAGAAATTTAACAGCTTCTGTTTGTGTTAAAAGAGAGATAGATAGTGTGAGACAGAGAGAGAGTGTTTGTGCTGTCTATTTCTCTTAATGTTTCATGTGTTATTCGATCTCCAGCAAAGCATATAGTCATGAGGGGGTGAGAAGGAATTACTGCAAATCCAACTCTGCGCTGCAAAAGAGCCGGAGCCTGCGGAGACTGAATTAACCTAATCAGACAGCCAGCGATCTAACCCTCCAATTTTTTTTGCTACATCAAACCATAAAATACGCAATAGAACGGATCACAGAAAGCAAAGAATGCAACAAAAGCTCTTGCTTACACTCACAACCCCTGCAACCCGCCTAGAACACTGTGAACAGCCTTTAGATATGAGCTTTAGATGTTCACTTAATGCTACACAGCACAAATCATTTCAGCGTACAAATAATGTGCTTTAAAAGAGCCATATTTTACACTTTTGGAGATATTTTTTCCCCGAAGTCCACTTATTATATACGTAAGTATACGTATATAAGTATGACCATTTTTTTTTGGTCAAAAATATGTTGATTTTCAGCATCATTACTCCAGTCTTCAGTGTCACATGATCCTTCAGAAATAATTCTAATATTAATAACAATTCATAATATTATCAATGTTGAAAACAGTTGTGCAGTTTAATATTTTTGTGGAAACTGTGAAATTATAAAATACAATTATAAAAGGCATATTTGTTAATATATATGCCTTTATAGCTTTTTACAGTGGATGCCATTGAAAACAGGGTAAATCTATCCATCACAGCCTCGCTTTCATACCTGTCATGGCACTGCTCTGAATAAGGTCTATTAACCACTACGGCACCAAAAGTTACGGACTGCATCTTTAACATGACCATGGGTTTAATGTCTTTTCCTGATAACAATTTTCAAATTGCCAACTAGTGAATAAACTCTTGTTGTAGTTTAGTTTTCATAAATGGTAGACTAGGGGAGGGAGTTTAGCAAAGTGACAACAACAGATCTGAGCAGACTACTGTATCACACAATACAATCTAATTACAGCCATTTTTGACTCATGATTGGTTTGGACTTCAAGTCCAATTCTTAATTCAGTCAAAACTGAATTAAGCAACTGGATGCTTTCAAGACTAGGGTGCTGATCTGTTGATTTCGATGGAGATGAGAGATCCCCTTTCACTTCCCTATTCTATACACTGGAAAAAGAGTGGTCTCTGGAGGAGAGGTGTGCTCTGCATATAACAAAAGTAGAAAATTAACATTTTTTAATTGCTTTACCTGCACAAGTTACTTATGGAAATGGTTGTCAATCAAAAAGGAATATAGAGTAACATTGTTGCTGTTTACTTGTAGTGGCGAATTCTCGATGCAGACAAAATGAATTCCAAATGAAGGTTTTAATCACATTTGTTGTGTTTAAAATTAACTGGTGCAACAGAATGAGAATTGAAATAAAACCTGGATCAATAAACTTTGAAAGAGCTATAAACTGTGCTTAATTTAATGCAATAATGCAACCCACATGATATTTACATAAGAACTATTGGTAGCACTTTTCTTAAAGCCTTTTAATGTATTTTAATGTATAATGCATTATAAACGTATTCATAATGTATGTTATAATGCATTATATCTTTTCATAAATAATTGTAACAAAAGTTAAAATGCATTATAACATTTGCAGATTCCTTGTTACCTGTGAAATTGGTTGTTTGTCACATGATTTAATGCATTACACTTTCTAAAGGTGTAACAATGAATAGATCATTCCGTTTTCTTTGATAGGTTCTTTTCTTTGGTGAATGTGTTTCCACCAAGTACAACATTTTCCTGGATCTTTGTTGATTCTGGAACAACATTCTAATCAAACAATCAGAGACAAGTTTACAGTTTAGGCTTACAACCAGGGTTGGTGCTTCTACATCAGTGTTATTCACCTATCATTTCCCTCAGATTTTAGGGATAAGTTATGGGTAGAGTTAGGTTTAGGGGTAGGGATAGGGTTAGGACTAAATTTTCAGACAACAATGTTGTTCCAGGATCAACAAAATATGTATGTTTTGAATCATCAATTTTTGTTTTATTTTGGAGATCATCATATTTCACTGTGATGTATCTGTGTACACATGGTATTTTGTGACATTTCATGTTAAACATCCCGGCTCGGGCGGCCATCTTGAGCTAGGCAGTGTGTCTCGTCTGCTTGTTTACCAGTATTTTTGTGAGGCACTGTGGGGCGACTCCAGGCTGCCTATAAACCATTAGCACTGAAAGGATGATGTATGGCATCGCCTTCAGAGAGCAACTTCTGTATGCATTTCAATCCTCCCCAGATAGTCCCTCGTTTAATTGTGCATTAAAGTCCATGCGTCGCACCATTTGTTACTCACGTTGTTTACCGTCCTATTTGAGTTCTAATTAATCCAAAAAACACAGAGCTCGACTTCATTAACTTGTGCAGCTCTGGCTCATCGGAGGTTAATTAGCAGCGGAGGACAGGATGCCGCGCTGCAGCCCAGGAAGAGTTTGTTGACCGTTGTCAGATAAAGAAGAATACCATTAGGCTCTTTATGATCTTGTGATAGCCGGATGAGATGAAAATGGCACGTTGTTTTTCTTTGTTCTGGGAATCTCACGCTGTGACAGCTGCAGCTGTTTTTGATGAAAGCTATAAAAATAAAGGTGAGATCATATCTGTAATCAATAAAACGCATGATTTCTGCTGTTGTAATTATAACTTATCTATGTATTGATTAAGAGATTATATTATAATAATACAGGTTGTCAGTTTTGTCTTTCAAATTAAAGGTTAAGTTACATCATGGTTCATGCAGCTGTAAAATAAACATTTTTCTATTACATCTTGTGTTTTGTACAACAAAAAGTCACAATTTTGATTAAGAGAAGCTCGATGTATCTGATATAATGCTACATCTCCTCAATGGTGGTGAAGATATGCAAGTTATATAAACATCTGGGTATTTTACCCCAAGCCCTGTCAACATCTGAGTAAATTTTGTGTAAAAGAAACAGCTGCACAAAAATAAATCTCCAAGAAAATTATCGAATTAACTCAGAAGTTAACAGCTGCATAATCTCTGCAATAGGCCTCTGAAGACCTTTCCGTTCTGAGAAACTCTCCTAACAATTAATTATCTCTTTCTCCATTTCTGGCAGCCTCCCTTTACAGCAGTCTGGATTCCTACTGCTTATTTTAAAGATTAACGTTTAAATTCATCAGTCTTTTCTAGGGCACTTAAAATAAAGCACAGTCACACTGCATGAATGTGTTTTATCATCTCTTCACAATAATTGTTAATGGTGTGACAGACAGAAGAGTGATTATATTGAAGACCAGGAGCGGAAAAAAAAAATTCCACATAGACAGATGATTTTGCAGATAACTTGAAGCTTGGAATATTTTAAAGCATCTTCAGGTGAAATTTAGCGGAGATAAGAGCAATATGTTCAAATGATTGTTATTTAGTTAGTATTGATATTTAGGCCAAACCACTGGGACTTTTCACGGCTTGTATCAAATAGTTAGTCTATGCATTTAGGGGATTTTTCATTGACTCTTTCTGCAGGTTGCATCGTTTCACAAGTAGTGAGTCATTTTACTAAATCACTCAACTGATTCGTTCAAAAACGTTGATTCATTCAGGAACCAAACAATAGACAAGGGGTGTCCAACCCTGCTCCTGGAGAGCTACCGTCCTGCAGACTTCAGTTCCAACCCTACTCCAACACACCTGTCTGTAATTATCAAGCAACCCTGAACAGAGATTGTATTATTATAGGGAGATGAGAGGGTCTGTATCTCTTACCACTGGAGAAAGCGTAACGGCTAACTTAATCGCATGCGGCACCTCACAGCCTATCGTGTAATGGCCTCTGGTCTCCTTTCCTGCGTACTGGCAGTCTTTACCACAGCTGCAGTGTTAGCATTAGCCGTTACGCTTTTTTGGCTAATGGTTGCAGGCTTGTCATCTAATGGTTTTGCCTTGAACACCTTGATTAGCTGGTTCAGGTGTGTTTGATTGGGGTTGGAGCTGAAATCTGCAGGATGGTAGCTCTCTAGGAGTAGGGTTGGACACCCCTGCAATAGACTGTCTTTATGAGTGAGTCATTGAAAAATTCACTGAACCAATTTGTTGAAAAATGCAGATGAATTCAGGAACAAAAAAAGTGTTTGGCTCATTGAATCGTTCCATCATAACAATTGTTCAAAAAAACTGATCGACTGTGTGTTGCTCAGAGACATACAACTGTTGATTCTTCTGTTGATTCTTTTTAAATGCTTAGTTAGTTCACCCAAAAAGTTGGGTTAGTTCACCCAAAAAATGAAATTTCTGTCATTAATTACTCACTCTCATGTCGTTCCAAACCAGTAAGACCTTTGTTCATCTTTGGAACACAAATTAATATATTTTTGATGAAATCCGAGGGTTTCTGAACCACACATAGGCAGCAACGTCATTGCAACGACTTTATTCAACAATTTCTTCTCTCCCCTGTCAGTCTCCTATGCAGTTGACGTTGTGAACGAAGTGCAGAGCTTCCATGTTCAACAGCAGAATGCCAACTTATTATTGGCCGGCTCCTGCATCAGCATCACACGCATGCGTCGTGCTGCTAATGTGTACACATGACGTAAACACTGAAGTGCTGTACTGCGTTCACAGCGTCAACTGCGTAGCAGAATGTCAGGTGAGAGAAGAAATTGTTGAATAAAGTCATTCATTTTGTTTTGTTTTTGCACACAAAAAGTATTCTCGTCACTTCATAACATTAATGTTGAACCACTGTAGTCATGTGGACTATTTTAACGATGTTTTTAATACTTTTCTGGACCTCAAAAGGTGCACTGACGTTGCTGCCTATGTGTGGTTCAGAAACCCTCAGATTTCATCCAAAATATCTTAATTTGTGTTCCGAAGATGAAGAAAGGTCTTACGGGTTTGGAACGACATGAAGGTGAGTACTTAATGACAGAAATTTCATTTTTGGGTGAACTAACCTTTTAAATAATAATACATAATGTATAATGAATCTAAATAATGGTAATATGATGGTGGTATTTGCTCCTAGATATTATTTTACATCATCAGTGAAGCTTATTTTGACCAGTCCTTAAAGCTACAGTCCATAAATTTTGCCTCTTTGTTGCCATCTCTGTTCAAAACCTGCAATTGCAGTTATTTGCGGAATTATCATCTTTACGTAGGTTCTGCATCGGCACGGCTCCTCAGCGCAGATGAATCTAATGTTTGCTGTTGGTCACCGCACCGGAGTGGATACTGTACTTCAGAATCAGAGATTCTACGTCTTGGAAGTATGACCAAAATAAGAATTTTCACCGGAAAATGTCATCTGAAGAAGTAAGTAACATGTCTGACACTTTTGTTCTGACCAACTGAGAAAAAAAGCATTACAATAAATCGCGCTGCCAATGGTGATTAAATCTAACGATCGTTTAGCTCGGATCACGTCAAACCATGCAAATTATTATTATACTTTGTTCTCAAATTGTTAATGTTATCAGCATTGCATGACTGTGTATTTAGTGTGTATTAGCGTTACCTGAAGATTTTAATTTCTGTAGCCACTCTGCAGTTTGAAGTCTTTTGCTTTTGATTATGGGTGAATCTCCATTTGTCACTTATGATTGTCATTTGGACCTTTCTGGATTAAAATCCGCCATCAAAATGATAAGTTTAATTATTCCAGCTGATGTGTGAAAAGGCTATAAATGATCTGCTACCAGCAGCATCTTCACATGCCATATAGCCTACTAGCTAGGACTCTTTCTCTGTGTAAACAGACGTGACGTAATGACGCAAAGACGAATGGCTGCATGCTCGAATTTCCCACGGGAACCTACCAGTGCCACTCTATTTAGAAAACATTACACGTTTACCGTTGTGAATCGGGCTAAGGTAAGGAGATAGTTTTGAACACTGGCTGGTTATGTACTTGCTCAAAAATTGATTTTTAGCCAAAAGAAGTTATGGACTGCAGCTTTAAAAATGCATAGAACAGAATGAAAATTTACAATGTAATTAAGTAAATGTGATTACTTTGTTAAATAAATTTAACAGCATTAAACACATTTAATTAATGTCATGACATTTAGCAAACCTTGCTAAGTAAAGTGTCAACAAAGTTCTTTGTCAACAAAGAACTAGTAGAAAGTTTTAAGAGAAGCACTGAGTTTGACAATAAAAGCCTCACAGATGAACCCTAGCTGGTCTTTGTGCCATCTAAACAAAATTTTATAATATCACCACCAGTTTCTGAAGAATGATGCTGTGAGTGGGAGGACCTCAATGATTACTTCACCACCTTTTCCATTTCTCACACAATCTGACCCACGAGATGAATTTCGTTTTCAGTGAGAGAAAGAAAGCCAAATGCCACCTGGGCTGTGACCCTCTCCCGATGCGTATAGGTCACGGCCGACATTCTTTGTTGACATGTCAGCAACTGAGCTCTGGAAATGGCAGCACAAACAAGGCAGACGATGATATGTCTTCCTCCCTAGACTTTCTGCCCCATGTCTGGATTTTAGGATTCTTTCTGTTCACTGTTCAGAGCAGGTTAATGAAGGCCTGAAATATAATCAAAACATATTCCAAGTGTTGTGCATGCTTCAACTATCTATCTATCTATCTATCTATCTATCTATCTATCTATCTATCTATCTATCTATCTATCTATCATCACAAAACTTTTTGCGAAACAACGCAAAAGCATTGAATTATTGATGGTATTAATGGTAAATATTTGATTTCTTCTTGAAATCTGTTTTAGATTGTAGACAGAGAGGAAAATCTGAGATTCATGGTGTTGTTTTTAGGTTTTTATACATATTTCATTTTAGTTTATTTCAGTTAAAGTTGATTTTATTTTTTACATGTTTTTTATGGTTTTAGTTCACTGTAATAACCCTGATCTAAAAGTAGAAGACTCATTTGCAGTAAAAGTCCTCATTTGCTCCCCATTTAATCTCATTGGTATCTAGGAGAAACAGTCGATATATTAAAGAGATTATATTTGTGACTTTTCTCAGTTCTTTTTTCAATAAACCTTTTTTTCTCCTTGTTTTATTTTTTATGTCTGAAATGTTGTTCTTGGAAATTTAGTCTGAAAACCCAGACACTAGCACCTTAGAAACAAGACGTCTGTCTCTTAGCACAGAGTGGTCTTCATTTTAGCTGTAATATAGAGAACAAAATATTTTGTGCTAAAACATTTTAAAAGCAGCAAATACCCAGCAGTGCTGTTCCGCAGAGTGGATGAATATGTGTCAGTCTGTCTTTCTCTGCCAGTCACACTAAGTGGCACTGACAGTTGTCCTGAGCCACTCACGGCTCTATCTCACTTCAAACCTCTCCTGTTTATCACTCTGCTCGAATGCATATTAATGGAGTATGCCCTATACCTGGCATTTCTAATGCATAAAAATGCGCTTCATAATTTACAGTCAGTGGAGCGGCCACGTCGAAAAGCCAAAGCAACCGCAGGGTTTCTTGCTTTCCAAGCCTCCCTAGCTCGATGTGCCACTTTATGGACTGCTCTGCAAATTGGTGAGGAAGCGACGGATAATTCTGGGTAAAGATGAGAAAAGCACAACTCTGTCCTGATCTGCGTCAGCATAATATGTGTGTCACATGAATCTTTTAGGAGTTGGAAGGGTAAGAGGAGAGAGACTGCTGTGATACGGTTTGTGGGAACATTTGCTTTGATTCCCAGATATTGTCAAATCAGGGATATACCGATATAGTCACGGAAGCCTCCCTTTTCAGCAAATGTGAGAGACCAGACTGAAATGAGTGTCGGTAAAATAGCATCAACACGTCCATTGAGGAAACTGTCTGTTAGTGCTAGCCAGCATTCTGTCAGTGTTTATTCATCATATACTCACATACGCACATGTCTATGCGTTTGATTAATGAGTCTATGGCCCTGAACTTTCCATAAACCTAAATCTTGACATTTTCAGACAAGAGTTAAAGGTCAGTCTATATAAAGAGACTCTGGACTCTGCATGTCACTTTAATGTTGTATTTGCACAAATGTTGAGAGCTTGACTGATGAAAACGTGTTAGTATTCTAGACAGAATGAAACTTCACCCTTCTTTAGTGGAAAATATTGCACTTCTCAGTAATATAGTTTATAGGGTTGCTTCTCTATCAGAGTAAAAGGCAAGAAAGACATCAATCTAGCAACTTTTGTCCCGCACAAACAAAATGTCATTTTGCTGCTGCATTCAATCTAGTTTCAGGGAATTTATATACAAAGTTCTGTCATGAAACTCTAGATGGCGCAGGCTAATAGGTCCTTTAACTCAACCTGCTCATAATCACATCGTTATCTAAAGGGCACAGCTGATTGTTTCCTGCTGTATCAGTAGCCAATGAGCTTGCACGCTCAACCTTTAAAATACTTTGGTAGCATTGCCTTAGCAGTGCAGCGCGCTTCAGAATCCCTCCACCTTCCCCAGCTCCACCTGTATAGATCTGCTATGGGTAATTCATGTACGCTATATTGTACAGCAGCAGCATCTCTTACTTGCGTAGCAGATCTATTCCGCCAAGACCAAACATACAACATTGTCATACCATTACCATGCCAAACACTCTGAGTTGTCAGGACAGAAATACATTTATCCATTTATCCAAACAAATGAGAATATTAGTAGAATAGTACAAGCAATAAAAGTAGAAGCAATTAATCCAAAAGACAACACAGTACAAGTAACACTACCATAGCAAATTTAAGAACGTATTTATTTATTTGTGCAAATAAATAAATAAATAAATAAAAATCTGACAGTATAGTAAAAAGTATAGTATAATGGATGGATGGATGGATGGATGGATAGATCCATCCATCCTTTAAAACTAAAACAGAGGCTGCATTGGTTTATGTTTTAGAACCTTTACTTTTTTGACTCGATTAAATGACCTTCCTGGTTTGGAATTGATCAAATGGAGTAGAGATAATTTGTTGTGAAGCTCCAGTGGAGCATTAAAAAAGAAAATGAAAAAATAAATAAATAAATGAAAAAATACCAAAAGTTATTAAAATCACGCACTTATTATTTTGAAGCACAGCCAATACTGCAAAAGTGATATCCGGGGAGAAAATCCAGATGTGGTCCCCTCCTGCTTCTCCCAGATCTCTAAAGATACTCTACCCAAACACAGAAGTTCCTTCCAACATGTGATTTGGATTGTGATGTTGATGTTATGAACACATGCATACACATCACACCAACAAATGTCCTGCTTTAGGACTTTGGAAGAAGCTGAAAACAGCATCTCCTGAAAAATCCACTAATTGACAGTTGAAAAGAAGCCTTGGAGTGTGAGTTGGCCATTGATTGATTGGGCAACATGAGGAGTTGCCTGCCGCTCTCCATTGTGTGACTGCTCAATCAGAGGGTACGCCATGACGGGTGCCATCAATATGCATGAAGGTAGACTGTCACAGCTGTGCCGCACTCCCATGTGGTGTGACACTCCCTGCCTCTCATTGTCTCTGCGTTTTATTGTTCACTTTTCTTTTCTCCTCACTCTCTCATTGTAATTTCTCTCCCTTTGCCACCCTTCTTGCTCCCGTATCACTGCAATGCCTGAGCCAGGGGCGGTACTTTGCCGCAAAACTCCCATTTTACTGTAATTTCAGACTCTAGCAAGCTCTGATAAGCAAAATACCCCCTGGAGCTATGTTTTGAACCACGGTTACAAAGAGTTGTTTTAATTTACCTTAATTTAATTCTTGTTATGCTTGTGATTCTTTATAAGAGTTTGCCTTTCAAACGCAAAAGCTGAAAACAATAAGTCTGGAAGATTTTATTTTGGGGGAACTGAGTAAGAAAAGCTGTCTTTTACATTTCATTTTCAGCCTTTTTGCCACTATTGATATACAGTAGTAGAGAGGACAAGACAGGGATATTAAGACCAATGTATATTTTGGTTTTATGGGTTCACTAGATTATGCATACAGTGCACCTGACATAAATTTCATCATCAGCATAGTACTGTATGTGCACAGCATGATTTTTTTAGTATGCTAAGCTTGCACATATGCCTTGAATTTTTTTGCACTAATTAGTTTGTCCACAAGGTGGCAATACTGCCTGGCCCGCTGTTTCACAGTCAAAAAAGAAACTGATAAGATGGAACAGCAAACTATTTGAGATGCCAATAACAATAGACGCCTACATTTACGACCACTTTTGTGACGTAAATAAGAAAAACCTGCAACTAGTTTTAATGAGTATAAAGACATTTTCTTGTTCATAACTTCTGGAGACAAATAGCGCAGGCACTGAACAAGGATGAAACTTTAGTGCGCATGTGTCAGCCGCTTGAAGCGTTTGCGCCAAAACTACTGAAATTATTTTTTTAACCGAAACAACGAAACCAAAATTTAAGTTTTTCATTTAGCCGGAAGCTGTGTTGCTAATAATGGAGCAACACAGCTGTCATGTTTATATATATCATTATGCTCAAAATAGACAGAGAAGTCCTAATTAAACATCACCATTTCTGTCATTGATTTTGGGACTCCAAAACTGTTATGAAACTAAAATAGAAACTAAAATATGCAATTAAAGTATACTTTGGGCATCAACTGCATTAGTGTCATGGCACAACATGTCAAAGTTGAAATCATAAGAGTTGAAATCAAGATCAGACAATCCAAGAACCAGAACAATAGGCTACCAGACAAAGAAAGATATTTTGAAAAATGTATATCTGTCAAAATGTTATTTTGTCCATATAATGAAAGTCAGTGACCCCATTCACTTTCATTGTATAGACAAAAACAGAAGAACCACAGAAGAAAGAAAATCATACAGGTTTCCCTGTTTAAAAAAAACAGCATATGCTGGTTAGGTATGTTTTGAAGCATGGCTGCTGGTTTGAGCTGGTTTATGCGGGTCCTTAGTTGGTCATGAGATGGTTTAAGCTGGTCCTGAGCTGGTTATAAGCTGGTCCTGAGCTGGAGCTACAGTAGTTGCTTAGGACCAGCTTAAACCAGTTAATGACCAGCTAAGGACCAGTTTAAACCTGCTGCCATGCTTCAAAACATACCCAACCAGCATATGCTGTTTTTTTCAACAGGGTTAGAATGACATGAGGGTGAATAAAAGATAAATAAAAGTTTGCTTGGGCCATACGTTCTTCTGTCCGCGTGTGTTGTGTTATGTGTAGCAGGCGGTTTGTATTTATAATCGGCCATGTGCTTTCTTGTTGTCTTGTGCTGTGGCCGCATGCTTTCGTGTTGTCATGTTTTGTGTGGACACGCGGTTGGTGAGAGCCCTCATTGTCTGCATGTTTCTGTCATATTTTGTGTGAGCACATGGCTTTGTTTTGTTTGTTTATACATGCCATGTGCTTCGCTGTCTATTGTCTTAAAGGGTTAGTTCACCCAAAAATGAAATTTGTCATTTATTACTCACCCTCATGTCGTTCCAAACCTGCAAGTCCTTCGTTCATCTTCGGAACACAAATTAAGATATTTTTGATGAAATCCGAGAGGTTTTTTTTTTTTTTTTTTTTTTATCTCCCATAGAAAGCAACGAAATTACCACATTCAAGGTCCAGAGAAGTAGTAAAGACATTGTTAAAATAGTGAACGTGACTACAGTGGTTCAACCGTAATGTTATGAAGGGACGAGAATACTTTTTGTGCACAAAAACAAAAGAAAAATAACGACTTTATTCGACAATTTTTCCTCTTCCCTGTCAGTCTCCTATGCAGTTGACGCAGTGAATGCAGTGCAGAGCTTCTGTGTTTACGTCCGAACGCAGGAGTCGGCCAATACAGAGTTGGTGTTCTGACATAAACATAAAGAGGAAAAATTGTTGAATAAACTCGTTATTTTAGTTTTGTTTTTGCACATAAAAAGTATTCTCGTCGCTTCATAACATTAAGGTTGAACCACTGTAGTCACGTTGACTATTTTAACAATGTCTTTACTACTACTTTGGACCTTGAATGTGGTAATTTCATTGCTTTCTATGGGAGATAAAAAAAAAAATCTGAATTTAAACTAAAAATTTGTGTTCTGATGATGAACGAAGGTCTTGCGGGTGCAGAACGACATGAGGGTGAGTAATGAAAGAAATTTCATTTTTGGGTGAACTAACCCTTTAAATCCACCCTACTTGTTACCTGATCATTGGTTCATTTGTCCCACCTGCTCTCTCTCATTACCCTCCTCATTTCCTCTCCTATTTGTTCTCCTTGTGTTTTCAGTTCTGTGCCAGTTCATTGTCAAATGTTCCCATCGTGTGTTCCCTAACCCTGTCCAGCTGCTGGCCGTATTTTGCCTCATGGGGTAGTTTTTGTTTTATTTTTTGTTAAAAATAAAAGCCCACTAAAACTCTGCATTTGAGTCCTTGTTCCTCTTTCAACCTGAAACTTGACAGATTTAGACTCCAACTTTAAAATAAGCTGTCTTAAAGGAACACGCCACTATTTTTTTTTTCTCATTTTCCAACTCTCCTAGAGTTAAACAGTTGAGTTTTTGAATCCATTCAGCTGATCTCTGGGTCTGGCGGTAGCACTTTTAGCATAGCTTAGCATAGATCATTGAATCTGATTAGACCGTTAGCATCTCGCTCAAAAATGACCAAAGAGTTTCGATATTTTTCCTATTTAAAACTTGACTCTTCTGTAGTTACATCATATACTAAGACCGACGGAAAATGAAAAGTTGCGATTTTCTAGGCCAATATGGCTAGGAACTATACTCTCATTCCGGCGTAATAATCAAGGAACTTTGCTGCCGTACCATGGGTGCAGCAGGCGCAATGATATTACGCAGCGCCTGAAAATAGGCTAACTTCCGTCAGTATAACCAACGTGACCACCTGCTTGCACAGGGAGCGTGCCTTGCAACCATGGAGACATTTGTGAGAGACGTTTCAGAAGATATTTACTTACCGTATCTATTTGAACCGGAATACACTGAAGATGAGCTTTTGGAACGTGAAAGGCAAGAAAGTGTGGCTGAACAGACTGGGGCAGAAGGGAGGACGAGAGCAGATTCGAACTGGTGGTGCAAGTGTGGGGCTTGCCAACCCATGCCGACAGAAAGTGAGTGCATGTGTTGTAGCGAGTGGGACAATGGCTAATCGCACCCAGGTAAATCCAGTCACTACCCAATTTGCTGGCTGCAACTACACAAACTTAGTGCTGGTCACGTTGGAAGTTACCTAGCAGGGGACTATTTTCAGGCGCTGCATAATATCATTGCGCCTGCTGCACCCATGGTACGGCAGCAAAGTTCCTTGATTATTACGCCGGAATGAGAGTATAGTTCCTAGCCATATCGGCCTAGAAAATCGCAACTTTTAATATTCCGTCGGTCTTAGTACACAATGTAACTACAGAAGAGTCAAGTTTTAAATATGAAAAATATCGAAACTCTTTGGTCATTTTTGAGTGGGATGCTAACGGTCTAATCAGATTCAATTAACTATGCTAAGCTGCAGCTAAAAGTGCTACCACCAGACCCGGAGATCGGCTGAATGGATTCGAAAATGGTAAAACACAACTGTTTAACTCTAGGGGAATTGGAAAATGAGCCTATTTTCAAAAATAGTGGTGTGTTCCTTTAAGATCACATCTCTATACCATTTCATGCCCCCGTTTCTCTCATTTCAGCTGTTGATTATGCCGACCTGTGGCCTTAACAAATTTATGTTCTATTTCACTATCATACATTATGAATCAAGCTCAGAGATTTGATGCTGTAGTGCACTCTTCTCCAAATCTCCCCAGGTCCGGACCAGACCCCGACAGCAGCTGACCTTTACTTTGATGAGCGTTTATGACAAGACGGCCCTCTTTGCTTGAGTCCTTCGGCATGTCCCAGCAAATGCCACAATGTTAATTGATTATGTGAGTCTCTCACATAAGCGTGATGGTTTTGATAGCTCAATGTGATAAAGAGATTTCATGGAAATGTCTTCAGACACGGGATTATCATTAATACATATTAGATTCAAGCCATTTCAGCAATTTAAACACATTTGGTAGCACTCTTTGCTTTGGCTTTGCCTTTCATCCAATCATATTATTTAATAATGATTTGTTGGCAGTAACTTCCTTTAGTGCATTTGCAAACTCAGGATTCAATCCTAATTACTTCCTGATAGTATTTTCGAGCCAAAGAGTCTCATGCTGCAGGAAGAGGGACCAAGACTAGTCCTGTTTACACAGAGCTTGTTAGACTCCATCTCTCCTGGGCCTGAAACATCTGGCTCGGCTTTAGAGCCAAGTAGTATGCAAAATCCGTCCCCAGCAGGAGGGGCAGATCGCCAGACCCCCTCTAACCCCACTTCCAGCCCAGGGATTTGTTTCTGGGCTTTAAACAGGTGTCATTTTGCAACTGGCCAGTATAACTAAGCAGCATTACCTGTCATTGTCTTTCAAAAGGCCCATAACCAAAACATGCTCTATGCAAGGACATTGATACAGATGCTAAATTTCACATGTTGCTGTGTTCAGAAATGCATTGCCACAGGGGGTGCTAGGCATGACAGGAAGAGGACTTACTAAATTACATTTCAAAGACTATCTATCTATTAGGGGTGTAATGGTACGTTTATTCGTCCCGAACTGTACGGTACGGACATCACGGTTTGGTTCATGCAGTTAGATGACGAATACAGTCAGTCACATGCAATCCATACTCCAATCCAGAAGGGGGCACTCGCGGTATTGCAACGCTGTTTTCTAACCGCCACAACAGGACAAAGCGCAGAAGAAGAGCAGACAATCTAGATTATTTTGACAAACGTAGCCTTTCTAGTTAAATATTACATTTATTACTACTTTTTTACTACTTTACACATTTATTATTACTTTTTAAAAACTTTTTTTATAAATATTACACAAATTGAATGTAATTCTGCATCCTGTTTGCTACCAAAAACAAGTTAGTTTTATTTTAGTATTATTTATTTACTATATTATTAGATTTTATTTTCATATTTTCAAATTCCATAATTCATTTAACTTTAGTTTAAGTTATAGTCATTTTATGTGACTTTATGTGACCATATTTTTGTTATTTAAAAAAAAAAAAAATGTTTATATTCAGCTTTAATTTATTGTTATTTCAGTTTTAGTTTTAATTTTAGTACTTTAAACATATTTTATTTCAGTTATTTGCTAAGGCAACATTTTTAATTGTTAAGTTTTTTTTAACTTTAAGTCTAATATTTATGTTTTATTTCAGCTTTATTTCAATTAACGGAAATGTTTTTATTAACTATATTTGTAATAGTTTTAGTTTTAGTCAACAATAACAACACTGATTCAAGTTCCGTTTAAATTCAGGAAATTAATTGAAGTTTAAAAGGCATTCTCAATTAATTTCATTTGAATGCTACACAACATTGTATATTTATCTCTTTTGGGTTAACTAGTGTCATGGCAGAAACTGAATATAATTACATCTGGTTTAAAAGCACAGACCTTTGAAGGTAAGTCTTGTAATGCTAGAATACACTTTAAGTATGTAAAACAAGAACTGTGCACCTTGAATACATTGGCCAAGCATTTGCCTCTGTGTTAGCTTACTTGCGTAGAATATGTTTGGCCAAACATGATAGGTTCTTGTAATATGCATGGTAACATATTATAATAAGATGATAATGTGTTGCATTTAAATTCATCACAGATTGCTCCTGTTTTGTGCTATTGTAGGAGTTGCGTCCTTGTCTCAAGGGCACATCCACACCACAGTAGACTGTTTCTCCCTGAGCTTTATAGCATCTAATTTGCTGTGCTTTTTGATATGGGACTTTTTGATAGGCTTTTCAGCAGAAAACGGCCTGTTGTCCACCCAGCCCGAGGTGTCCTGAGGTAGCAGTTAGCTCTTTCTTTTTGTCCTCTCTCTCCCTTTTTTTTCGATGTCTCGTCCCGTCTCCTGAGGGCTCTGACAGTGATCAAGTGTGGCTTTGCTAGACAGCGCTGATGATCAAAGGTGTCCAAGGTGACAATTCATCATGCTATCACCAAGCACACGGATGACAAGTTGTTTTTCTGCGGGATCCATTCCTATAATTTTCAAACGGCAAAAACTTGTTACAGCACCAGCTATGACCAAGGGGCGGCAGGTGTGCGCTCTCTCGCTCTTGCTCTCTCTCTAAATATTCTCTGACTGAAACTGACAGGCAGATGGACAGATGCTTTCAGAAACTCTCAAATATACAGCCATTAATGTGCGGGCAAACCGAATAAATGATAAACAGGTCTTTGAGCAGAAACTTGCAAGTTCAAGGTGTTAAAACTAAACTAGTTGTGTATATCTAGTGTGTAATAGGCAGTATGAACAAAATCTCATATTATATAGAGAACCAGCGAAATATTTATAACTGATTATGTTGTAGTCAATGTACGCTTTTTCCTGTGAGCTTTTTGTTATTCTTTGCATAGTAACATAAAAACTGTAGCTTTTCTCTGAGGCATGGTGAAAACATGCAGTCGTGGAAAATCAAGAAAACGAGATTCAAACAATAAGACTAAACGTGTTGTTGAGCAATATAACAATAATTAGTTTTCTGTCTGTAAATGTATCCAAACAGTTGTTCCCTTGTCTAATAAAAGGATAACGCAGATATGAAGTCACTGTCACGGTCTGTGTCCTGGTTAAAATTGCTTATTTCTCTGGATTTAAACATTCTTGGAAACATCTGGGATAATGTAAGTACACAAGTCAACAAAGTATATAACAGTTCTGGTGGTTTTTGGATATTTTAATCCAAAAATCGTACATACTGTGCCTTTAACCAAGTTTAGTATTTTGTTCTTCCCTCATATTTAAAATATTTCAAAAATATAAAATAGTTTCCTCATATTTTGAGGGTCGTTAAAAACAAATATCCCCCTCCAGATATCACTTCTGGTCAGTACTATATATATAATATAGTAGTGGTATAGAAAAACATTCTACATGACCACTAACTTTCCAAGGCACTTGTAGTTTTTGAGTCTAAACTGGTGTCATTTTCATCATTATTGCTTTTCAGAGCTTTTGAATGCCTCACACTTGTTCATAGTGTACACTGTTAATTTACCGAATGACCCATCATTCAGGCTGTAGAGAGCACCCGCTAATCTAGAATGCTTTATGGATTGTTTACAGCTCCATCCTAAATATAGGTCAGGCTTCACCCTTTCTCTTTCTCTCTATCATCACTTTTCTATCTCTCATTGCCACAGATCCATACTCTCCACAGTGGTGATCTGACAGGTTGTAATGTGTTAAGGGAGCTTGTGCCAGAGCACGAGTGTGCGTGCTCAAGGTCATACCGCACCAGTATATAGGGCACTGCACAGTGGGGACGGATGTGTATGACGGCAGACCCCAGCCCTTCCTGGGAAGTAAAACGGTACACCTGCTATCAAGGTGATGAATTGTGTCTTAAAGCAGTGGGGCTTGACCAATCACAGGCTTCCAAACTACTTTAACCGTGTAATAGGTGTGAACATGAGCATGTAGATTTGGGTTATGCTTTCAAAGTCACAGAAAAAAAAAAAAAAAAAGTGCACACACATGGCCACTTTTTTCCCCTCTAAACAGAAGTTCTTCATCTAGCAAAGTTAGCTAGTTTAGACCTAACAGCACCGGAGTCCAAATTAAAATGACATAATTGCCAGAGGAGTAAGTAATATGAATAATAGATGCCGTGTCTGGCTGTAATTAGTGGTCAACAGCCTTACCCGCGGCAACAAGGCCTGTTACCATGCCAGAGGCTACAGCAATTACCATGCATTTATCTCTATGGTTTTGACATTCTGTGCTTATTGTCGAAGTCTCGGAAAGGAGCAGGAAAGGAGAGACAGCATAAAAAGGAAAGGACAGAACAAGAAAGTACAAAAAGTAAGAAAGATGCATGGAAAACTGGATGGTAAAGAGTTCAAAATGGGGACAGTGCAAATAGGCCATATGGACTGCAAGAGTGGAGTATTTAATATGTCAGAGCTCAATAATATATACAAACGAACAAATCAGTCTAATTAGGCAAGATTTTTTGTGTAATCTATATGGGAAAAAAAATCAGTTACTGACTATAATGTTGATACATGTCAGCTAACTCTCAGTAAAGTACTAGTATAGTATTAGTAGACTGGCAGGGTTCGGGTTAGTGGAATAAGTTAACATGTACTTGCAAAGTTATTTATAGTCAATAGAATGTCTGTTGGGGACCATCAAAATAAAGTGTTAGCATGTATTAAGCAGTCAGTCTACGAATGCTCTAATGACTGGTAGTTGACATGTAGGTGCAATGTTACTTATAGTCAACAGAATGTCTAAAGCGGACTAAAATAAAGTGTTACCAAAAAAAAAATCAAATGTACAGTGCATGCTGTGACTCAACAACCAATTATTTCACAGAAGAATGAAAGTTTTTCCTTAGCTTCCTTCTGTTTTTCTTGACGCATCTCAAGTCAACAACGTCGTAGCTAGCTTGGGAGATCCTAGTCTTCTGTAGCCAGACCTTCAGACTGACGGCAGAAGGTCTTGACTCCATAGCAGTTTTCATTAGCCAAGGACCGCTCATAGGCCATCTGACTGACATGTAAAGCAACCAATCACAGTTCGTTTTGTTCTGCGTCATGTTTAGGGGCGTGAAAATGTAGCGTCGATGTCCCTGCAATAACAGACCAGTGTATAAAACTCTTGGACGTATTTTAAAGAGTCTATGCCGCAAACTTTACGTACTTCACATAGTTTTTGAAAATCCAGTGTTTAGTTGATCCTGATAAGTGCTTATTGTCACAGTTGTAATCACAATGGCGTTCTTCTTCCTTGAGGGGGTTTGGTGTCACGGCATCTTTGTTTCCAGGGGGACCGTTAAAGAACGCGACACACAAGTCTCCCGGAAATCCTGTAGAATTCAACCGATCAGATGACGACTTGGAAAATCCTGAAGTGTTTCCAGTCAAGTGTGCCATATTCATCAGACGTTCACCCAGTGGTCCGTGGGCGTGACGTCTGAGGCTGAGACTAAGGAGATCCTGACACAATATCAAGCCATAGTTAGAAACCCCAGATGCGAAACCCTTGGGAAATCTCTCTCCAATACGGAGCGTTCTTGCTTTACTGTGTGGGAGATGGTCGTATCACCGCTGATCCCAAAAACGCTGTGATATATTTGGTGTTGAAAATGGATACAAACTGACACCATCCCCATACTTTGCCCTTCTTCCACGACACCCCTCCTTCATTGGTTGTCTACAGCCCTCTGGGAAACATCATTGTGAAATGGGAAGTCTGCCATTTCTTTCACGTTTTTTTCGCCATGAGCAATGTTATCGTGATGACAGGATGAGAGATGGCAACGTCGGTGACAGGTGCGAGAGAGAGCACAGGTGCCATTCTACGATACCGTAGCAGGATTTATGCCCGCTTTTGCACAGCGAGACGTCCAGCCCGAGCAGCTGCCGCAACCCTGCGCCGGGGAAAGCTAAGAGCTTTTAATTAGCCAGCCCCATTGCCATTAATTACCTCCAGGAGCCATTTGCCACACAGAATCTTCGTGCACATCTCAGAGACAGTGCTTCCTGTTGCCTTCGAGTACCCCACCTCACATCAATCTGCTGCTTTATGACTGTGGGATTTACAGCTGCAGTCCTTCTTTCACAGTAGGAGAGACACATGAAATTAGAAAGCAAAAGAAAATGAGGGAGAGAAAGACAAGGGATGGTGAGATTTAATGACGTGACATACCCTCCCTCCCCAACTGCCATCCTCCGAACTCTCCCGCACACGAACTCAACGGCCTCTGCGCTCTCTTGTCTTCATTGCGAAAAGGCTTTATGCCAGAGATTAGTTTTTCGAACGACTTGCGGTGCAGTCGGTCCCAGGCTTTTCTCGAGGAAACAGGGTAGGATTCATTGCCTCGGCTAATTTAATTTCTCCCCATTGTACAAGCTAGATGATGAGGTCATCAGTCAGCACCGAAACCTCCGACAGTCACCACCGCTGCCAACAACGTGATAAAGACAAGTAATAACGCTTAAGTTCCTCAGATTTATCCTTCAGAGAGCGAATATTATAATCTGTGAGCATAACTCACAACTGAAATATTTATATCTGCTTCCTTGCACTTCTGAGAGTGTGGAGATACTTCTGAACCACTGAATCCATTCCTCATTTGCTAAGCAAAAGCACTTTTTCAAGTCCCCCGAGTCAGGTACTACGCAAGTAATATGGAGCAATTATCATTTGTGTGTGCTGAGCATCTAACTGCCGTTATAAATCTAAGATATTTATTTTTACCCGGTGTTAGGTCATTGACTTTGAGGGTAACAAAAAGCAGAGCTGTCGGGACGCAGGCTTCAGGGGCAACGTGTTCGACAACTTTAACAGCAAGGTGACATGCTGAGAGAACAAACTGGCAATGGTTCATTTTTAAAACTGACTCTTGTCAGCATATAAAGGGGATCCAGTGAGGTATTCGTTTCCTCTCCTGGTATCAGCCCAAGCATGCAAGCAGGCAATTGAAAGAGAGAAGGTTGGTGACCTTTTATGGATTCATGTCCTACTCTGGAGAGCAAACCAGTGTTGGATGCACAGGATAGGCACCTCAACTCCAGCCAAAGGACAAAAAATTCTGGGATAGAGATGACTCATCATATCTAGTGATTGAACACAGACTGAGAAAGGTGAACTGCCTGATGCAAACTGTGAGGACACACTGGTTGGACAGTAGTAACAATTATACATTTTCTGAAAAGTGCCCATGCAATACATTCTTCCACTACTATTCAAAAGTTTGTAGTATGTAATGTTAAATGCTCACCAAGGCTGTTTATTACATTGTGAATAAAAGTATTATATTGTGCAATATTTTTACAATTTAATGAAACTATTTTCTATTTTAATATATTTTAAAATATAATTTATTCCTGAGTTGAATTTTCAGCATCATTACTCCAGTCTTCAGTGTCACATGATCCTTCAGAAATCATTCTAATATGCTCTGATGCTCAAGAAATAGTTCTTATTGCCAGCTGCTTCATATTTTTGTGCTGTGATTTTTTTTTTCAGGTTTCCGATGAATAGAAAGTTCAAAAGAACATCATTTATTTGAAATACATATTTTGTAACATTATAAATGTATTTACTGTCACTTCTAATCAATTTAATGGATCCTTGCTGAATAAAAAACTTTTGAACGGTAGTGTATATAAAACAAATATTCTCTTAATATCTTATGTTGCTTCTAATTTTTTTAGTTTCAAAGAATTTTTGAAAATGTAATTCTGAAAAGAAACATTTTAATTTAGAATATTATTAAGAACATGTGTTGCTATGCAGTTACTTGGGTGTTTTACCCTACATCTCTGATACTTTGGCCTCCAGATATGGCTTGTCACTGAAATCTTGCCGCATCGCACCTATAGGACACAATATGTGTATTATCAATAGTTACAGTAATGCTCTTCTTAAAGGGTTAGTTCACCCAAAAATGAAAATTCTGTCGTTAATTACTCACCCTCATGTCGTTCCACACTCGTAAGACCTTTGTTCATCTTTGGAACACAAATTAAGATATTTTTGATGAAATCCGATGGCTCAGTGAGGCCTCCATTGCCAGCAAGACAATTAACACTTTCAGATGCCCAGAAAGCTACTAAAAACATATTTAAAGCAGTTCATGTGACTACAGTGGTTCAACCTTAAAGGGATAGTTCACCCAAAAATGAAAATTTGATGTTTATCTGCTTACCCCCAGGGCATCCAAGATGTAGGTGACTTTGTTTCTTCAGTAGAACACAAATGATGATTTTTAACTCCAACCGTTGCGGTCTGTCAGTCGTATAATGCTTGTCAATGGGAACTCCATCTATAAGAGTGAAAAAAACATGCACAGACAAATCCAAATTAAACCCTGCGGCTTGTGACGACACATTGATGTCCTAAGACATGAAACGACAAGCATTATACGACTGACAGACCGCAACGGTTGGAGTTAAAAATCATCATTTGTGTTCTACTGAAGAAACAAAGTCACCTACATCTTGGATGCTCTGGGGGTAAGCAGATAAACATCAAATTTTCATTTTTGGGTGAACTATAATGTTATGAAGCGATGAGAATACTTTATGTGCGCCAAAAAAAAAACAAAATAACGACTTTATTCAACAATATCTAGTGATGGGTGATTTCAAAACACTGCTTCCTGAAGCTTCGAAGCTTTACAGATCTTTTGTTTCGAATCAGTGGTTCGGAGCGTGTATCATACTGCCAAAGTCACGCCCCCCAGTGGTGAACTATTGAAATTTCGAAACACTTATGACGTAACGAAGCTTTGTTTACTGAAATCACATGACTTTGGCAGTGTGATACATGCTCAGAACCACTGATTCGAAACAAAAGATACGTAAAGCTTCGCCCATCACTAGATATTGTTAAATAAAGTCGTTATTTTGTTTGTTTTTTTGTGGACAAAAAGTATTCTCGTCCCTTCATAACATTAAGGTTGAACCACTGTAGTCACATGAACTGTTTTAAATATGTTTAGCTTTCTGGGCATCTGAAAGTGTTAATTATCTTGCTGGCAATGGAGGCCTCACTGAGCCATAGGATTTTATCAAAAATATCTTAATTTGTGTTCCAAAGATGAACGAAGGTCTTACAGGTGTGGAACGACATGAGGGTGAGTAATTAATGACAGAATTTTCATTTTTGGGTGAACTAACCCTCTAACAATCATTATAGTTTCACTACTAATAAATGTATTCAAAGCGCAATACAAACAAATATTAATCACTTTTAGTTCAGCTACTTTTTGTGAGTGTCCTAAAATGAGCTGCTGAACTTTACCAACATGAATATTTCCTGTCTGCAAGAAACATTCACAAAGTTTCCTTTCTTACCAACCTCAGCGAAAAAGAAGCATGTTTATTGCAGAGCTCGCTGTATGGCTTGTATCTTAATGAGCTACATTTCTCTGGGAGATAACTTTGATGTAGCACTGCCATTTTCAAATGAGTTGTAATGAGTAACCCAGCTGGCTTCCAATTGCCATGCAAACATGCCGCCACAACATTAATACATTTCTACATCTGAAGGAGTGGGCATAAATCACAGATTGGGGTGCATTTGAGTGCTGATTAGAATTGGCTAATGTCAACTAACAATTCTTATCTTCTGAACGTAAACGTGACCCTGCTCACACTGTAATGCCGCTGTCTCCTTCACAGATGCTTGCTAATTCTTCACCTGCGGCCTACATAATTGATTCCCCATCCCTCCGCTGTCAGGGGTCACAGAGTCACTTTTGTGCTTGTGGTTTGATTGTTGCTATCCATGACAAGAACTTAGTTTATTGACCAAAAAAAAAAAAAAAAAGAATCACCAGATTTTTTTTTTTTTTTTTTTTTTTGGCAACGCATGACTTGGCCTGAGTAATTAGAGTGTCAAGAGTCGAAATGTCAGAGAGAAAGATAGAAATTCAATTTACCTCCTGCTCTGTTTCTCTGGTGTGGAACTATCACGGCTTCCCATGAGCAGCTCTGCTGAATTGCTGCTGTTTTATCGGTGCCGTCAGTAGGTGCTTCCTTTTAGCCAATAATAGATGTCTGCAACTGCTGTCAGCTGTGCATTAATGTTAAAGCTTGTTAGGACCTTTAACAAAACATGGATCGTGTTTTGTGTGTATCAAAAGATTAAATCAAAATGCACGCCTGTATGTACATCTGAGCACACAAACAGTACAATCCGCAACAATGTTTGCTTTGAACTAAATCAACTTAGGCATCTCCTAAAATAGCAATCTTCACCCTCTAATTTTTAATTTACATTATAATTTGCTGCTGAGTGCGCTCACCTGCCTTTAGTCTACAGAATTTCATCATTATTCACTTATTGTTCTTCTCTTACCAGATACTTTGTTATTCAAAATAACTTGCTGTACATTTGTATTACAACTTATAGTCCCCCGGAATCACCTTTCAAGGTGATGTAAGATTAAAATTTACCCTATTTACTTTGTTTTAAGCAGTGGCAGAGCCAGGATATTTTCATAGGGGAGGCCAGGCAGGGGGCAGCAGCCAGTCTGGGGTGGCACAGAAATCTTCATTATTTTGCATATGGTGGTTGGATTTATTCACACACATTAAAAATATTTATTAACATATTCTTTCTTTTCACATTTTTTATTTATAGCATTATCATAATAGGCTGTATATTAACCTATTGGGAGAGAACCGGTGGGTCTATGTAAAATCAGATATTGAGTACCCCCATATCTCGTTTCATAACACCTCTGCGAAGATTCGACTGTGAGATTGGTAGTCAAATCAGGCTTCTCCTATCGAAGCTTCGAATCGTCGACTATTCAGGGTCACCCCTAATTGAAATTGAAAAAATGTGTTCTCCTTTGAATCCCCATGTGCAAAAATGTGAATATGATCAGAGCGGAAGACGGCAGCACATAAATGCCAGAATGTAAAATTAGTTATTTAATGCATTCAAATGACATTTTCATTTGTAATTTGTTTTGTTCTTTATCAAATAACACAAAATTGCCACCTATTTGCTAGTACAAATGCACAGTGCTCACATTTATTGTGCATTAAATTACAGTTCAAAAATGTAATATTGCCTTTTCAATTTGTGCCTTAAATTGTGATCTCACATAGCAGTAGGCTGTATTTTAGTCCATACGTTTGAGGAGGGTGGAAATGTACCCCCGAAGGAGATTCACCCACCACCTGCCCCCTGCCCCTGGGACCGCGTTTTCAACCGAGGGGAATGTGCGTAGGAAAATACTGCTATTTTCTCTTAGTGTAAGTAGCATTAAACACGTTTTGTTATCATTGTAGTTATTAGGCATAGTCTGTGAACTATGGTGTGAATTGACCTTTAAAGGAATAAATCACCCCAAAAATTAAATTTGATTTACTTGCACTCTGTTGTTCCAAACCCATTTGATTTTCTTCTTCTTGGAACACAAAAGGAGAAATTCTGTTTAATATACTGGTAATATTCTTCCATGCAGCCACTAAACTGGGACTGAAGCTTTAAAACTTCAGAAAGGAAAACAAAGAATAAAATATAGCTGCAAGCAGCGATGACGGGCCCAAGCCCCAGCGCCACCGCCACCCCGGTGGCTTCAGTGCCTTTGTTTCATGTTGACCGAGTTTGGTGGCGCTTGCATGAATCTCCCACGAGAAGTACTTAAAAACTCTGAGCCTGATTATTCAAAAAATCCACATTCAAACCAAAATAACTGACTTCCTGTTGGTCGGAGCTAATGACTGTAAATTAGAAAGTAGTCAGTGACGATAAAAACACAGCTGAAGTTTCATCAAAATCAGTCAATGTTTTCAGAAGTTATAGCACACTTCCCATTTCCTTTTTTTTGCCATAAATCCTTTGCCTCGCCACGGCCAAACCGTTTGAGATATCCAATGTCCGTCCGCAATTTAGCATCCTCAACGTCTTGTCTTCATGCATTCCGAGTTTGGTGGTGATCAGATGATTCCCCTAGAAGAAGTATATCAAATGCTTGAGCATGTGTTTTTCAATCAACTCTAAATAGCCGACCTTCTGTTGGACTGGTGTATGATTTAGAGTGCGAAAGTTGTTCGCCCTGATGAGATCTGTAACTGTATGAAGTTTGGTTAGGTGAAAAGGGGTGCGCTACAGAGTCCCTCAAATACAACCATATAAAAGGCTGTGCCACAGAGCCCCCCACGACCCTCCCCATAACTTGTGCCCGGCCCTGATGGCTGAAGATTCCTACGTGTGTGCAAAGTTTCAAGAGTTTTTGAGCATGTTAAGGGACCCAAAAGGTCAAAAACTATTTTACCTAAGGAAAACAATAGGACCTTCACCCTTTCAGGGCTTTGGCCCTAATAAATATTATAAAAGTAGTCCCTGTGACTTGTGCACTCAATTACAAGTCTTATAAAACTGCTGTGTGATAAACATAGAAATTATATCATTATTCACTTCCAGTGAGCAGTCAATGGACTGTGATTGGATTACTGATTCTGATTGAGTTGATTTGAGAATCAGTTTATTCTGATTTGTGAATAAATCATTATTTGTGAACTGGATTATGCAAAAAAAAAAAAAAAAACACGATTCTTTCATGAAACAGACATACTTCTCTTATATGAATGCAAGACCGCAAATGCGAATATCAAGATTTTTGGTTAACTTAGATTTAGTTAGATTTTTAGAATTGGAATATAGTGCATGTGGATCACTTTTTGATACTTGTATGCTCTTTTTTGTTTTTGGAGTTCAACAGCCCTAGTTCCCCCATTTGACTTTGCATTGAAAAGATGCCAGTGATATTCTTCAGAAATTCACCTTTTGTATTATAATTATTGACAGCTGACTTTTGATTTCAGATTTTCTCTGATGACTCAGAGATGCGTCAGCTCTATCTACCTCCACCCCTCAGACACGGATGAGCACCACATATACACACCCCTCCCCGCCCTCCACACGTCTGCCTTTCACAAATCATACCCAGAGAGGTGTCTTCAATAAATTCTGTGCGGGGAACACCTGCTGATTTCCAAAATTGGATAATTATAAGGAAAATGAGTGAGCAGCAGTGGGCTGCGAGATGGCGTTGTTTCTAATGGTACCTATTAAATAACAGAGCGCATAAGCTCCTCGCTTTTTTTATGTGCACATCAGGGCGGCACCAGTACCGATCTGTTTTTTGGACCGTAACGATTCTGTGCAGAGGAATCGGCTATGCTACAGTTGTTCCAGCATAATAGAAGTCTGTACGCCTGACGAATATGTAGCCTTGGCTCCCCTAAACTAGCAATCATATCAAGGGGAGGAGAAAAGATATATTCTCTGTTGTTGCCTTGACCGGGTGCCTTGTTTTCATTATGAGCGATGCAGGCAGGGCTTAGGGGAATTAGCAGGCATGCCACAATGGAGTGTATTTGTTCTTTTCTTGTTTAAAGTAGGCTGTAGTATTGTTTCCCTTCTCTCTTGGGTTTTAACGACAGAGTTTTATCCGCACACCAGTCGTGAGCCGTTGAGACAGATTGGACCCGGGAACGTTGTATAATCGCACTTTGTCAGAAATTTCAGTCCCACAGACATTGCTCAGCAATGTTCATACGGCTGTCACAGAAGTTTGTAGAAAAGTCGTTACTTATTAATTGATTCATCAGAAGGAAAAGGCTTCTGGCAGATGAGGAGACTGTAGAGGAGGATAAATTTCCCCTGAGTGGTTGATAAAGAGTGTGTGGACGAGGTGAGTGAGTGCGTGAGTGTGTGTGTGTGCATTGGACAAATGCTGTCGTACAGATAATGCTATTGTCGATTCCGAGCATGGATGGCATTCTCAACTCCATCTAAATGAGTTGTGAAGGTAAAGGTCTGTCTGCAATACAGAGACCTGCACCATTCTGTAGGTGAAAACGTGACTTGAGCGGATCTGTGGCGGTTAGCGTCAAAATAGACAAATTTGGATGGCTTTAAAAGGCCCTGCTTTTCCCACCATTATGTATGTGACTGTGTGCACGTAGAAGCTGCGTTCTGCTCATTCAAAACATTTAAAAAGCTTAAAAATATTTAAAAAATGAATTTCACTGTTCTCAGCAGGAACGGGGGAAGATGAGATAAGCGAAGAAGCTTTTACTACAAGCCTCCCAATTTTATTACCCTTATTTAAGTGGCCTATAAAATTAATGACTTCAGTCTTTAAAAGGTGTCGTTTATGAATACATTACAAGTCTATGGCATATATACGGTTAAGTACACATGTTCACGAGACTACATTGCACACAACTAACATTTTAAATACACATCTGTAGATTTATATATGGTAGATTACTTTTATTTAAGATGGTTTAGCTCGGCTCCCAGACTGACCAGCTGACAAATGCTCTTCTAAAACCAGGAAACCAGACCAATCTGATCAGGATGGAATACCAGCAAACAAGCTTAGGCTGGTTTAAGTAGGTTTAAGGACAGCAATTTTTTTTTTTTTTTTTTTTCCTTTTTTTCTTTTTTCTTTTTTAAATCAGCAAGGGAATTTTTCGTCTCAATGACTCATTAGAATGGTTTCTGCAGAATGTTGTAAAACTGAAGACTGAAGTAATGGTTAGTTTTTAAATTGTAATAATATTTCACAATAAGCTCATGTTCACAAAAAGGTCTTAAAACTTCAAACTTCTGTGACAGTTCAGAAGCTTGTGTTTATTGAGAAAACTCACCTAATCAATTAAATGCTCTTTCAGTATTTGAAAGCAGAAAAGCAGCCACTCGCTTTACTAAGGAGGGACTTATGTGTGCATGGTGGCGAGTGAGTACAATTTGTTTACTTTGAAGACCCATTCAAAAAGAATCTCTAACAACCAAAACATCAAATGTTTCATTTAGTGGGAAGAACTCAGCTTGTCTACATGTTAATAACTTAAAACTACAATGTATGGATTACATTAAAGTGGACAATTCATTTACATCTGATTCAACGACTGAAGATTTGAACTTCTTTTTGGATTTACTTCCTAAAATGGCTAAAAACTGTAAGTGGGACCAATGTTGTTACTGTTAACTAAAACTAGGCTATGGTATTGTAAAAAAAAAAAAAAAAAAAAAGAATTGAAAATTGGATTTTGAATTGAAATAAAGCACAAATAAAGTAAAATAAAATATTACTTAAACTGATATTACTTAAAAATCTTAAATGAAAATTAGACATGTTGCCTTGAAAGTAAATGAAATAAGCTAAAGTTGAAGTATTAAAAATGAATGAGAAATATTAAAAAACAATAATAAAAATAAAAAAACCCACAAAATTACTAGAACTTAAACTAAAATTAAAAAGAAAACTGAATATTAAAATAAAAGCTAATTATGTATAATATAATAGTATATAAATAACTGTAAGATGACAGTCAATTTCTATATAGACGCATACCTTAAAGTCTTAAAATCTAAATATATTCTACAAAAATAGCTATTCTTCCAATATATGGAGAACACCATCTCAATGGAAACTGGAATATTATTTTGGATGCACAAAAATTATTCTAATTTATGGAAGTTAGGTGTTTGAAACCAAATTACAGAACTACTACTTGAGAAAACAAACTTGTGTAATTAGATTTTTCACTCAAAACCTTACTGCGGTAAAGCCCTTGTGACAACTTCCCCAACAAGCCCCACATACTGTAATAGTTTTGCATGAGGACATTATACGGTCAATAGGATACCTTATGGGAATCCTTTCTATTCGTCTCTAATAAGGTGTCTTTACGGTCCATTCATCTTTCACTAGAAGCCAGTCTTAAAGGCAATGCAAAGGGAGGCCGGCTGCGTCTGGGGGACCAAGACAGACTGATTCAGACCCTCTAGGAGACTGGGAGGTGAAACATGGCAGAACCTGATTGACAGCCGTGTGAAAGCATGATTCGGCCGTCCTAACACAAACGCCCATAATAGCTCACGGCAGCACCTCTCAGACTGGAACGCACATGGACACACCTCCCCTGCTAATTCTTCTCACTTCCCTTTCTCACCAGCCACCTCTAATTCCCACAGTCCCTCTCTCAGTCTCTCTCCCTTCAGCTGCCTTCATTTTACTATTGGTTAATTTATCATGAGAGCCAGACTCCGTGGCAGTATATCAGGTCGGGAGAGTTACAGCTCAGACTCGGAGGTGAGATTTCCCAAAGGAAAGATTCCAGTGACACCAGGCTCTACTTTCCCCGCTCTTCATTACTGCGAGTGTACACTTGGCTAGCGCCGCGGGCTATGGGGGGCAGACTGCACTATAAGATAAGGGAACCGAACGGCGGCTCTGTTGCTGTGGATGTCTGCTGTCACTCTGATACTGGCAGCGGTCTTCTGGGAGCCGTGTGTCATTACAGATGCAGTGTTGTGTAATTAGGTAAGGAAGAGGTGCAATCTCTCTACACTTATAAGATTGGATAGCACCAGGAAAAATCGAGGGGAGAGGGAAGCAGACTTGCTTGTAAAGCAGAAAAGGTACAGGTTGTTCCTACTTTGTATAACCCAGAGCACCAGCCTCAGCAGCACTATGTATTAGTAATCAAAGGAAGGTAAGTCAGTGTGCCACATGAAAACTGCTGCACGTCTGCTCTTATTTATGCTCTAATCAAAGTGATTGACAGGTCTGTGACATGTCTAACAAGCAGTGTTGTTCAAAGTTGAGGAGTATAAAGGCCCATTCACACCAAGAACAATAACTATATTAGCATCCACACCAATGGATGATGGGATTCTCTTTATTATAAACGAGTGCTGCAGTTATGCCGTTTTAAATGCTCAAGCTCATTAGAGTCGTGTGAATTCTGACTGGCTGTCAGCGTATCATTACCTGGGGAAAAAAAAAAAAAATCGATCTGAAAGTGACAATGAAAGTGTCATTATCGCTGACTTCTGTATTTGTTGTACCTCTGAAAAGAGGGAGATGAAGAAGAAAGGGAAAAAAAAATAAAAAATTCACAAAACTCGCTGAAGTTTCCCCACTGCGAACTTTGTGGAATGTTTCCATAACAATTGACAATAAACTTTCCAAAACAGCATCAATGGCCTTCTCACCTCATTTCACACATATTTAACAATTGGTAACATAAGCTGTTAATTATATACAATCTTTAGTTATTTATAAACAATAATACATCAGTTAATTAATACATATTATATAGCATTTTAGAAATATCTGGTACAAACAATTCTAAATAACATGTAAATACTCTTTAAAGGAACACTCCACTTTTTTTTTGAAAATAGGCTCATTTTCCAACTCCCCTAGAGTTAAACAGTTGAGTTTACCGTTTTCGAATCCATTCAGCCGATCTCCGGGTCTGGCGGTACCACTCAAAAAAAGTGGAGTGTTCCTTTAAATAACTATTTAATCTGAAAATACATCAATGTCTTAAATTCTCACATTTCTCAATAGGCTATATTCACCTTTTTTTCAGCAAATCAACACTAAATTAACAGAATTAAACATTAAATACAAAATAAGCAAATGTTAAACACTCTCTACATGTGGCCTTGCGCCATTATGTGGGCCTCGCGCCATCAATACTACAATACTACATCAATGTGGCTACTAGATTGTGGCTACTGTACCTTAAAAAAAATTTATTTATTGGTTTAAAGAGTAGAGAAATAGGCATTATTCATTAAATCATTGTAGTATTGTTTGAGCGACCACCAGACTATCTCTCTCTCTCTCTCTCTCTCTCTCTCTCTCTCTCTCTCACACGCACACACGCACGCACGCACACAATCCATCCCTTTATCTAAAATGGTGCCTTTGGAGGGCACTTAAAGGGGTGGTTGATTATGATTTCACTTTTTTAACTTTAGTTAGTGTGTAATGTTGCTGTTTGAGCATAAACAACGTCTGCAAAGTTACGACGCTCAGAGTTCAAAGCAAAGGGGGATATTTTCTTTTAAAGAATTCACTGTTTAAGGACTACAACAAACGGCTGATAGGGACTACAACAAGCTTCTTCCTGGGTTGGTGACATCACTAACCCTAAAATTTACATAAACCCTGCCCCCGAGAACACGCAACAAAGGGGTGAGGCCATGTTAATGCAATACAGTACGTAATACAAATGCAATATGTCATAGCAAGATGACAATGTAAGTTATAACCATAATTAAACTAAACTACCTGTTCTATCTTTATGCAGCATATATTCTCTGGCTCTGTAGGCATCTTACAACAGTTCCCACACGAGCGATTTATAGATTGTCATGACAGAATACGCTAATAATGACTTTAAGATAGTTAACTCCACATCAGCTACATAAATTAATCAACTAACCATTCAGAAACATCCTGTTGCATTCTACATGTTGTCACTTCTTCTTGAGTCTCTCCATAATTGTCCGACTCCGGTTTGAAACAGTTTCTGACATTTTCAGTGCTGCTAACAGTACTATGTGCTAACACAAGCTCTTGAAACTCCGCCCTCTTTTCTTGAGAGCAGCAGCTCATTTGCATTTAAAGGGGCACACAAAAACGGAGCGTTTTTGCTCACCCTCAAAAAGTGACAAATTTAACATGCTATAAAAAATGATCTGTGGGGTATTTTGAGCTAAAACTTCACATACACACTCAGAGGGACATCAGAGACTTATTTTACATCTTGTAAAAGTGGCATTATATGACCCCTTTAAGTGTTTAATCATTATCAACATATATTTTTAATAAAAAATAACTCTATAAATGAGTTCCAAATGACACTTATTTTTGAGCCCCACACTTTTCAGTGCTAACATTGGATAGTTTGGACAAAAAGAATAGAGTTATTTCTGAATTAAATGCAACTCTTGGGTTCTTGAGTTCTTATATCGAACAATTAGTGGTACACTCTCTGTTAGCTGTCTTGAATGGATGGTTTAAACAGCGGAGTATGAACACAGCCCATAGTTTTTTATTAAATAAAATAAACACACGTAAGTTACATGTAGCTAACATAGCCTATATGCATGTGTGCATTATCACCTCGGTGATGACATTCACTGTCAATAATTCACCTTGACAACAATCCTGTACGGCATCAATGCACTTTAGCTATGTTCGCTATTCGTTCTGTGTCAGAGGAATGTTCTTAAAACACTAATTTAAAGTAATATCATACCTTCTGCTCTCTTCTTTTTTAAAGAACGTCTAAAGATTCGCTTGAACCGTTCTCCTGATCCTTTTGAACAAGCGGAAAAATGACGAACGCTTGCTTGAATCAGAGCTCTGGTGTCACTGTGTGCAGTGCGTTACAGTACTGAGTTCTGATTGGTCAGTCGCTGTCATTTATAGTTTGTTAATTATCATACAGAGAATTTTAAAATTTAATTTACATGATAAGTTTTACATAATACATAACACTTAATCCAAAAGGGATGGCAAGGGGGATGGTGGCTTTACAGAGGGGATGCTATTTTTGTCATTTTTTTCAACAAGGAGGATATCAAATCGAGCCCTGGTTATAGTTGTGGTGTGGACTTCCCTATTCTCACAGAATTAGAATGATTATTAGAACTTTATAGTTATCGTCCTTGGTGTGAAAGTGTCTTAATGCATATTTATTCAGCAGATTAACAGCAACACTAACGGGCAATATGAGGAAAATTTGTGTGTAAGTTAGCTAGATCTCTGCTGCGATAAATCCGTCAGAGTGGAGATTCTTCTAAATTGGGCTCTGATCGTTTGTTTTGGGTTTTAGGGCTCAAAACAAACTAATTCCCTTGGAATGGAAAGGTAACGATATTTGCACAGCTGATATTACGGATTAGGGTGAGCACGAGCGCAACAGATTGTGTGTCCAGTGTCTGGTCAATGAAAGTGGAAGCGTGCTTGTTTGCTCTGGGAGAGTTAAGCCAGGGCACACACACCATTACCCGCACAGCCAAATAAACAAGGAATTGAGTTCTGAGCCATTAAATAATTACAAATGCCTGCTTCTGATGACCAAAGCATCCACAAGGCCACGGCTGAAATTTCGCCGAACCACAGTGGCCATGAAGGCCGCTATCATAAAGTCATAGATTACAACTATCCCTGACAAATCCATACCTAGAGTGGGATTTATTTGTGGCATCTGCGCTGTGCTTTGGCAGTTATAGGCAAATTCCACTCTCCCGGGAATCCTCCCAATGGCTTTGATTAAATGGTATTATATCGTGTTTGTCGGCACTGAAGCGCAAGGTACAGGCTTAGATGAAATGCTGTTTGAATTCTGCACAAGCTCTTTTTCTCCCACCAGTGGTATTAATGTGCCATGTAATAGACAAATAAACCCATAGAGAAGGGCACTGGAGGATGTGAAATGCGCTTTCAAAGATGCCCAGGCTGGACGGATGGTTCAATGAGAAGACAGCCTAGAGCCTGGAGACAACGAAAGGCTGCTCACACACTCTTACACCAGATGTTATAAAAGCATGTTGGGGCTATTTCATCTAACCTATACTTGAAAAAGTTCACAATAACATCGAATTCAGAGTAATGGATCATTATTGGTGATTTGAACAAACCACTTGTGCTATAAACATGAAGGAGACGTGAAATTGTCCATCATCCTTTTGTTTCTGTGCAAATAGTTAGGCACAAATTGTCACATTCAGTTCAACAGTTTAGGCAAACAATTTATGAATGATGGCCCACTCTAACATAAAATTAAAAAATTCCATGGCCCAGATTACTAGTAGTTCTTGAAGAGTGATTACTGAATAGGTAACACTTGACCAATTAGTAAAGCATTTTATGACCTTGTTCAGAGTAAAAAAAAAATAAATAAAAAAAGGACAATTTTTAAGGACGTTTTAAGATATGAAATTGCAGGATGTTTTAATGGTACAAAGACCTCTTACATGTCAAAAGATCAAGGCAAATTTGATTTCTCATGTCATGACCCCTTTAATCTCATACTACCTCAGTCTTAAAGGGGACCCATATTGCCCCTTTTACAAGATGTAATACAAGTCTCTGGTGTCCCCAGAATGTGTCTGTGAAGTTTCAGGTCAAAATACCCCACAGATCATTTATTATAGCTTGTCAAATTTGCCCCTATTTGGGTGTGAGCAAAAACAACTGCGTTTTTATGTGTCCCTTTAAATGCAAATGAGCTGCTGCTCCCAGCCCCCTTTCCAGAAGAGAGCGGAATCTCACACAGCCAAAATGAGGATTGTCAGTAACGGTGTTCAGCCTTACATTGTTCAAACCGGAGTCGGACACTGATGGAGAGACTCAGGAAGAAGTTACAACTTTTAGAATGCAACTAGACGTTTCTGAATGGTTAGTGGATAAATTTATGTAGTTGAACAATTCTTCCTCTTCTTTAAAGCAGCCCAACATGGCCTCATCCCCTTTGTTGTGTGTTCTCGGGGGCAGGGTTTATGTAAATTTTAAGGTTTGTGATGTCACTAACCCGGGAAGAAGCTCGTTGTAGTCCCCACCAGCCATTTGTTGTAGTCCTTAAACAGCGATTTCTGTAAAAGAAAATATCTCTCTTTGCATTGAACTAGGGCTGCACAATTAATCAAATTTCTAATCGCGATTACGATTACGGATGCCACTATTTCGTAATCGTTCAAAGGCGCGATTACAAGGAAAAATATCCACTTACATTATTCTGCATGTTTAAGAGGTGTGTTTAGAACATGTTACGTTGCGAGAGGCGAATCACGACTACTTCAGAATGTAAAAGGTCACCTAGCACAAAAGGAGCTACCAGTGACGTAGGTGTACGCCGATATGTTGAACGCACGCGAAACACCAGCACCTGCCATTTTCAAAAAGCCGTGTACACAGCCTATATATTTACTCCACGAACTAAGTAACTCTACAAACACGAAAAACATTGATAGGACCTCTCAACCTTGCTAAGAAGAAAATCCAGCGTGACTTTGAGCAGACCAAGCGAAACATGATTATGTATTTCTGCTAAGCTAGCGACATTGGGCATCAACCACACGGCAAAAGCTAATACTTTTTCATATACTGTCTACTTTCTTTGTATAACAGTTCTATCTAATAACGTATTAGACAGGACTGTTAAACAGATCGTAAACTAATGAAGACGGAGAATGCGAGCACTGTGTGCTCAGGATCTGTCTGAACTGTTCTCAGCGCCGTCAAAATAAAAGTCTGCCGCGCCATCAAAATAAAAGTAACAACAACAAGCGCAGTTTACCTCACTTCAGGCCCTAGGGGAACATTAGTTCTCGGGGAACCACACTGGTGGCTAGTTCCTATATCTAAGTTACAAGAACAACCTGATGCAGAAGCCTCTATTATTATACCATGCATATGTTGACGTGCTTATTATTATTTAAAGAAGAAACCAAACCAATGTATAGTTGACATTTGAGGTTTAATGCTATAGAAAAAAAATAAAAAAAAATCAGGAAGAGTTTTCAGCTTGTTTTTTTATTTTTATACAAAAATATGGCATGCAGTTGCTTCAAACAATGGTATAAAGCTATTTAATACATCATTCAATGTAAATTGTGATAATCGTAATTAATAATCGCAATCACAATTTCAAGGGAATAATCGACAATTATGATTTTTGTCATATTTGTCATAATTCAAATCAGTGCAACAATTTATTTGTAAGTAAGAAAGGTTTAAGAAATGATTTTGTTTTGTTAAAGGGGGGGTATCACACACAGTTTTGACACTTGTCAAAGCTATATTACAGTCACGGTGCATGTTATTAACACGGAGAGGGAAATGGAAAGTGTCATGCTTCAGACTCGCCCGCTTTTTTAATCACACACTGGAGCTAACATAGCCGAAGTTTTAAAAGCGGCTATACAAGAGTGGGAGCTTGAAAGGGCTCCTTACTGTTTTTATTGACATCGCACGCAACATGGAGGTGGCAGTGAGAGAAGCCGGGTTGTCACCGCATATTAAGGGTGTGTCTCAATCAGCTCTCTAGTTTAGTAAGTGTTTCGCGCACACATCGAATCTTGCACGTCGAATCTTGCAAGCAGATTTAAATGTTTCTCGTGTCAGTCGCTTGGTCGCGTGAGAAAAGCCATGGCTTTCTTTCACCGCAGTGCCACAGCAACAGCTGTGCTCACGGGAAAGCAAAAGATGCTTGCGATGCTTTGCTTTAAAAAGTTCTGTCTTAGGCTTCTTAATTCTAAGTTCATGTTAAATTTAACATTTTTTTTCAGTGACAGATAGACCTATTCAGCTGTTAATTTGAATACAGAAGGTTTTTATTAAACCTTGAAATGTGATCTTGTATGTACAACAAAGAAAGTTATTGAAATTTGTTAATGTTTTTTTAAATAAATCTGTTATTGAATATTCATTTTTAAAATTTTGTTCAAAATATCGAGATACGTACCGTATCGTGACCTCAGCATATCGTTACCCCTAGTTTCTATGGTTATTTTAATAACAAATATCGAGAGCGCATCAATGTAATGCGTGAGCACAAAACTCTCAGCTCCACTGGGTTCTTTGGGAAGCAAGGTTATCTTTCCCTCACAACCAAAAACACACTTCTTTGGTGACATTGTTGATTTCGTGGTCTAAAAACAAAGTGACAAATTTTTCTTGAGCAAGTCCTGTGCAGCACCCGAAGTTCGTGAGGATTTGGAAGAGTATTTTTGGCACAGAAATACTCCGTCATACGTCCATCTCGTGTTTTGAAACTTTGGCCATGTTTAGCATGAGAATCCAACTCTTTAACAGTGTAAATAAGTCAGAATGCATGAAATAGCATTATACCCCCCTCCTTTAAACTTATAAAACACAAACTATAACTTAAAAATGTTAAGTTCCTTACTTTGTTGTAGTTAAAATTTTAACATATTCAGTTCCTTTTTTAAGGAGAGAAACTACTGATGAAGCTGAAGAGGTAGAACTGTGGAATTCAGAATAATGGATAATTAGAGGTGATTTGAATAATCTGCACGTGCTACAAACATGAAGGATATATTGAAGGATTATATTGAAAGAGAAGCCCAAGCCACATCTGGGATCTAGAATATCAGAATCTTGTGGGTAAAATCATTTGACTTGAAAATCCTCAATCAAACAGAACACCCTAGCAAACTGCATAGCAACACCATGGCAACCCCCATAGCCGCATGATTTATTGATTTTTTTGCACAGGCAAGCACCACTCACATTTCTTTTAGAAAATATAAAAATATGCATTGCTTTAATGATGTGTGAGGTTGGCTTACTTTTTTTTCTTGATTTTCTTTGGCTGACAGAAATGCAGACTGGCACAGTCGGTCCTTCTTATCTCCCTGTTTCGTTTTGACGTGAACCACACACTGATAAAATGTGATCTCATTAAACAACAAACAGCCAGGAAAAACAAAAATGAAGGAAAAAAAAGACAACAAAGGCAGTAAAGGAGTAGCTGTCTACAAAGTTGCGCTAGAAGATTCAAAAAACATTAAACTTTAAAAAGTTTTTTTAATGCCAATTATTCCCAACTACTAATTGATAAGCAATGAGAAAATAAACAATGCTGATGACAAACAATTTCTTTGAGTTTATTTTTATTTTAATGCAGGTTAATTTATGCTTTTTGCCATTATTCAAAGACTTGGAGGATTAATTAGCACAGAACGGTTGATAGCTCGTTGCTTTCTCTGTCAGCGTACGCCATCTGTAGCGGCACGCTGATTAATGAACAGGTGCGTTCAGATGTGCTTTCATCAGGCTTGCTGAGACAGGCCACTCACACCTCCTAATCTGCTGCTGGCTGTGGTACAGAAGTCCCATTTGCTACTCACCCCGTCACAAAACACAAAATCGTCTTTTCTTTTCACGCTTACAACAGACAAAATAAAGTGCTAAATGCAATTTACTGATGATCACAGATACAATGATTCATTATGGAATTCAAAGGTTAAAGAGCAGGTTGATATACAAATCAAATTCATGTTGGGCTTCAATCGTGAAACACGACCAGAACAGATTTCTGTGCAGATCACTTTTAAAACTATATGCCTGTAAATGGGTTTATGAATGATTTACACAGAAATTTGTTCAGCTTGTGTCCATGAAACACATTACATTTGGTTTAACACATCAATTTACATAAGAATGGATTTAAAAATGATGTATAAAGAAATTATTTCTCCTTATTTCACAATCAAGGACCATTCTTATGAAAACAACACAATGCAACAATTTACAAACATTTCTGTATACAGTAAAATGTTTAGAAGTCAATCTTTAGATAAGATATGCAAGAATGCTTTTGTGAGGAATAATTTACAGAGAAATTAGTTCTGCTTGTGTTTAAAATCATTCTGACATAAATTGTCGCATTCAATTTACTGCAACAATTTACATATGAACTAATTTACGAGTGATGGCCCACTAATATTCAATGCAATAAAATAATTTAAGTTTCTGTATAAATAGTATGTAAAACAATTGTTCTGTGTGATAACTTACATAAGAACATTTTTTATGAATGATTTACAGAGGAAATAGTTATGCTGCATGCACATGTTTCATGAAAGAGGCAAATTCTTACATAAATTCAGTGTGATCATGCAGGATCAGGCAACGTAAACGTAAACCACGTTTGCTTATTTCCACTAGTTCTTGATCTAGGCTTGGTGTGTCTGAGCTGTTAAGTTAATCTTGCTCAAAATGTGAAGATGGCTTGCCTTCTGGAATGACATTCCTTCTCTGATGTGTCTTGTTGACTACTTGGGCAAAACATCCTTAACTGCTCCCTTGCAACAGGCAGACTGCTGAGAGCTAGAGATGAGAGATGGAGATTTCCTATACAAATATCCTCTTCACTTGGAAATGCATCACATTACTGAAGTAAGGTCAATGGCAACTCCCAGTTCACGCACACTTAAGCAACAAACACTTCACCAATTACAACTGGATGTCGTAATGCAACAAGTGTGATGCTGTTACCTAGATCTTTAAAGGCACAAATATGTACGAATTTTGCATTTAAATATCCAAAAATCACTAGAACAATTTATTTAATTAGTTAAGATGTGCACTTGCATTATCCAAAATGTTTCCAGCAATGTTTAAATCAAGAGAAATCCACCATTTATACCAGTGAGGTGGTCCATGTAATTTTGTGACTTGTCAGTTACGTCATATCCTTGTTATCCTCGGTTGTCGGTTTTGCTCCTGTTGAAACCAAGAAAACAGTGTGCTTCCTCATTCATGAATATGATTTCTGCTCCTATCGAACTGATTCCATCGGCTGTGGAGGTGAAGATGACAACTCCCATGATTCCACACTACTTCATAGGATCATCGAGCTACGATGTTGTTAGTGTTTGAATGAGACCTCTAGCAGCAAAACGTACCTACTGTGCATTTAAGCAATAAGCATGTTACCGATACACTACATAAGCTTTAAGCAACCACAGCATGTAGGCAATAACCAGATTAGCCTAGAGCAACAAACATGTTTCCAATAACAACCAGATAAGCTTTAAACAACCATTTAAGAAAAAAACATCTGTACATCGGTACCATGCTGGTACCAGGATAAACTTACCACAGGATGGCACAATAACCAAATAAGCCTAAACCAACAAGCATGTTTCCAATAACAACTAGTTAGCCTTAGAGAACAAGCATGTTGCTGATACCCAAATAAGCTAAATCACGGCTGTAGCAAGGTTAGTAGATGTGGGAAGAAGGAGGCGGGAACCAGCGAACCTTTAACAACTTTAATAGTCATAAAATAAACAACAAAACGAAAGTAAATGGTGGCAGTCCCTCACGGACGACTGTCGCACACACAAACATAATAAAAACATAACACAAATCCAGGCCTGGTCCTCTCTTGTGCTTCACTGTCGTCGCTCCTCCCTTTATGCTTCCGGAGGTCCTCTGTGAGAGATACGAGGCCGGTGCAGTGCGCAGGTGATGCTCCTTAGCAATCACGCCACCGGCTTCGCGCCGTTCTCTCACGGCTATCGCCCCGCCCTGCTTGTCACAACGGCATGTTGGTAATAATAGCCAGGTAAGTCTAGAGCAACAAACAGGATTACAATAAAAAGATAAGTCTGAGCAGCAAGTGTTTTTCCAATACAACCAGATAAACCTTAGCAATTTGCTGAAACATTATAAGCTTAAGGAATAAGCATGAGTTGAGCTTAGTAGAGTACGTTACCAGTAATACTAATTCGATAACAATTGCCTTGAGCAACAAGTATGGTACTGATAACAACGATAAGCATGTTACTGATACCCAGATAAGCTTAGCACAGTATGTTGGCAATGACACCAGACAAGCATGTTTCCATGAAGATAGCCTTAAATACAAGCATGTTGCCGATACCCAGCACTGATTTGATTTCAACTGAATAATGACTATTTACTATTGTCTTTTTAGAGCTGCTTTACAGCAGAATTGAATTCTGTTTGCATCATTGAATTGATATTTTCCTGTTTATCGCTGCAAGCTGCTTTGAAACAATCTGCACTGTACAAAGCTCTATACAAAAAAAAGTGACCTGACTTGACTTGATAGGTTTAAGCACACGATATTGCAGCGACAAGCATGTTGCCAATGACAACAGATAAGTAACGCATATCGTCAATATGATCGCAAACCTTGCAACAAGCATGTTACTGAAAACAACTAGATAAGCCTTAAGCAACACTATGTTGTTAATACCCAGATAGCCTTAAGCAACAAGCATGTTGTCAATAACCTGATAGCTTTAAGCAATGAGCATAAAAAAAGAAAACTTAGCTTAGCTTCGTGAAGACATTGAGTGATTAATGGAGGGTGAAATAGAGTGGTGGAACTACAGTGGTGGAACTACAGTGCTCAGAGTAAATTTTAAACAATATCTCAATGAACACAAAAACAATTTCCAAAATATTGACAAGACTAAGTTTTATATAGCATCTGTTTAACTTATAACATGAAAGTAAGGTTAATAATATAACTTGGAGAACAAAATTTTCAGTTTTACTCAAATTAGAGTGATGCAAAAATGAGCACACCCCACTAAAAGTCTCTGGAGCAAAGCTAAATTTTAGATTACAAATGTCTAATTTAACAAAAATTCAACCACAGGTGAGTCTAATTATTCATTACACAGGTGTCCAGCAGACAGTTGACTATAAAAGGGTGTTAAAACCCCTTCCCATTTCATGCTGTCAGCAATGGCACCACATGGAAGAGAAATGTCACAAGACCTGAGAAAGAAAATAATTTCTTTACACCAGAAAGGTGTAGATCAGCAAAGCTTTACTTATCAGTCAGAATACTGTAGCAAAAGTGGTACAAACATTAAAAAATATGGAACTGCAACCATCTCACAGAGACGTCCAGGTCATCCACGGAAGTTACCACCTCGACAGGAGTGTCTTCTGATGAGAAGGGTTGAAGAAAATCGGCATGCAAGTTTACTGCAGTTATCTAAAGAAGTAGAAAGCCAAACTGGGGTGACTATTTCCCGTGACACAATACAGCGTACACTGCAGAGGAATGGCATGCATGGGTGCCGTCCACGAAAGAAGCCTTTCCTAAAGCCCAGGCACAAAAAAGCCCACCTAGAGTTTGCCAGGGCCCATGCTGACAAAAATGAAGACTACTGGGACTCTATACTCTGGAGTGATGAGACCAAGATAAATGTTTTTGGAACTGATGGCTTCAAAACTGTATGGCGATGCAAAGGTAAGGAATACAAAGAAAAATGCATGGTGCCTACAGTGAAACACGGTGGTGGCAGTGTCTTTATGTGGGGCTGCATGAGTGCTGCTGGTGTTGGGGAGCTGCATTTCATTGATGGCATCATGAATTCACAGATGTACTGCTCTATACTGAAAGAGAAGTTGCTACCATCACTCTGTGCCCTTGGTCGTCGTGCACTTTTCCAACATGACAATGATCCTAAACACACATCTAAGGCCACTGTTGGATTTCTGAAGAAGAACAGGGTGAAAGTGATTCATTGGCTCCTGATCTGAACCCAATCGAACACCTATGGGGAATTATGAAGAGACAAGTTGAGCATCACTCTCTATCCAGCATCCAGTCTCTAAAAGAGGTCATTCTTGAAGAATGGAAGAAGATAGATGTTGCAAAATGTCACGAACTTGTTCATTCCATGCCAAGAAGACTTGGTGCTGTCATTAAAAATCGTGGAGGCCATACAAAGTACTAGATGTAGTAGTTTTTGTTGTGGGGTGTACTCATTTTTGCATGTTAAACAGATGTTATATTAAACTTGGTCTTCTCAACATTTTGGAAATTGTTTCTGTGTTCATTGAGATATTGTTTACAATGTTACTTTTCAAAGGGGGTGTACTCATTTACGCTGAGCACTGTATGATGCATTTTTGTAAGACAAAACCCAGAAGCGAGTTAGCATTTTAGCACTTCCGGTTCCATCGTCCCAAAGTCAATGGGTTTTTTGAATGGGTTTTTAGTTAAATGGCTGAAATAAGGTCCGTGGTTAACACAACCTCAAGATACTTTCATGTTTTATTCTACAACATAAAATACATAAAAAGTATTAACCTACCCCCCTTTTTATAAAGCTGTTACATGTCTTGACAATGATGGTTGCTAACAAGTGGCTAAATTGGACTACAGAGGCTGTTGGTGACATTAAACGTCATCACGCCGAACAGGTAAGTTCAGTCCTCTTTTACGGCCTTGTTTTGCTTATAACTGTGCTCTTACAAACTATTCTAATTCAAACTTTCATGGAAAATGTCTTTAGATAAAGACTGAAAGAGTTGTCAGAAGCTTAATGGTGGTGACGTTGAAATTGTGCGACCGTGGTGTAGTTCGCTTTAGCTTTTTGCTTCTGGCAACTGCATTTAGGCTTCTCTTGTTGATCACAGAACTTAGTTTTTGTGATAATCCAAAAGCCTATGGGAAAATCCTATTGGGTTTTTGTTGAGGGAAACAGCGTGATGCTAACTGCGGATTGGCCTACAAAGTGACATCATAGTTCCACCACAATAACTATATATATATATACTTCAGTTCTTCCTTTTGATATCAGCTCAGTTCATTAGCTTCTATCCATATGATAATTAAAAGCTGAATCTTGCTGTCTTTAGCGTGAAGATGCACCAAAGTCGAAATATGATGTTAAATGTTGGTCAAGTATAATCAAATCAAACTTTTACAACTTAAAAAAAGCTAAATAAATAATTGTATAAATAAACAAGTGTGAAGCCAAACTTAAATGTTACACTTCATTTAGAAAGACAACCTCTACTGAAATATCACTCAGCTTAAAAGAAATACACTAGCTATATTTGTCTGCAAATGTCTCGGATAGTAAAATACTTTTGCAAAACAGCTCTGGGGTCTGTTAGACAACCTCCCTCGACTCTTTTACATTCACCTGACACAAATCAACACAGAATACCGGACTGTTCTGTGAATTGCATGCCTCTTGATAGGCCACAAATTAGCATGCAGCACTCTCTCGCCGGTTTATGACATGGAGCATATTAAACGTTTTCATTTAATTGTGTATTCTCAGATTGTGGGGCATTTGCATAGTGGTTGTTTGGTCAGAGAAAAACTGACTTGCTGTAAGTGCAAAGGTGCTGATCTCTCCTCCTAATGAGAACAGGCTCACATCTGCAGGGACCCCAGAAGCCCACAGACGGCACCCGTCATATTCAGTGCAAACTGATTTAGCCTGCGGCGTCTGATTCACTCTTTTACTGCTCTATATACAACAGAGGCTTTTATAGTTTTGAGTGTTCTCAAACATTTTCAGCTTAGCTCAGAGCTGCACCCCAAGGACTTGCTTCTTTTGCTGGTAAACCCACATGTAAATCTCTTGTAATATTTTGATGTTTTTATTGTTTAGCAACAGTGTGAAGAGTGGATAGGGTTGAGTTTTTGACAAGGAACTTCTGATCCAAAAATCGATATTTCAGTCCCAGAAAATATTTGGATCCTTAAGCCACACTTACAATGCATGAATGTCTTTGAATATTGTACATTTCCAATGAGAAAATTATGATCTACTAATAAATGAAGACCAAAAGCATCTGAATACTTTCCAGTGGTCAAATGTTCAGTGTTAATGTCATGAACTACACTTGAGGTCATGAACTACACCTGAGGGGAACTGACTTAATGTTACGGATGGACTGAGACAATAGGCGTGCGGATCTATCTGCAAAAACTTTCATTTACCAACAAAGGCACAAGTATGATATGGGCAAGACAAAGATCATTCCAGGGACAGGCAAAGGTCAACAAACTGAGAACTTAATCCAATGGGCAAGGCTAGAGGGTAATCCAGATATTCAGGCTAGAGTGCAGGCATAGGGCAAACAGTATCCAAACAGGGCCAGACAAGAGAGGTAATCCGAGGCGAGCAAGAGTCCAGGGCAGGCAGAGAACAGGCAGAACATGGGAAACCAGGCAAGGATCAAGACACAGGGCAAACTAGCAAGAGCAAGACTAGACAACCTATGAACACATGGAATGGCTCCGTAGAGTAGCTATGAACTAAATAGTGATAAGCGCTAAACAATACTCGGTGATGGGTGAGCTTGTGCATCAGTGTTTTATAGTGCTTGTGATTGACTACAGGTATAGAAGTGATTAGAGCAATGGAACATGGGAAATGTAGTCCGGAGTAACATGTAACTGTGTGTGCCATGAAAAAGTCTTTATGGTGAACGGGTGACCTCTGGTGGTGAGTGGACAGTAACAGCAGGTTACAATGGGCTTGAAAACCTCCATGGCAGAGCAGATGACCACCACAGCAGTGCAGTCGGGGCTGAAGACCTCCACGGCGGAGCAGATTACCACCACAGCAGTGCAGTTGGGGCTGAAGACCTCCTCAGTGGAGCAGGCTGGGCTGAACACCACAGCATAGCAGAAGACCACCAGAGCAGGACAGAAGACCACCATGGCTGAGCAGACAGATCAGGGACCCATGGCAAAGACTGAGACCTAGAGAAAACTGAGACATAAGACACAGACAATATATTCACGGCCCCAAGGACCGAGGCAGGAAACGCAATGAGTTTGATCAGAATCTTCTTGAGAGTGACTGGATAGACAGACAGATGAAAGATGAAAGTTCACAAATGGCCTCTGCGACCGAGTCGGAACAGGACCAAAGTTCATAATTGGTCTCCCTGGCTGGTTCAGGATGGTACAAGAGTTCATCAATGGCCTGATTGGCCGGTCCAGAACAGGTTGGCAGTTCATAGATGGCCTCCATGGCCGGGTCAAGACAGGATGAAAGTTCGTAAATGGTCTCTGAGGCCGGTTCAGGGCAGGACAACAAGGGTTCAGAAATGGTCTCTATGGCTGGTCTAAGACAAGACAACAGTTCATAGTCGGCCTCCGTGGCCGGTTCAGGACAGAATGAATGTTCACAAACAGCCTCTACGGCTGGGTCGAGACAGGACAAGAGTTTACCGACGGCCCCCATGGCTGATTCAGGACAGGACAAGAGTTCATCGGCTGAGAGTGCGTCGCTGGACGCCACCACCGTGCAAGGAGCTGAAGCGAGCGTCACCACCTCGTGAGGTTCTGCAGCATATGCCGCCACCTCTAGGGAAATTGCAGCGGGCGCCGCTACCTCTGGAGGTTCTGCAGCATAAGCTGCCACCTCTGGAGATTCATTGGTGGTGTACGCGGCCCAGATACACCATAAAGCGACCCCTATTATGGGGAGCGCTGCGGACAGGGGAATCAGTTCCGGAGCAGGAGGGAGCTGATTTGGGGATACCAGCATCACGTGCAGACACCAGCGGTGTATCCCTCACACTGGATACCAGACTGGGATACCGAAGGACTGACCTCAAAGATTTGGGTACAACAGACAAGACATGACAAGACTCCGGATGATCAGCTGTGACGTGACGTGACGCGATTCTGGATGATCAGCTGAGATGTGACGTGACTCTGGATGGTCAGCTGAGACGTGACATGACTCTGGTAGATCAGCTGAGACTTGACGTGATTCTGGTAGATCAGCTGAGACTTGACGTGACTCTGGTAGATCAGCTGAGACGTGACGTGACTCTGGAAGATCTGCTGAGACGTGACGTGACTCTGGAAGATCTGCTGAGACGTGACGTGACTCTGGAAGATCTGCTGAGACGTGACGTGACTCTGGTAGATCAGCTTGGATGTGACGAGGCTCTGGAAGATCTGCTGAGACGTGACGAGGCTCTGGAAGATCTGCTGAGACGTGACAGGGCTCTGGAAGATCTGCTGAGACGTGACAGGGCTCTGGAAGATCTGCTGAGATGTGACAGGGCTCTGGAAGATCTGCTGAGAAGTGACAGGGCTGGCCAGTGTTCTTGAGAAAAGCTGCTGGATCCTCGTGTGGCCGAGTATTCTGTTATGGATGGACTGAGACAATAGGCGTGCGGATCCATCTGCAAAAACTTTTATTTACCAACAAAGGCACAAGTATGATATGGGCAAGACAAAGATCATTCCAGGGACAGGCAAAGGTCAACAAACGGAGAACTTAATCCAATGGGCAAGGCTATAGGGTAATCCAGATATTCAGGCTAGAGTCCAGGCGTGGGGCAAACAGTATCCAAACAGGGCCAGACAAGGGAGGTAATCCGCGGCGAGCAAGAGTCCAGGGCAACAGGCAGAACATGGGAAACCAGGCAAGGATCAAGACACAGGGCAAACTAGCAAGAGCAAGACTAGACAACCTATGAACACATGGAATGGCTCTGTAGAGTAGCTATCAACTAAATAGTGATAAGCGCTAAACAATACTCAGCGATGGGTGAGCTTGTGCATCAGTGTTTTATAGTGCTTGTGATTGACTACAGGTGTGGAAGTGATTAGAGCAATGGAACATGGGAAATGTAGTCCGGAGTAACATGTAACTGTGTGTGTCATGAAAAAGTCTTTATGGTGAACGGGTGACCTCTGGTGGTGAGTGGACAGAAACAGCAGGTACAGGATACATGACACTTAACATACATCCACTTAGGGTATGTTCACATTTGGCAGGTTTGGTTAGAGAACTAAACTAGACAACTGAACTACAAGTGTGAACACACCCTAAAAATCACCCCAAGACCAGTTGGTCTAAAGTTCATTAAATAAAAGGGCATTTGTTTTCAGGTACTTGGTATTTTTGGTCCCACTTTATATTAGGTGGCCTTAACTACTATGTACTTACATCAAAAATAAGTACAATGTACTTATTTTTTTCATATTGTATTGCAAAACACTTTTGCTGCTATTGAGGTGGGATACGGTTAAGGTTAGGAACAGGTTTGGTGGTATGGGTAGGTTTAAGGTTGGGTTAAGGTGTAAGGGAAGGGTCAACAGTATAATTATAAATGTAATTACAGAAATTAATTACAGATGTAATTACATGCAGGTATTTTTTTTTAAATATAAGAACAATGTAAAAACATGTATGTACACAATAAGTGCATTGTATCAAATGATTCATTTACATGTAAGCACAGTATGAGACCATATTTTCTATATAATGCAATTACATTTTTAAATGGGACTTATATCTCAAAAAAAAAAAAAAAAAAAAAAAAAGTATCATTGTATATACAAAGCTGGAACTCATAAATTCATGCACACAAAATCATACATCTTTGGGTTAAAGCCAAGAGCAAGTTTAAATCACAAATCCATTTCAACAACATGTATGAAGCAACAGAATATCGGATGAATTTGCTCAGCAGACCTTCAGGTTGGAGTTCATTTTCGTGTATAGACATCTAAAAATGATTCCAGCAGGTTCTCCCAGAGCAGTGGAGAATATCATTGAGTATTTTGTCTGCATTACTAGAATTAATGATGATGCCCTCTGAAAAAGAGGAGAGGTCAATCTTTGTTGAAAAGTGGAAATCATATCAAGACCTTCATATGGTTATATGGACATTATCAGGATGAATTATTGGCATATGTCTAAATCTAGAGAATTCTGGATTAATTTCTCAGGGCATATAAAGTGGGTATAAAGTCTCAGCTACAAGAAACCCACTGAATATTTATACCATTATTACCCAGAAAAAAACAAACAAACAAACAAAAAATACAATGATACAAATCTTTTAACACATGTTGATATGTGTTGGGCAAGAGGGGCATGTTGTCACACTATATACTGTAGGTTAAGTTATCACAATGGGAACCTTTATTGAACAGTTAAACAGCATACTATAGATTATTTAGCGGCTTTTCAGCCAATTAAAGGGGACCTATTACGCAAAATTTACTTTTACACAGAGTTTGAACTTAAATGTGTGTTGACAGTGTTTGTACACAACCACCCTATAGTAATAATCCACACACTCCTTTTTTAAATCCCCATAAATCATAAGTGGTGAATCAGAACAATTCGTTTGCAGATTCTACCTTTTGTGACGTCACAAAATGTCTAGGCCCCGTCTACGACTGCTGACCGACTCTGCCGTATTAGTATAGTTTCCACCCTGAGCGAGTTGTACACTGTCCGCCATTTTCTCCAGGCTGGAGCAGATGTAGTGACAAGAATCTCGTAAGCAACTCAAGTGTTTTGTTGTTGGATGTAAGAGTGAACATAACAGTCTTCATGTACTCCCGACATAAGAGCTGCTGAAGATGCAGTGGATTTGTTTTATTTTCGAAGGGAATGCGTATTCCTAATTTCCTAATCCATATTCCTAATTTTTTTTTTTTTTTTGTCTGCACAAATCATTTTACACCAGACTGCTTTGTGAATGAGGGTTAATACACAGGGACAATACAAAAAAGTTATTACTCAAGGATGGATCAGTACCAGCTGTTCGTGATCCAGCTTATAGTGTCTGGAGCAATACTGATGGCAGTAATGAAGGGGAGAGCACGCACTTTATAACAGTTCATCTTAGTTGTTTTACAGATATAAAGTTTACCAGTTTATTAAGTATCCCCCAAAAAGGCATAAGGCCTTTATATTTGTTTACTGTTAGTTATAATAAGGGTTTTTTTTTTTTTGTTTGTTTTTTTGTAATTCGCTGTGTATGTTGATGATAATGCAAGGGAGAGAGAGAGAGAGTTTATGGATAAGACTTTAATGTGCACTTCTTGTACTGTTTTATTCAACTCTTACGGTGATTTTCTGGAGTGATAACGGACGCTTCATCTTTTGACTGATGTACAATAAACTTCATAAAACTCATCAGTAAAGTTTTGGAAATCATTCGGACGGGGTCCGCTACAACCGACTTGTACTAGTGGATAAAAGCAAGATGACAACATACGTTATAGCCATAATTAAACTAAACTATACCTATCTCCATGCATCATATATTCTCTGGCTCTGTATGCATCATTGTCTGACTACGGTTCAAACAAATAAGGCTGAACACCGCTACTGACAGTTTCTGACATTTTCAGTGCATGAGATTGTCCTGTTTTGTTGTTGCATGAGCTCTTGAAGCTTCGCACTCTTCTTGAAAGCGGGCCGGGAGCAGCATCTCATTTGCATTTAAAGGGACACACAAAAACGGTATGTTTTTGCTCACCCCCCAAAAGTGTCCATTTTAACATGCTATAAAAATGATCTGTGTATTATTTTGAGTAAAAACTTCACATTCACACTCTGGGGACATCAGAGACTTATTTTTCATCTTGTAAAAATGGGCATAATAGGTCCCCTGCAAACAACTATGAAGCACAAAACAATTATGTATAAGGTGACATCAAGCGTACCACAAGAGTCCTGAAAAGTGAAGCCAAAGCGTCTCGATCACCCCCAGGTGGCTGGATGCAGTATAGGTCATAAACCCCGTTTAAGACAAACTAAACAGTCAAATTACAAGTCAAATATTTTTTTTCCAAAGATGGTTTCTGTCATTTTGGGAAGTTTTTATCACATGTTCGTTCTTTAAATAATTTTGTTTTTTAGTTATTTGATGCTATAAAAATGCGGGTTTTGACGTCATGATTGACAGCTGAGATTGACAGCTGAGATTGACAGCTTCTCTGAGAGGAGTAGTCACTGAAGCACCAACTGACTTTTTTCTGGATCTTCAGGAGGAGATTGGAGCTTTAACTTTAATTTCTACATTTCCATAACTGTTTATTTCACACTGACATAATAAGTTGTTCTGCAGTATTAACTGATTCTGCGGGAATGTGGGCGGGACCTTGATATCACGGCTCCACTTCGCACTCACTACTGCGCAGACTCGGCTCCAAGTTCACTATACGCAGACTCGAGCGTCGTCCATCTTTTTTTTACAGTCTATAAGTGACATACACAAAAATCAATCCATTGTTTTGGTCAACAAAAACTAACTGTAGCAGAAACTGTAAGATTCTTTAAAAGGACAACATTTAAAACACATGTAAAAACTTGCCCCAATACACAGTAAATGTGACATGATTCATGAAAAATACCCTTGTCCTGAAAACACAGTTCTACTTTTATCTCCATTACATAGTTGACTCTTGTCTGAATATGTTATTGTGTTTACTTTACTTACTGGGGGTGTACTATTTATAACATACACTCTAAAAAATGCTGGGTTAAATATGGACAAACCCAGGGATTGGGTTGTTTTCACCCAGCCGTTTTTTTTCAGCCAAATTTGGGTTTATTTTAAGCCAGCCATGTAGTAATATAGTAAACGGCATGTTTTTGCTCACCCCCATATTTTTAGCTGAAACTTCACAGACATTTGACCAGACCAGAGACTTATATTACATCTTGTGAAAGAGGGCATAATAGGTGCCCTTTAACCCAACCTGCTGGGTTTCTCCATATTTAACCCAACTTGGGTTGTTTTTAACCCAGCATTTTTTAGAGTGTAGTTTAACAAATTCTTTTGTTAATTATTAAAATAATTTAAATGTTTATTTGCCATCAATTAAATTAAACAATTAATCCAATAATTTTATCAGTAATTCCCATCTGTTTGTTCTCTGCATTATGCAGAGAAAGACATAGACTAAAGTGACACCACAGTTATGATGGCAAAGAAAGGGTCCTGGGAAACACAAATGTGCTGTGGACAGCAAAATACTCTGTCACTCAGGGGCATCGATAGAAAAAAAAAGTGTTATTTATTTATTTATTTATTTGCAAAAGCAGAAAAAAGCAGAAGTGATTTTGAGACAGGATGATGTACCATGGCCTCAGGTGTTCAGAGAGAATAACTGAATGTGTGTCAGAGGGAAAAACTGTGGGAAGGAAAGCCAGTTTAGGAACTAAACATGGAGGGGGAAAAAAGTTACTTCACTGAGAAAGGGGTGCCAGTGTCACAGGAGCTCATTTCTTCTGAATGCAATAGATGCTGTTTAAATGAACACACATAAAAATGCAATACAAATATATCTGTAAATCCAAAGAAAGCAATAAAACTAAGAATAAAAAAAGAATCATAAATCACAGGCAAGATGTTTCTTTCTTTCTTTTTTCAAAATGCATCGCCATTGTACATGACTTGAAAAATAATATTTAAAGGAACAGTCAATATTTACTCTTTTTTTTTTCCTCAGTAGAACACAAAAGGAGAATTTCATCTACATACAGCTTTTTTCCCCCCATACAACTACAGTTCATAAAACAACAACAGAAACACTATTACTGTAATTAATATGATTCAAATTTAGGCTGTTATTCTGCTGCAGCTATCAAATCTCATTCTTTATTATACACATATGCAAACTTGCCCATTACATTCAGACACAAAACATGTGAGAACCAGTTTTGGCAGAGGGGGAGAGTATTAGTAAATGATGCATTAAATTTAGGTTTGTTCACAAGCTATTATATGAATAGAGTCATATGGACTACTTCTATGAAACTTCTATTGTTTTTGCCCTTTTGGAGCTTAACAGACATGAATGCTTAACCTAAATACACTACCATTCAAAAGTTAAAAAAGAAATTAATACTTTTATTCATCAAGGATGCATTAATTTGATCAAAAGTGACAGTGAAGACATTTATAGTGTTACAAAAGATTTATATTTCAGATAAATACTGTTCTTTTGAACTTTCATCAAAGAATCCTAAAAAAATGCGAAGAAGCAAAACTGTTTTGAACATTGATATTAAGAAATATTTCTTCAGCAGCAAATCAGCACATTAGAATGATTTCTGAAGGATCATGTGACACTGAAGACTGGAGTAATGATGATGAAAATTCTGCTTTGCATCACAGGAATAAATTACGTTTTAAAATATATTCAAATAAAAAAACAGTTTAAATTGTAATAATATTGATGGATGGATGGCTGGATGGATGTTAAGCAAAACAGAATATAAATCAAGGTGAGCAAATAAATTATAGAATTTTCATTTTCCATATATGAACTATTTGTTTTAATAAAATTGCAATTATTTAAACAATTTCAGCATTTACTTTGTTGTGTAGCTAATGACATTTCATGTCATAACTTTAAAATGAATGGTATTAACTTTTTGAGAATTACCACCTGCATTGTCATTTTAATTCTTCTCAAATGCATTTTTTGAAGTCTAATTTAGTTGCAAACAAGAGAAAATCAGAAAACTAAAACAAAAACTGACTACTTGATTGCACATTGTAAGAATATATAAGAGCTAAAAATGGAAGATGTTTTTTACAGAATTCAAGTCTTGAGAGGGACACATAATACTCAGTTTTTTCCAAATAATTTTATATACAGATCATTTTATACAGATATATCTTTGATCCATTTCACCTTTGTGCTGTTGTGTAACTTTGTTTAGAGGCTGGAAAAGAGAATCCACAGATCTATAAATCCAAATTCCCACAGAGTTTCAGCGAGGGATCAGACATTATCTCTGGAGCCGGAGCTCAGTTTTCTCAATATTTAATACCGCAATATCAAACATGAGGTTTAATAACTTTGTAAAGATTCCTTCTAAGTCCTTTTTTTTTTTTTTTTTTTTTTTTTTACTGCACAGCATATTTTATCTCAATCTCTTTTTGAATTAATTATTAACGTCTCTGGAGTTCCCCTTCCAACAGTGCTTAAATCTTTATTTAATTTATATGCTGTCTTTTTTGCTGTCTGTTTCAAACATATAAAGAATGAAATAAGTCTCACTTGTCACATAATTTAAGCTGAGTGTGCTTGTGGAGTCATTTAGATTTGTTTCATTACTGCTCTTAAGAGGGACTGCTAAGCCACGCTGACAAAAGTGTAAAATCCATTACGGCATCTAAAAGCGACGAATCCGCCCGTATCGTTTTGCATTCTTAATGCATGCATGCCTGTATTGGCATCGTCATGGGGGATTCTGTGTGATCATACACCATGCAGAGTGCAGCCGAGCACCCACATACACACATACTGTTAATCATATGGAAAGATGGAATGGCTGTACCTCATTAGCCTACACACCGTGTTAATCTAGAGCATAAAGAATAGCTTTAAACCTCTTCACAGTTTCTTGAATTATACATCTCGAGCCGCCCACTCTGAGCATTTGGCGAAGATGCACAGAGCAGAACATTTAATAACATGATCTTTATACTTCATCTCCATGATCTTAAAAATTATTCAGAGGAGGTCGTAAATTATTATTATTTCCACCGTATGCGTAAAAATACCCTCAAGCAAAGGTTAGACATTTAGAGAAAACGAGTACCCTTAGCTCTATATGGCTATGATTGGAATACATACTATCATTCTAGTCTTACAATTTATGCAGTATACAGTGTTAATATACTGTGCCAGTTTTCTGTATTTTTTTGAAGGCTACTGCCGAAACATGCACATATATATATATATATAGTGAACAGAATATGAGCTGCCAGAGATGGGCACAAATACATAAAAAAGTATTTAGTTACAAATTACAAATACTTACTCATCAAATGTATTTAAATAAAATTCAAAATACTGCTGTAAAAAAATGTATTTAATTAAAATACAAGTAATTTGTAATTCGAAAATACAAAAATGCAAACAAAATGTACACGCAATCATTTTAAGTGCTCACTGTAACAATTAAGTATAGATTGATGATCCTTATAAAGATACTAAAGTTATTCAGTCAGGAGCAGTGAGTGATTTTGTCTTTTTCTGTTGTTGCTTGATTAACAATAATGACAGACAGCAGCAGGTTTATTAGGCTGCTGTCACTTTAAGAACGAACGCACAGACCGAATATACTTATGGTTACATTAATTTAAGACACAACCGACTGTGTTTTCAGTTAATCAATGTTATTTTTTATTACTTGACCTACCCGTCCACGGATTATCTGCAGCTCCCGCGGATATAACTGCGATCCGCGCATCACTAGACAGCGCATGTCATGCTTTAGCTAGCAAGTCATTTCACAAGTTCTAGCCATTTGCGTTAATCTTCTGTCATTCAGTGAATAATATCTGATAGTATATTTTACTAGATACTTTACCTTAAAAAAAGCAGCCCACAAAAGCAGCTTATTTACCTGCTTCTGACCTTGCTATGCAAAGTAAGACAGACGTCGGTCACGAGCTCAGCAACCAAAACAGCAACAGCACCTTTTATGGTGCATTCACACGGGGCGTCTGCGTTAACGGTTCTCATTTGATGTTGCCAAACTGAATTGTGGGTTGCTTCACTCGCGTTGCTCGTGGCAGAAGTTAAAAATTTCTCAACTTTTCAAGCACCAACACAAACGTCAGCCAATCAGATCGCCTTGTGCAAATACCCTAGCGCAGACGCTAGCCAATTGCATTCATGCAACACTTCATGCAACACTGGAAAGTAATGTGATTGGCTGTTGTCACTATGACGGTCGCATCAGCACCAAGCTTCAGACATGCCCTCCATCATGCCCTCCATCACTCCAACTTCCTGTGTGAATGCACCGTTACAGTTCCTCCTGAACCAAAACAATGAGCTTATGCTGCGCTCACGCCATAACTACCGGAATTAAGAGATGGCAACCCATGACGTTATACTAGGAGCGGTCCGTGACTCAAATGTATGCGTTTCAATGGCAACACTACCAACGCCGAAATGAATCTGCAGCAGTCAGGTGGTACAGGTCATAGCTCTTTAAGTTGTTTATGTTCATTATTATTGTAATATTATGTGCTTTGAGAGAGGAGGTAATTTAACTCCGTCTCTTGTGATGCTTTTGCTCCGTGCTGTGCGCATTCATGTGTTCTGAAGGAGGCGTGGCTTTGGAGACGCTCTGAAGGGAGGGTGGGATCTTATGCTTTCAATGCTAGCTCGCTATTGCTAGCCTCTCCGAAAATGACCTACCCTACCCTTAAGCCTGGTGATGAAAGTTATTGTATGCAAAAATAAAATAACATATTTGAATGTATTTTTAGTATTTTAAATACAAAATACTTTCTCTCAAAGTATTTAATTACAAATTACATTTGATTTTTTCTTTGTTAAGGAAAATACAAATTACAAAATACTCAAAAGTAATTAAATACGTATCTTAAATACATCTAATTAAAATACTGCCCATCTCTGTGAGCTGCTGCAAGGAAAGTAGGAGGAGCCCCCTTGCAGATCTAGGCAGGTGGTGCTGGGGAAGTTGGGGGGATAGGAAAATTCCCATGGCGCTCTGCAGTGATTTGAGCTGGTTCAGGGTGGAAATACATTGATTGGCCAAAGCAGCCGGCTTTACGACAACCAATCAGCTGCTCAGAAGAGTTTCATGACTGAACAATGTATTTAATGCATAAGACCTATTATTTGAACTGCTTTGAAATGTTTAGTAGTTCCAAATTTTTACACAGTATTGATTTAAAAACTCAAAATAACATTTTTTTCAAGGTTTTAATAGACACTGCTAACAACCCATCAAGTATTGGTCCAACGGCAATGTCGTGTCCCTGGCCAAACATAGTCGCGGTAGGACGGCATAAATCGGTAAAAATATGTAACACAGAACATTTCCTAAAAATGCATTCAGATACGTTTGTACATGTCTACAATTCTCGGGGGTTGCATGTATAATTGTTACTTTGACTATTAGCTATGTGTAGTTCAATATATAATGCTTAATTAAGTAATTAATTAATAAGATAACATCTAAGACAGTGGTCGGCAACAGGCGACCCGCGGGCCAAAATTGGCCCGCCAGCAATAATATCTGGCCCGCGTCCACAGCCAGATTATTTTGATAGCAGCTGGTTCTGAAATAGATCTTCGTCTCGTGGTGCCGTCTAATATTATCACCATGTCTACACCAGACGCGACTTTTTTCGCATCACGCCTCACCGCAACAGCTAAAAGCTGTCTACACTGAACGCAACAAACCGACTGTTGCAAAGCACTTGGACTACGTCAGAAATAGAAGGGGGAATCCGTTTACTGTCGGGAATTTGTTGTGTCGCGCCGCACCGCGATGCATCCAGTGTAGACAATATCACTGATTATAATGGGTTCTATTATCTTTTGATGCGTCGCGCCGCTCGCGTCCGGTTTAGACACAGTGTTATATTCTTTGAAAACAGCGACAACTTTGTTGCAGATAAGACACACTGGCTTTGCATTCACAAAACTAGGTAGGATGAACGCATAGTTGTCTTTCCATTTTTCTTTGTATGCCCTATTTTCGCTGTCAACTTTCCTCTTTAGACTCTTTGATAGTGCCATTTTCTCTCACCAGCTAGCTTAAATGTTAACATCACTCTGCACATGACGTAATAGCGTACCTCCAGCACGCAAACAAGTTAAAAAATGCAGTTTAGTGCGCAAGGATGCCAAGGAATAATTCTGAGTGGAAAAGTAGGCTACGTCGAATAATTATTACAATAAGTTAGGCTCCATTGTGTAACAAGCAAATTAAAATGATACACATTTATTATTCACAATATGGAAAGAGGAAATAAAACATAGTTCGTTAAGAGCATGACTCAAACATGCCATTAATGGGCTTATTCAAGTCCTCTTTTATTTTTTGAGTTATTTTTATCCATTCCGCATCTCCCACATATGTGTGTTTTAGCAAGGCGGTCTGTGTTGCAAGTTGGTGAATGAAGATACTTGCCAGATTACGTGTCACTACTCTGCTTTATTAATTTATCCAGTGTAAAACCCGGACACTGCCACACAAATGTGGCTTTTTGTTAATGACTGTCCTACTACAGAATTTAACAAAGAGTAACAGCTCAATACCAGTTACAAAAGACACTGTAACAATCTGTCACAGGCAATTCTAGTTGCATTTTTCATCAATCAATTTCTTAAATTATCCTTTGACTATGTTCTGGCCCGCCATCTAGTGGTGAAATTTTTTTTTGGCCCGATGCCAAACATACTTGCCGACCCCTGGTCTAAGACGTCTGTTCAAATTTCATTTTGGAACTATTTTTCAACCATGACGGGACATGTCGGAAAGAGGTCTTTTCAACGGTCATTAAACATCCAAAGGTTTGCTGGGAAATAACATTATGTAGCAAAAACGTATGTTCAAACTACTTGAAAAGTTCATTATTGTCTGTTTCACTTACTAGGATACAGTATATTCTGTGCAGTATTCAATACTAAGCAAATGTAACATTCTGAACACAGCTTATGTTTTTAGTTATAGGATAAATGATGTTAAAATTATTTTCTATACCTGAATGACTTTCTTCTGTAACACAAAAGAAGATATTTTGATTTTATTTATTTTTTTGGTGAACTATCCCTTTAAACCATGTGGCATTTTTAGCTGTGTTAGCGTAAATGTCACACACTGACAACATCTTAAATCTAACTTCACAGTTGCTCTGTCAAAAACATTATGTCAAAGTCAGTACGATATTCATCAGAAATGACGAATACGGCAAGGTGGCCCATCCACCACATGGACAAATCGATCTGTGGCAAAGAGACTACGAGCGCACTGTCCGTCATGCACACGAGTGGTTTCTGGAACCCTTGGAAAAACTACAGCGCAGTCAATATGTCAAAATCAGCATGTGGTTGCCCCGTGTCGTCTTTGGCATCTTGGAATGAAGTGGAGGCTCATTGTCACCTTCTGAGAATGCAAACAACAATCAATAGCTGATCCTTGGGCACCTTATTGACTGTGGCTAGTTGTACAGATTTCTCGAGAGATATTTGTGGTGATGAGGATGCTTCAACTGAAGGAAGCCCTGAAGGAAGAGAGGGAGAGAGAAAGATCTCCAGCACTGTCAGCAGAATGTCTGCTTGTGGGCGAAGAGGAGTCTGACCCATGCCCGTATCCTTCGAGGATCCAGCATCCATTGCATCTGGTGAGCTTTTTCACACTTCCACACACAGGTTCAATATGTCAATAAGCACCCCGTGGGTGTTGGAGCCCAGGATGAAACGGTGAGAATTAGTCCAGAAAGAGATATGCTATCAGCTCACACATTCCTATAATCCCCACGGCACTCCGAGTGTTCCAACTGCGCCTACGTAAAGATGCTGCGGGTGAGACTCAAAGCGACATAAGATATAATCCAAATCAGCACGAGTAACAGGTCTATTTAATTCCCTTTTAATGTGGCATATGGATAAAAAATAATGTGCGCATTGAGAATGCTAAAAAAAATTGCTTAATATCTGAATCACTTTTTTTCCTTTTATTTTTTTTTAACAAAAAATTTGACAAATACAATTGAAATCTCCTTCTTTACCATGAAATAGGGGTATTTTTGAGATATCAAACTGCCAAAATCACATGATTTCAGTAAACGAGTCTTTGTGAAATTTCAATGGTTCACCACTGGGGGGACGTGACTTTGGCTGTTTGATACACGCTCCGAACCACTGATTCGAAACAAAAGATTTGTAAAGTTTGGAAGCTTCATGAAGTGTTTTGAAATTGCCCATCACTAGATATTGTTGAATAAAGTCGTTATTTTGATATTTTGGCGCACAAAAAGTATTCTCATCGCTACAAAACGTTCAAGTCAAGTCAAGTCAAGTCACCTTTATTTATATAGCGCTTTTTACAACAGCGAACAGTGCATGATTATGATTCAGGCAGCTTTCATAAGTCCGACTGGGATCGCAACAGTCAAAGTATTTATTCCAGTTCCATTTAGTTAGTAGAGGATCGTATTCATCACGCTGGTATGGGACGGTTTGTTGAGGATCTGTGCCACTGGCTGTCGTGTCGATGAGGCCTTCACAAGGGATGATCTAGTTGACTCAATCAGCTGTGAACTAACCCTTTAATAAGTATGAACACCCTATTAAAAACAACTTCTTTTGTGTAATATCATCATGATATGCATGAAATAATGTCTTCATATCGGCTGCATTTTTCAATTGCATTTCAAGGAATGATGCATCAGCAGAGAGAAAAAGCGAAAAGAAAAACACATTCAAACATAAAGAAGAGCACAATCAGTGAAATGTTCAGAGAGGCGGGTCCAGTTGTTCTGCTGGTAATCTAGTTTGTTGTATTCCCACTTGATTTCAAACAGATATGGTTCTTTCTACATTTTTCAAAATGCATTTCACACAATACTATCCGTCACACGCTCCACCAGAGCTTTCTACAGTATGTAGGCGCCCTAAAACGACAAGTTTGGAAGGGAAATAAAAAAATCAACAAAATCAATGGGCTCAAGAGCAGTTCTTGGCCCACTGATCCAAAAGAGATGGTGGAATGTAAAAAGAGAGATACAAAGTGACACTTTAATCAACAAGCCCTCATTTGCTCTGTTTTGGTCTCTGAGAGCAGAAAGGCTGTCAAAGTCTATTGGGCCGAATAAGCCAAAAATACATTTAAACGGATAAAAATTTGGAGCAATATCAGAAGGTCTACATTTACTGAAGCTGGATCCTTGCTAGACTACTGAATCAGTGTCATGATGACTGATTTACAGAATAATGGCAGCTTTGATACAGCAATTTGTTCCATCGAGTCTTTTTTTTTAAGCTTAGCTTGTGTACCTTTGAAAATGTGTGGCTTTTTTTAGTAGAGAGAGGACAGGAAATAATGGGAAGAAGAAAAGAAAAAAAAAAAAACGGTGAGCCATCCTTTAACTCACGTCAGCAACATATAGACCACAAGCTGCCATTATAGAATGATTTCTGAAGGATCATGTGACACTGAAGACTGGAGTAATGATGTTGAAAATTCAGCTTTACCATCACAGGAATAAATTACATTTTAAAATATATTAAAATAGAAAACAATTAAAATAGAAATTGTAATAATATTTCACAATATTACTGTTTCACTGTGGCCCTGTTTACACTAGTGTGTTTTCGTTTTAAAACGGCATTTTTTTTTTTTTTTTCCTGCTGCAAATAATGATTTATTTTTGTTGTTTTAGATTCCCAGCAGTATAATGAAGTTTTTAAAATCCAAATGTCTGGGTGGGCTAAACAAAACTCATTAAAAACCATGAGTCTTTTTAGCTTATTAGCTTGTGTAACTTTACAAATGTGTGGCTTTTTTAGTTGAGAGAGGACAGGAAATAGGAAAAAAATGGTGGTCCATCCTTTAACTTCCAACAACCACATGAAAACCACTTTTTGAGCTGTCAAAGCATTTGTGCTAACTGGGCCAGCTCCAACAGACACCACGTCCCAAATGCCAACCTCAACACTTGCGTTCCTTCCACCAAAGCTCCAGAACGGGTCTTGAGGACTTGATGGATACATGCAAGCAAAAACCACAAGATGGGACGGGGCCATTCTCGTAATTTTTAAATATTAAGAAATTACATGAAAATATATACTGTGAAATAAATACTAACCAATTTGACCATAGAATGTAAGAGCTGCCTGACCTTTATAGCAGGTTTACCTGCCCGAAGGTGTTACCCCCCAAAAGTTTTTGGCAGGTCCTTGAGGAATGACAGTTTCTGAAGGTTTCTGCATGCTCTCAGCCTTAGGGGTTTCTCTCTTTTTTTGGTCACTTTAGCCCAGGGCCTGGTTTGGTGATGCACTGCTGATAGAGTGACAAGTTGTCTCAATAACAAACCAAAACATTTCCTAAGGTTTTGAAGGAATAATTCACCCCGAAAAATGACAATTTTGTTATTTACTCATCCTCATGTCACTTCATGCCATTTCTTTTTATTTTTTTCTGTTGAAAACAATAGGAGGAAGTTTATAAAATCCTTTTTGTTTTGCTAAGGCTGTCATTCTTGCATTTTATGAATTCTAAATCCACACAATTTATAAACATTTGTGACAAAATTACTGCTTAATTGAAATTGACACAAATATATTTATAATATTTGGTGATATTTACATTGTTTCATTGTTTTCTTCACAAATTACACATCTTATATTCGTCTCAAATATGCTACTCGCTGACTGTCAATGGATTTTCAGTTGAACATTGAAAGTGGGACAAGAGTAAAACAATATACTACACTATCGTTCAAAAGTTTGGGGTCAGTAAGACTTTTTAATGTCTTTAAAAAAAGTCTTTTAAAGTCTTCAGTGTCACATTATCCTTAAGAAATCATTCTAATATGCTGAATTGTTGCTCAAGAAACATTTCATAATATTAATCAATGTTGAAAACAATATTTTTCAGGGAAACAGATTTTTTTTTTCGTAGGATGAATAGAAAGTTCAAAAGAACATCATTTATTTAACAATTTTTTTGTAACATTGTAAAAATCTTTACTGTCACTATTGATCAATTTAATGTGTCCTTGCTGAATAAAAAAATTAATTAAATATTACTGACCCCAAATTATGTATGGTGTATATAAAGCCATTTTAAGGTAGCAAAAAAAGTAGCAAAGTAGCAAAACCAAACAATGAATTATAATGTGATCTTCATTTAATAAAATGTATAAAATAAATAAATAAAAAAGCATTTTTAATAGCAGTTTTAATTACAAATCAACCCCTGGTAGAGTTACCATGCAGAGGAAGGTTTTTTCATAAATAAATAATCCACAAAGTTTGGCCGGTTATTCACAGAAGCTGTCGCTTCAGAAGACTTGAAATATGGTGCATAAGTCATATAGATAACTTTTTGTGTGATTTATCTATATTTGGAGCTTTAGTCATTGCCAACAAAAGATGCAAGAAGATTTTTCCCAAAATCTGATTTTTCCCAAAAATGTGGCCCACAGCAAAAAAAAAAAAACAACAAAAACAAACAAACAAAAAAAACAACGGCATAAAAGTTTGGAACTGCATGAAGATAGTGATAAAATTTTGAGTTTTGAGTGTTCCTTTTGAGCCAAACTTCCAAAACAAAAATCAAGCATTCACAGATTACCGAATGCAAGAGCTAACCATTCATTCTCATTATCCCATTAACACCTGTTTAATACATTCATGTGTATGCACATGCACGGACACAAAATACAAAGTAAATATTTCGAACATGCACAGCAACCCCCCTTCCTGAAGCTGCAAGCGAGAGGTACAAGCATGCAGGGCACATATTTGCTTGTTTGAGAGGCGGCACAGGCTACAGCAGCGGAATCTATAAAAAGGCAATTATTCCTTTCACGCTTGATGCCTGACTGCGTTCAAGTCCAGCTTATTGCCCTGGATGCTGTTCTCTGCACTCTTCTGCAAGCTCAACACACAACACTTCCTGAACAAAATACATATTTACCCTCTAAGGGCCAAAAGCAGGCTTATTCACGCAGGGGCTCATCCTTTCTCAGCTTCCTGCCATGGACTTTGATATCTTCTCTCTGTCTGTTGGATGGGCTGTGGTGTCTAAATGAAGCCAAAGTGGAATCTCATTATTTCACCTTAAAGGAAGAGGTTATTAGCCAGGGGAGATAGACAGGGAATGCTAGGAGTGCGGCAGTTTTAATGGAGCTCAAGCAGATGGCAGAGCTGCACTGTCGAAACCATTTCCTGCATTTGTAGAGAGGACAGTCAATGTGAGAAATCCCCCTCTCTGTAAGAGATGTGAATATTTGTCCATCTTGATATTTTGATCAACAAACAATTCATTCTAATTAGCATGAAGCATCTGTCCTCAATTCTCACTGCATCGTCTATTCAAATATTTGTAAATCAAGCTGAGATTGGAGGATGATCGATGGGAGAGAGACAAAGTAGAGGACAGAATTGTCCTCTCTGATAGAAATCGCATTTATCTAAGTCTCATGTCCCTTTTTCCATTGACTCAGTGCCAGTGCCGGAGCTGGAAATGTTCTGTGTTTCTCCACCATAGAAATGGCCCTTAAAACCTGCTGGCTTTGAACCAGCAATGGTCATGTGGTGGAATAAAAGTCCTAAACTACAGCGGACTGCACAAAACAAGTATAGATCAATGCAGATATAATCAACACAAGCTCAGCTGATAAACATCACTTTCATATATCAATAAAGTTTGGGTCAGTAAGAAATTAACACTTTTATTCAGCAAGGATATATTAAATTGATCAAAAGTGACAGTAAAGACATTTATAATTTTACAAAAGATTTCTATTTAAAATGAATGTTGTTCTTTTTAAACTTTGTATTTACTGAAGAACCCTGAAAAAATGCATCATCGTTTCTGTAAAAATATTAAGCAGCACAACTGTTTTCAACATTGGTAATAAAAATAAATGTTTCTTGAGCAGCAAATCAGCATATTAGAATGCCATCAAAGGAATAAATTATATTTTAAAATGTATTAACATGGAAAACAATTATTTTAATTTGTAATATTTCACAATATGATTGTTTTTAAATCGGCCTTGATGAGTATAGATACATTATAAGAAAACATTAAAAATCTTACTGATGAAAAACTTTTGTTTATCATAGCTATCGCGGAGGTGTAAATGAGCAGGCAAGAAAGCGGATCTAGATGCAGGAATAGTTTAATAAAACACAAGGAGAACACAATGACACGGAAGGAAACACCACACATAACACCTACAATGACTAACTGAACACAAGTGAAGCACAGGCACTATATATACACAGGGAAGACTAGCTTAACAAGATATAACAAGGGTGTGTAGTAAATGGAAACATCTAAGGAACCTAATCAACATGAACTATGAAAAACTACAAAGCATGGCATAAGACAGAAAATAACTAAATTGTCCACAAACAGGGATTACATGACAGTTGCAATTAATTTATATATATATCCTACATCAGCCAGAGAGGTTGTTCCTGTGTAATCTGCCTGTTCCGTGTCAACCGTTTCTGAATAATCTGCCTGTCCTGTATCGGTCGAGGAGACTGTTTTTAGACCTTTTGTTTGTCCAGTATTGGCCAGGAAGGCCATTTAATAACCCCCTGCTTGCACTTCCCAGTCCATCAGCCCTTCTCTGCCTTCTCAGCCCTTTGTCTCCTCTTACGCTGCCTGCTCGGTGGTTTGTGGATCTGCCTTGGACTGCTAGTTTGCCAGCTTGACCCTGGACTGTCGACCCCTTTGCTCCACCTAGAACCTCCAAGCCCATCACTCCACTTCAGCCCATCGACCTGTCGGCTCCACCGTGGATCCTCACCCCCTTGGCTCAACCGGGCTTCCTCGTCCCTCCTGCTACGCCTTGGTCAGATGTTGTTCTGCCCTCACCATGGACTTACGGGCCTTCATCTGCAACTCGTCCTTCCCACCCCTCTGGCTACCCCTCAGTCCTCAGGTGCACCCGTCGTCACCCTGGCTTCACCTCGGCTGCTTGTCCCTGAGGCTCCGCCTTGGTCTCCAGGACCTTCTGTGTCGCCCGGTCTCATCGGCTCCACCTTGGTCTCCACTGCCTTCAGCTCCGCCTCAGTCGGTCATCCCCATGATTCCATCTGCCAAGTCTCCACCATGGCTCCTCCCTCCCTCGACTTTGCCGTGGGCTTACGTCCTGGAATTCCAGCTTGGGGTTCCGCTCTGGCTCCTCCTACCATTGTCTCCTCCCTGGCTTCTGCCTCCATTGTCTCCTCACTGGATTCTCCCGCTGTTATCGCTGCCCTGGTTCTTGTGGTTATACCATGTGCCTGCCCTGTGTCCTCCACCTAAGCCCCCTCCTGCCCTCCTTTGTTGGATTTTGCTATTGTTATAAGGTGCGTAGTTGTGCCTTTTATAAAAAATGACATTTATCTAAAGTCATTTTTGCTTATTAGTATGGTCAGCAGAAAAGAAGACATTGGTTAATAAAGTGAGATTAAATACATAAAGTATATTTGTGTAATTTAACATTTAAAGGCACAGAAAGTAAGTTTCGCCGCTAGAGGTCGCTTATTCAAAACATTAACAAAGGCATAGCTTGATGATGCCATGTGATGAATGAATGACGGTGGAATCATGGGAGTTGTCATCTTCAGTTCAGCCAATGGAAAGCAATCTGATGGGATTCAAGGCAGAAATCATGTTCATGGATGAGCTAATGTATTCAAGTTTTATTAACGTTACTGTGGTATGAAGCAGGGTGGGCCGAGAGCAGAATGAGGCCGGTGGAGCTAATGCTAATGAGAGACACCTGCGCGACACACTGGCCTCGAGTCCCATGGAGGAGCTCGGAAAGATATAAGAAGGAATGACGGCAGTGAAGGGCAAGAGAGGACCAGGCCTGGGACATTTAATGTTGGTGTTTTTATTATGCTTATATTCCGAAGTTGGCCTCTGCCGCTTCTTTCGTTATGTTGTCTATTACAACTAAAGTTACGTTTAACATTTGCCGGTTCCCACCTCCTTCTTCCCTGAACTTGAACTTTGTTACAGTTATGTTTGATTACTTAAATATCACATTATTTTATCTCATTCTATTGAAATAGCCGCTAGTGCTGAATTACTATTTATAAAGATCACTTTATTTGACAAATTAAAATTGTGAGGTAACACAGCGCTGTATTACTTGGTCAAAAAAATTATACTAAAATACATTAGAGTGTGTTTAAAGTTATGTTATAACATTACTGTGCGTTAGCTCGGTGGCTGGTATGAGACACTTGTTGCACATTGCAGTATAACTAGATCAATATTATAATATCAATAATAAAAGCTGGATGACTTGTCTTGCTAAATGGCATGCAGTTAATTTTAAAAAACGTCATTGACAGGTGACGCAATGACCGTTACACTGGTTAAAATTTCTATGGATTTAAACATTGTTGGAAACATTTGGGATAATATAAGTACACATTCGAACAAAATATATAACACTGTGCTATAGAGTTGTCAAAAGTAGTGTGCTTTCAAATGCTCCCATGCATTGATCATTGTAGCCAATCACAGACATATCCGATGAGCGTGTCAATGCAATGGCCAATCAGAGGTGTTTACGAATTCGCTCAACAGCGCTCAAAGCGTCACTTTTTAAAAATTTCAGTACCAATTGGTACCGAAGTCGGTACTTTTGACAACTCTACTGTGCTAGTGTTTTTTTTGGACATTTTAATGCAAAAATATCATATATTGTGCCTTTAGTTATTGCAGGTTTGTGTAATATTCTGAGTTTGCATTTCACTGTTTTTATTAATTTTGAGGAACACTGAATCTGTTTTTGTGCAAGTGAGATGAGTAAATGCCAGCTTACATTTAGTCTAGAACTACCATAACCATCATGTTTACACAGTGCACACAACACCTCTACACTTCCTCTTACACTTGAGATTTCTCTCAAGATGGGGAAAGGAGAGCTGTCAGTGAATAAATGGGATTAACTTGCGTTGCTTATTTGAAAAAGTAACTCGGATATTTTGTTGTAAATTTAAAAGTAATAAGTTACTTTACTAGTTACTTGAGAAAAGTAATCTGATTACGTAAACAGCTTTACTTGTAATGAATTACCCCCAACAATGATGATGACGAATGCAAAGACTAAACTTAAGAAAATATAAAAGTTGCTTAACTAAATTACCTGGATGTTAAAAAGTTCTCAAAGCTTGTAAGACGTGTAAACAAATCTGTTGAAGCATGTTTGGTTGTGAGCAGGTTATATAGTAACGGAGTCACCATTCGGCACTCAGTGGAAATAAAGTAAGCTGGTTCTGAATCAAGCTCTCTGGCAGAACACCAGCCATTTTGGTGGAAAAGAGGAAAGGTGGAAGCACACACAGACCTGGGTTTCTGACAACAGAACGGATCAGATTGAGTGAAGCCACAATCTGCTCATGACCAGATAATGTGTGTATGAGTGTGTGGCAGAGGGCAACAGCGTCCTGGCCATCAATGGCCTCCTCCTGCTCCTGCGCCGCGACTACTGAGGGTAAAATTAGATGGCGAGTGCCACCCACGAACAGACAGAGTGGGAGACAGGCCTGCCATATGCGGGTCATCGGGCTGCACCTCACTCACACACTCACACACTGTGCTGTCATCCGCCTCAGTTGGTGAGTTTGTGTGTGTGTGTGTAGGTGTGTGTGTGTGTGAACACTAAGACACCAGAATAAGCTGTATTGCCCTGAGACTTGATTCCATTTGAGGCACGGGTGCGACATGGAGGGTGTTTGACGGACGGACTTTTAAGTGAGAATATTGTGGAAGTGAAGCCCCACTGGAGCAGCAGGCGAAATGAAAACCCTCGAGCGCTGACCATCACATTTATCCATTCAGAGCAGCAGGGTGGAGAGAGGATGATGGCTCTAAAGTTCCCACAGTTGGCTGACTTTAACACTTTATTAAGAATCACATTTTAAGAATTCAGTAGTTATTGAGTGACCTTTTGACCCTCACATATCATGGATCAATAAATCAGCAGTGGCAAAACATCACCAATTGTTTATGGTTTCTAGCTGCCCCAGTTAATGATTGTTGCTAATGTCTGCTAGCATGCCTTTTTGCTTGTAAGAGATTCTGGCCAACCTCATATGGCAAATATATGTTTTTTATTTATTATTATTTTGTAGTTTGTTTACAATTATTTTGTGAATGTTAAAAGAAGAGTCTCTTTTGAAAGAAGAGTCTCTTATGCTCACCAAGGCTACATTTATTTGATCAAAAATACAGTTAAAAACAGTAATACTGTGAAATATTAAAATTTTTAAAGAACTGTTTTCTTTGAATATATTTTAAAATGTAATTTATTCCTGCTATGGCAAAGCTGACTCAGCAGTCATTACCCCAATCTTCAGTGTCACATGATCCTTCCAAAATGATACTCTAAATTAAAATATAATTTTAATATGTTTAAGATGCTCAATATTTGGTGCTCAAGATTTCTTCTTATTATTATTATTATCATCAATTTTAAAAAGAGTTGTGCTACTTGATATTTTGGGGGAAAACATATATATATTTCATGATTCTAAAAGGTCAAAAGAACAGCATTTATTTGAATTTTGAAATGAGGTAACAAATATTAGAAATATATAGAAATATTGTAGAATGAGGTAACATGTTGCCATATTCAAATAAAGGTTTTAAAATGTACACTAAGTGTCACTAATTAAACTAGTATATGTTCAGCTAATTGTCAGCCTCTTTCATGTCTGCGTCTCGAGAGAATGCAGAATTCAAGCGACAAAAGATGTTTTATAAACAAAGTTTGGGAGGAGCACATTCAAACGGTCTATCTAATCAGCTCGAGAGGAGGTATTTTTTTACTCTATTCGATCACTTGTAAGTGTGAAAACAACTGCCACAGGTAATCAGACATTATTTATTTATTTATTAAATATTTATTTTTGGCGTTTTATCATAGATTTAAATCTATAAATCAAAATATTTATTGCATTTATGAAGAAAAGGTTCAGAACTCAAGGCTCTATCGCTATTGCCTCAATAGTGTACAGTGTCTTTGGGCTGACTGCTGAGGCAGATTGGCAGCAAAAGCCATTAGGATTGTTTGTGATTTGGTGATTTAGGAGTCCTCTTGACTGTGTTTCACAGATTTAGGAGCTAGTTTTAGCGCTAAAATGCTTTGTCAATCTTTTAAATAGTAGTGCATGTTTTAGATTGTTTTTATTTAGATTTTATTAAACATGATTTTATTTAGTTCATTTAATTTAGTGATTAGAAAATAGTTGCTGTTGACCCTCATATATTGTGGAAATCACCCGTGGCAGAAAAATCACCCACTGTATATGATTTCCAAAAATGCAGCTGCCCCAATTAGTACTTGTTGCTAATGTTTGCTAACATTTTCTTCTTATTTGTATGAGATTTTGAGTCAGTATTTGATGCAGTATGAAGTCACAGATGCATATTTGTGTAGCACTTGGTCATGGCCTCAAGGACAGAGAAAAAGAAAGTGAAGCAGAGACAGAGAGAAAGGCTAAGAAGATGGCCGAAAGCATGTGCGAGGGCCTTGCTGACTCCGCAATCAATAGGGTTGGATCAGGCGGCGGCCAAGAAAAATCCATGGCATTTAGCACTGTATTGTCTGGGATTCAAGTACTATGTTTGGACTGTGATTTAATAAATTAATCTGAGCGCCTTGGACCTTTAATTGGTGTGCTGCCGATTACACTGCAGGCCATGACGCTGGAGAGCTTGTTTCAGTGCAACAGTGATTAAAAGAGCCTGGCTGTTCGGACTGACCCAGTGCAAAAGAAGGCCCAGCGCTCCCATCCAACATAGAGAGATTCCAGCATGAAATAAAAGATGCAGAGAGCCAAGGAGCAAACGCGGGGGCCGGAGTCAGCATAGGCCTCAGCTCATGTTTAGCCTGTGCACTGACAGGGGTGGAAACTTGACCATCAATTATTTAGTTGTGGTTCAGACTTGGAACTAAGAGAGGGGGAAGAGGTGAACTCATGTAAAAATGATCATTTCTCAAGCAGAAATGGCTGCTCATCATGTATCCAATATTAATTCAGAGTGTCTTGCTGGTGCATCTTGAAGACAAGCAATTACTACCACATTCCAGTGCCGGTGAAGGCGTTCGTTGTGTGCCAGAGCTCCAGGGTCAGCCCTTGAAGTGTAAAATGGGATCAGTGTTGAGTCAAGGCTGCATGTGGTTTGGGATTTGTAAAAATAACAATGATATATGGAGTTCTGAAAGGCAAGACCTACCAAAGATGGAAAACAACGTGTTAAACTTTGTTTGGATTAGATTTGTTGTTTATAAAATGCTGAAACAGTTCAATAAAACCTGGATGTGATAAATTTAAAAAATAGTAATAATTGGCATTGCAAACCACTGTCTATGGATGAACAGGGTTTCTTTGCAGTAAAAAAAATCTTGCAGTACCAGATGATAACAACACTCTAAAGAGCCAATCAGGTCCCTGCGTGGGATCGACTACATCCAGCTATTGCTTAAATGAAAGGCTTCCTTGAACCAAATTGGTTTCTTTGTGCAACCTGCCAGAAAAACCCAATAAATTCACATTGTATTCACAGATACAGAGCCAGTTGTATTATGGGAAACACATCTAAACACTTGTGCAATAATTCAATTCAATTTTATTTCTATTGAGCTTTTCACAATACCTGTCTTTCCAAAGCAGCTTTACAGAGAACGGGACCTAAAACCTCAAGACCCCATTGAGAAGACCAGTGAAATAGTGGTCAAAAAGTCCACAGCAGGAAAGAAAAACGCATGGTAAAGATAGGAGGAAGAAACCCTATAAGAAATTAAAACATATAGCCATGGCACATAGGTAGTATCATACTCAAATATCACATGAGTAGCACAAAAGAGGGTTTTTAAAGACAATCCATTGTTTTTTCTTTGTTGTTACTTGTGCCGTCGAACTGTTGTATAAACGCAATATCACACTCATAGCTGTGCAATATGGCTGTTTATACAACAGTTCTTTCTGGTTCTCGAATCTGATTGGCTGAGATCCGTGCGATATTCTCCCAGTATCAGCACTGGAACAGTTTCACCGTCTGTACCGCTTGTGGCGACTGTGATGGCGGTCGAGCAAATCCACCATATTTTTTAAAAATACTACTGCTTTTGTGTCACGAAATGTAGTTTTAAGAGTTTTTTAGGTGAGAATGTAATTATTTAGACCTCAAATATGTGACTCATATATAAACATAGCCCCTGTTTTATAATTTGTTTAGACACTTATCGCAGATTGGAGCTCCAGGCCGTCAACGGCCATGCATCGCTCATGTACCCGCAGAGAACAGATTCATCTCTGCCAGTCCTTCGGAGAATTTGCTGCTGGCTATATATAAGCTAGAATAGAAAATGTCTACAACTGACTAGTACATTTTTTTAATTTTATTATTTGTCATATGCATCTTACAGTGCATTCGAAGTATCCAGTGTCTTCCCTGGGAATTGAACCATGACCAATCCAGGCTCATTGGAAAAGTGTGCCTGCATGTGGCGACATTTCTGCAAAATGACATTACGTTGCTTCCTGCATGTTTCACACCACTTTCAAATGTCCAGTAAGTGGTGCTAAAAGCTTGTTCAGTTTAATTCAAAACAGATGAGTTTGAATCTGGCAACATTTTATTACATTGGTTGTTATACATATCCCAGCAGTTCGGAAATGAAATGTCCGGTGACTGAGTGGTTTGAAATGAATGTAGCACCTACACTAAGCACTACACTAAAGCTACCGATAGTGTTAAAGAGTGTAAATGAAAAGAAAAAAAAAAAAAAAAAAGGTCATCAATTACTCACACCCATGTCGATCCAAACCTGTAAGACTTTCGTTCCACTCAACTACCACTTTGTTGCTTTAAAAAGTTCATAAAGAGATTGTAAAATAAATTCATATGAATCGAGCGGTTTAGTCCAAATTTTCTTAAGAGACTCGATCACTTTATATGATTAACAGATTGAATTTAGACTGTTTTCCTCATATAAACATTCATCAGCTCAACCATACTTGCTTGATTTGCGAGAACAAACCTCATTGATTCTTGCGGAAGCTCAAATGTGCTGTGTAACACAAGAGTGAACCTCATTGGTTCTTGCACCTCAAGCAAGCATGCTTGAGCTTCCGTTTACCATAACTGATGTTTGCGTTGATCAATCCATACACTTTTTTTTTTTTCTCCATTTAAGTATGAAATGTATTTTGATATACTACATATTTTCTACATATGCCCCTGTAGTGCATTGGTGTAATATACAGTTTTACGCTAAATTTGACAACATAAACCGTTTAAACATTTTTGCATTGTTATTTTTTGTATTATTTGTCATATTAGACGGGTTAGGAAAAGTATTGTCTAGTTTACTGGCACTATAATAATGCCATTGCATTCCTCTAAATCTTTAAATATCCTGCTAGCTAGTAAAATCTTTTTTTTATAATGTAAAAACACTGAGCTGATCCAAATTCACAATCAAATTAGATTTAATGGAGCAGAAATAAAATCTGAATGCAGCAAATTCAGCACAACGTTAGCCACAAAAAAGCAAGACAGCACCGCATCCTGCCACCATTAAAAAGCTTAGCTAACAAAATGTAACAAAGGGTTATGACATTCACTTCAAAAGCAATTGTTCAGTGTTAATGTAAGACTTTTTTTTCACATTTCCTTCTGAAGCCTCGTTCGACTGGTTGAAAAGTCAAACAGATTCTCAATGACCTCATTGCAGATTTAGACCACAAACTGTGCTGATGCCTGGCTTTGATAAGTCCCATGCTGAGAGATTTTCCCCATCCCCTCAGAGTATCCATCCTGACAGCAGTACATAAAAGTTGAATAAGCGCTTTGATAAAACGAAGAGATGTCACTAAATCTAAGAATCCATCCTTAGGGGGGTACAAAGGGAGTAAAACAGTTAGATTAAATAGTCTTGTGGGAGGAGAATAGAGCATAAACAGCTCTTAAATCTACTGACTAAGGGATATATTTCCCCTTGGATTCATATCTCATGGCCCTAGTTATGGAGGGCCAGTCAGTGTTTTAAACGCTAAATATAGAGTGTCATTTCCGGAGATTAATCCTGTCCGTCAGTGATTTCGGTACATGTCAATACTGCTAAAAGCGCATTTTTTAGTGCTTCCAATTATACACAGGTGTGATTATAACACACAGGCCTCTTCAAACCCAATCACCATGTTAACCCTTGAACCCTGGAGTGTTGTAGTGCTCTCTGGTAAAGGGCCATCCTCTTCATCCAATAATCCACTGAATAACACTTTCCATAGCACTCTTTTCTAGCCAATTAACTGAATGTTAAGCCGGCAGTATGCTAACGTACCTTCTAGAAGAGCACTAATATTGATTCACGATGGTTGTTGGATGTTTCCTCCCATTGTATCTTAAATGATGGCCATGTTCCGCTCACCCTTTCCATCGACACCTATAGCAGAACATTCTAGCTCGCCACAGCCTCTGTCACCAAATCACAAATAATTAACCAATAAGAATCACTTTAGCCATTGATTGGCTGTAGGAGAGGTTAATGCTGGAGTGACCTTCTAGAATCTCTTCTACTGACTTATTAGACAAGCAAACAGCCGGTCATTAATAGAAAGGTGGCAGTGTTAAAAAAAGAGTGGTAAATGGTAAATGTGAGTCCTCGGATCTGAAAGCTGTTCATGTGATCATACCTGGGGCTAAACTTTTATGTTTAGCGTTGTCTATATATCCTTGCATTTAGCTGATTTTGTTACACAAAATGTCAACTATTGTAACTGCCACAGAATTTGCCTGTTATAATGCCAATAAATAAAAACAACTTATTCCATTAAAAGTGGCTTTATCAAAATCATGTCTTCTCATATCCCATAAGGCCATGCAACTGAATCCTTTCCTAGCCCAGTGACTCATGCAGATTCTATTCCTGAAGTCATTCTTTGAAAAGGTTTTAACCAGCCTGATGCTATTTTTCCCCTCAGAATATATGTAATTATCCCTCATCTTCGACATGAGAATATGTGATGTGAATAGATGTGGAGTGTGCCGTCTTTCTCAGTGTTACAGGCACACAAAAGAAAAGCCCTTACTTCACAAACATCAAAGAATAAGAAAGCTAAAAGCTGCAATCAGTATTTGAGTGAGGGACATTGTGCTCTGTGCTGAAGAAAATGGTCGGGGAGGAAGTCAACGGAAAAGTCACTCTGACAGCCTGGAGATTAATGATGTGTTTACGACAGAGACACTCAGAAAAGAACTCGTTTCTTAAGTGTCAATAAGAGGATCATAGTGTTTAAAAGTCATGTGGTGATGTTCATCATGACTCGGATCATATGTTCTGCAGGCAGATATTTTCAGGCATGTGCTGAAGCTATGCACATATCTACCAGACCAGTTTGAACATACTTACTTCACACAGCTCAAACTTATTTTTGAAACAAGCTGTCTACACTGGGTTTTATTTGAGTTTGGCCTGAAAAAGAGGAAACAAAACACAAGCAATGTGAACTTTTAAGGGTTATACACTGTAAATTATTGTATGTTAAATGAAAACCAACCATAGCATTTCATGAGAAGAACTTCATTCCAACAGTCATTCACTCCGATGGCATTGTGATTAGGACCTGGGCGCCTGGTCATAATTGAAGTGACTATGAATTCTGGGCTAGATTTCCCGAAACCTTCTTAACTCTGCATCGTTCTTAAATTATACCTTAAGCTGTACCTTAAAGGGTTAGTTCACCCAAAAATGTAAATTCTGTCATTTATTACTCACCCTCATGTCGTTCTACACCCGTAAGACCTTCGTTCATCTTCAGAACACAAATTAAGATATTTTTGATAAAATCCGATGGCTCAGTGAGGCCTCTATTGCCAGCAAGATAATTAACACTTTCAGATGCCCAGTAAGGCACTAAAAACATATTTAAAGCAGTTCATGTGAGTCCAGTGGTTCAACCTTAATATTATAAAGTGACGAGAATACTTTTTGTGCGCCAAAAAAAAAAAAAAAAAAGACTTTTCAACAATATCTAGTGATAGCCAATTTCAAAACACTGCTTCGAAGCTTTACGAATCTTTTGTTTCAAATCAGTGGTTTGGATCGTGTATCAAACTGCCTAAGTCACGTGAACTATTGAAATTGCGAAACACTTATGACGTAACAAAGCCTCGTTTACTGAAATCACGTGACTTTGGCACTCCGAACCACTGATTCGAAACAAAAGATCTGTAAAGCTTTGAAGCAGTGTTTTGAAATTCGCCATTACTAGATATTGTTGAAAAGATGTTATTTTGTTTTTTTGGCGCACAAAAAGTGTTCTCGTTGCTTTATAATATTAAGGTTGAACCACTGTACTCACATTAACTGTTTTAAATATCTTTTTAGTACCTTTTTGGACATCTGAAAGTGTTAATGATCTTGCTGGCAATGCAGGCCTCACTGAGCCATCGGATTTCATCAAAAATATCTTAATTTGTGTTCTGAAGATGAACGAAGGTCTTATGGGTGTGGAACGACATGAAGGTGAGTAATAAGTGACATACTTTTCATTTTTGGGTGAACTAACCCTTTAACGTTAATACGCGTTTCCCGAAACGCTCTTAGTTAAGTACACCTTCTGTAAGTCATTCGTTTGTAAGGTTGGTCTGGACCACTCTTAGCTATACCTTATCACTGTTAGCAGTCTATATGAATATAATTCTGAAGTTGTAATACACCCAATGTTCAATTAGGATAAATGGCAAAGAATAAAATGCAAAGATTCACTACTAAATTCAAATGTGCTTTGGCTTGTCATATATCACAACTATTCAGTGTTTTCAACCACATCAGGTTTATTTTAGGTTTCAGACATTTAAATACACATTCGAATGAAGTACACTGATACACTGATGTCTATGGAAGCTGCAATAATAACCCTTTCAATTATATAATTTGACGAAGTGTTTTATTCATATCAGATACACATTGTATATGAAACAATAAAGTTTACTCTATTCTTCTCCCAGTTCACTGGCTACATACTTTTATGTATTTCGGGGAAAATTTGGAAAATAAATCCGACAGCTCTAAATTGCGGTGCCAACTCATTGCGTGACAAAACACATTAACTTCCACATATTTTACAATCAGAATATATCATAAAATTGTTATATTAAGTTATAGTTAACAAGTGAAAATAAATATATTGTTCAAAATGAAAACACAAAGTCATGGACACTCTCTGGTTGTCAAACATATTTATTTTTCATAAAATGAACTACACCTGCAATTATTCTGCCAGAACACCTATGTGAACTTGAGGAAACTTGACTTCATAAATTCACTAAAAATCATCTTAAGGGCCAAAGGGTAAAACATTATTTAATAAAAAGTTAGCAATAAAAAGTAGCATAATTTGTTTGTAGATTTCACTTGGTTTGATATTTTGTATCGATAGATAGATAGATAGATAGATAGATAGATAGATAGATAGATATCTCTAAGGCCTTTGATCTGTCTGCAGTGCTGCTCTACTTTGAGCTGAATGAGCTGCATCCTCATCTCATTCACTCTCTCTCTATCTCTCTCTCTCTCTCTCTCTCTCTCACACACACACACACACACACACAAAGTTAAGGTGATCTATACACAGCCTTCTTCATCACTCTAGGTTGATGATTAATTTTGGCTATTACACTCAGAATCATTATTAGGTTTACTGGTATGCAGCAACCATAAAACACTAAGAGGAGAAGTGAAATAAGTCTGCTAAAATAAATATCACCTTCTCGGCTAAGGACAGAGAAGTATTGTAGGAGGGATACAAAAGCTAGTGAGTATAGAGCAAGTTAATTTATATCACCATAAAGCTCCACTCTACTGCAATTCAGCTGCTATTACAATAAACACAAAGGCAGCCTGGTGTAATAGATGTAACATTTTTTCATGTTGCATCAGGGAGAAGAGTAATGAAGAGATGTCTGAGCACCACCTTTATTTCTCCATGAGAGAGCAGTCAGAGCGGCTTCTAACTAACAAATCCCCTTTGTACTTTAAAGAACCTTTTACTATGCAAAACACACTGTCAGTTCCCATAAGAAAAAGAAAATCACAAACAAGATCTCTGGAATATCTCAATTGTTTCTCCTGACTTTGAGTTTTCTCCTGAGATAAAGTAACTTCATGTTTCACTATGCTATACATGCTAAATGTATAGCTCTAAATTCTTACTGTATGTCAACATTAGTCTCTTAAAAGAAAACAAAGTTTATACTGAAATTAAACTGAACCAGAGACAAAGTAAAATGTAAAAAAGTGGAGACATTGTAAAATGCAGTTTTGCTCATGAATATCATACTAAAAAACAAAAAGGTAACACTTTATTTTAGGGTATTTTAACTAGTTGCTTATTAGCATGCATTTTACTAGAATATTGGCTATTTATTAGTGCTTATTAAGCATATATTAATGCCTTATTCTGCATGCCCATATTCTACATTCTTAATCCTACCCAATACCTAAACTTAACAACTACCTTACTAACTATTAATAAGCAATACATTAGGAGTTTATTGAGGGAAAAGTTGTTAATAGTTTATATGTGTTCCCTATACTAAAGTGTTACCAACAAAAATAGCAATTTAAACCACCCTGAAGAGGTTTTGCTAGTGTGTCAGCCTGGCTAAGTTGGTGTAGATCTGGTTTAGTTCATCGCTTCCCAGCTGAAGACTAAATAAAATAAAATATTCACAATATGGTTTAGTTCTGCAAACATTAGTTAAGTTAATGCACTGTGAACTAAACAAGTTTATGCACTAACATTAACAATGGTTAATAAATGCTGTAAAAATGTATTGCTCATTGTTAGTTTATGTTTAACTAATGTTAAAGCTGCAGTCCGTAAGTTTTGCCTCTTTGTCGCCATCCCTGTTTGAAACCTGCAATTGCAGTTATTTGTGGAATTATCATCTTTACGTAGGTTCTGCATCGGCACGGCTCCTCAGCGCAGATGAATCTAATGTTTGCTGTCAGTCACCACATTGGTGTGGATACTGTACTTCAGAATCACAGATTCTACGTCTTGGAAGTATGACCAAAATAAGAATTTTCACCGGAAAATTTCATCTGAACAAGTAAGTAACATGTCTGACACTTTTGTTCTGACCAAAGCATTAGAATAAATCGCGCTGCCAATGGTGATTAAATCTAACAATCGCTTAGCTCGGATCACGTCAAACTGTGCAAATTATTATTATTGTTATACTTTGTTCTCAAATTGTTAATGTTAACAACATCAGCATTGCGTGACTGTGTATTTAGTGTGTATTAGCGTTTTCTGTAGATTTCAATTTCTGTAGCCACTCTGCAGTCCGAAGTCTTTTGCTTACTATGGGTTAATCTCCAGTTGTCACTGATGATTGTCATTTGGACCTTTCTGGATTACAATCCGCCATCAAAATTATAAGTTTAATTATTCCAGCTGCTGTGAGAAAAGGCTATAAATTATCTGCCGCCTGCAGCATCCTCCACATGCCATATAGCCTACTAGCTGGGACTCCTTCTTTATGTAAACAGACGTGAAGTAATGACGCAAAGACGAAAGGCTGCATGCTTGAATTTCCCGTGGAAACCCACCAGTACCACCCGAATTAGAAAACATAATTACAAGCTTACCGTTGTGAATCGGGCTAAGGTAAGGAGATAGTTTTGAACACTGGCTGGTTATGTACTTGCTCAAAAATTGATATTGGATCATTTTTAACCAAAAAAAGTTACGGCCTGCTGCTTTAACAAATAAGATCTTATTGTAAAGTGTTACCGGAGCGTTTATAAGCTTTAACATTTAAGTTTAATAAAAATGTAAGAAATAAATATGAATAAATTAAGACACCAATACTGTAATTTTACAGTTGTAAGGTAAAATAAAATATTTTTCTTTTATATTAAAGTATTTTTTCTTGTATTATAGCTTTTTTTCCCCTAATAACTATTATTATTATTGTTATTATTATTATGGTCAGGTTATGAGACCACATTAATTCAAGATGAGCCTGGCAAGGCTATGAGTCTAGATAGATTGCCTGAAGCTAAACCCAGCATACCAATCTTAGGCCATTTTTAGATATATTTTACAGAAGGTTATCACTTGTGGATTAATATTGTTGCCTCTGTGACAAAATGCATATGTTCTTCTATTGCAAGTCACTTTGGATTAAAGCATCTGTTAAATGCATAAATGTATATGTAAATTCAGTCCATTCTCAGGGTTGATGGTTTGCAGATGTTTCTGCTTGTTCTTTAAGTTGTTGTTTTATGCAGCCATCAATAATTTTCCATGTTGAACTGCAGCCAAGCAAAATGAAACTCTTAAAATAGCTTGATAATTCCACAATTATAATGGCTGCTGAACAAATCTGAGAACTGCATTAATTCTCCTGAGCTTTGAAACAGCTGAACACTAAATTAGATGGGTTGTGAAATTATAGATATAAAGAAAGAGTTCAAAAGATGTAAATTTAAAGTCTATTTTATAATGTCAAAAAAAAAAAAAGGAGATTTTCAGCTGATGTCACACAGTAAAATAGTTTGGCAATGTTCATGGAAAGATGCATGAGACAAAGGGTCACTAATACGTTCAGACCTTTGATCCTGTCTCCACTGATGTTGCCTTGGCAACACTGGCCAAAAAAGTTAGCTCGCATTTCAGTAACTTTGGGCTTTGGTCATCACACTATAGGGTAACAGATGTCATAGCAGCAGCTGTAGCGATCAGGGAGGTGAGGTTGAGCGGTGCACTGCAAACTTTTCCATGCCAATCAAAAAGACAAGATCTATGTGCAGCCACAACCAGCGGAGTCGTCTGTTTCAGTTGTTCTTCTTCACTAACAAGCAGGTGCATGCATCCCATTGGAGGTACAGCAATTTACTTATGGAAGTCAGGCAGGCAACTGTCAGCAAAACAATTTCCAAAATACACTTTTCATCTGTCTGTGGAAAAGACACCACACTGTGCTCAGAGGAACAGGTGAAAGGAATGCCTGGGGCTGTGCTGTGTTCATGTCCATTTAGATCCAATCTGCTCATCCAAAAATGAGAGGTAAAGACACACGAGTGATTTGCCCATAATTGCCTGTGGTAAGTCAGTAATCTTTACCTTACATGCAAGGGCCAATATGTGCTAGCTTTCTGATTATAGTTACTAAATTCCCAGATTACCTGTAACGTAATAAGTCTTACAGAGTCAGACTTTTAGTTATCGGCATTAAGTTCCACTTTGCAACTTACTGTGCAGCTTAACCTTCCGATTACCCACAAACAACGTGTAATTCGGCAAACAGGCTTAACAGTTTGTTTCGTTTTTACATGTTTAGAGGAGGCTAAATCCAATAATAGACTGGTGAACAATAGCTGCAGTAGTCTCAGTGAACGGTTATACAGAAAACAGCGGAAATTAGCAGAAAATCTGGGTGTAGTAATAAAAATTTCTGTCTGTCCAAAATTAATAAGTACTGATTATTTCAGGAGGAATATATAATAATTCTGCTTGTGCATTTCTAGTTTATTTGCTACCAAGAGCCTCAAGCAAAACTATATTTCATACAGCATTTCACAACCCTTGCAACTATGTAAGTGCGCATTGACTGGATAGCAGTGCATTATAATTATTATGTACAAAGAACTGATAAATATACAAGAGCGAAAATACATACTTTCTATATCATAAATGTCACAAAAATATCTATTGAACATTATTCAAAGAACACAGAGAGACGTACATTTCAACATTCAAATGCTCACAATGAATACTAAACTGGGCAGAATACTGTATTAAATCATTAAATCGGCACCCACATGATTTAGCAACATTAGTGATGTGATGCAATGCAACTTTTGAAAAAAGAACATCATCTTATTTTTACGGTTAATGCATCTCAGTTGTGCTCAGATTTTCAAAAGCTATGGCCGCTTACTCATTCCACCAATGACAATTTCAGGAACGCCAGCTAGCAACCAACAATACAGTAACCTATAGTCTTTGTAAATGGAGCATTTGGGAAATATTGCAACCTAGGCTCATTGGATAAACATGACTGTGGCAACATTTCTGCAAAATATTACGTTGCTTCTTGCATGTTTTGTGGCACTTTCAAAGTTAAATGTCTAGTGAGTGGTGTTAAAAGCATGCTCATTTTCCTCAAAAACAGATGAAAGTGAATGCTGCAACATTTTTTTACATATCACGACAGTTCGGAAATGAAATGTCCAGTGAGTGACGGTAAATGCTCTATTGTGTTTAAAATAACATACCACCTACATTAAAATCTGTATACCGATAGTCTTAACAAAAGCAAACATGAGCAAACACTCAAATCATTTGAGGAAACTTATTACCTCAAAACATTTAAGTAAACTAATTTTTTTAAGTTAGTAGAACTTAAAAATGTTGTGACCAGTGGGGCGCGGCTGAGAGCCTTGGATAAAATAAAATCTGAATAAAATTGTTTCTTTAAGCAAAAATCAGTATTTAGTGTGACCTCCTGGACTTTTTCCATTTTCTCAAAAAAGAATCTCTGAGAAACTTCTCGTCAGATTTTCAAAGTTTTCTTGGCCTTCTAGTCCTTTTTCATTCCATTTAGGTTTAAGAGAGCCAGATTCCTGCTATTACCAGGGTTCCCACACGCCTTGAAAGTACTTGGATTTCAGACCCATGAATTCAAGGCCTGGAAAGTACTTGAAAACAAATATTGGTCCTTGAAAGTGCTTGAATTAAATTTGAAATAAATTTTGTGAACATTATAACATGCCCCCCTTAGTCCTAGTATATTTGTTTTGGAATATTATTTTACAATCAGTTACCGAGTGTTTTCCATTGCGGTACTCCCCCTTGCTTGTTATTAGGCGGAGTTTGGACATTTGAGCTGTGACACTTGCTGTGTCCGAAATTAACATTCTTATAGGGATGTGCGATTTTGATCATGGACGATTAAAAGGTCTCCACGATCTGCTTTTGGAGAAATATCATTGTGCTACAGTGCTTTCTGTCAGTTGCAGTCGCCTCTGTCTCAACATACTGTGTAGTACAAAGCGACATACATTCACATGACATGTTAACACAGCAGTAGAGTTATACTCACGGAACACTGCAGTTATTCACAATCACAAAAGTTTATTATTTGCATGCGTTTTAAAGCCTTTCTGGTTAAACATTTTATCCGCGTGCTGGTCTGACAGTGACACGTGCTTTTGGAGTGGATACACCCGAAGCGCGCACACTCAAAAAGCCTGTCAAACACTGCATTTGCTGGACAAAGTTATCATTCGCATCTTATTCTGCTAATACTGTCAAATACACACAAGGTTTACACCATCGGTTAAGTGTAAAGTGAAAGTAAGCAGTTGAAAGAAAATCGAATGTGTGTCAATATATTAGATGCGCGCATGAGCCTTAAAGGGACAGACAACACATGCTGTGACTTGTCCTTAAAGGGATAGTTCAACCAAAAATGAAAATTCTGTCACTCTAAAGTTGATCAAAACCTGTATTAATTTGTCTTGTGCTGAACACAAAAGAACATATTCTGAAGAACGTGGGTAACCAAACATTTGCTAGTACCCATTGACATCCATAGTATTTTCTTTCCTACTATGGAACTCACTGGGGACCAGGGACCACATTCTTCAAAAAAAAAAAAAACCTTGTATGTTCAACAGAAGAAATTTATTCGGGTTTAAAACAACTTCTACGGTGAGTAAATAATGACAGAATTTTCTTTTTCTTTCTTTTTCTTTTTTTTTTTTTTTTTTTTAAATTTCTTTAATACAGTAGCTTAGAAACTTATAAATTAGTATTTTTATCTTCATCCACTTTGGGCTGAAGGTCTGTCATTCTTTTTTTCTTTTATATTTTGTTACCTTGTAAGGCTACTTTTTTAATATATAGGGAAATTAGTTTGACTTTACTGTTCAGTCACTGGCAAAATAGTAAAACCAACATGAAAAAGATTTGTGATCAAATCATGAATTGTGATATTTTTGCCATATCGCCCACCCCTACTTATTAATAAGAATATTATGCATATTATGTAGAGTTAGTTTCCCCCAAGGGGGCGTTTCCCCCCACTCTACCCTAAATTCACAATTGTGAGTTAAAAAGTCAGAATTGTGTCTTATAAAGTCAGAATTGTGATATATAAATTGCGATTCTGACTTTTTTTTTTTCTCAGCATTGCAAGCTTTTATCTATAATATACTGATTCTGACTTTATAAGCCACAATTACGATCCATATAATCCTTATAACCCATAAAATTTTTTCCATCATTGCAAAATTTATTTTTACAATATTCTCTCTATATTATAATGTTTTTACTCAAGTAATGATTCATAAAAAATGAAAACCAAAACTAGTGTGGAAAGATTGTTAACATTAGAGATAAGGAAGCTGCAAACGGTTTTAATATATTTCCAAAATTAATGTACAAATGATTCTGTACCTCTTCCAGGTTAAAATGGATGCAAATGCAATAAGAGGTCTTTCATGACGCTCCATATGCTGGGATTTGAATTTGATAGGTGCTTGATATAAAATAAACGGTGCTTTAAAAAGTCCTTGAAAGTCCTTGAATCTGGTGTTCATGAAAGAGTGGGAACCCTGTATTACTCAAGTGTAAGGGGAGGTCAATAAGTACTTGCCACTTTAGCCTATAAAAGCTGTTTTTTCTTCTGATTTTTTCCCCGTTTTTTAATACTGCATACAAATTTACTTTATTTTCAGTTTATATTGTAATAAAGAAACTGAGAAATAATTATATATGGTCATTATATCATTGCTAAAACAACATATAATGGTGGCCTAAGACTTGTGCACAGTACTGTATATAAAACATACAGTATATATGGTCTCAAAAGTTTTGCAGCCTATCCTTAACCTAACCACAGGCTCTACTCTTCATCACAATGGTAACCCTACAAAACTTACATAACAGAACCCCCTGTAAATCCCAACATTACACAACATTAAACACTAACTTATGTCTCCCTATGTTAATCTTGTGCAAAAACACACAAAATAACACTTAATTTCAACATTTATTTATACAGTCTGACGCAAAGCATGCTGGGAATTAGAAATCTGCTGCAACTCAACCCAATCATATTAAGTTTAGCTTACTTCAATGAAATTTTTGAGTTTACGCAACCTTTTTCTATTAAGTACAATGAACTTTCATTATTATTTGAGTGAAACAAACTCATTTCATTTAATTAATTTCACTGTTTGGTTTTACAGTGTAGTTTTCATTTTAGCTAGAAACTGCAGTGAATTGTATGTATAGGTACGTCTTTGGAGTTTTGCAAAAATCTATGTAGAAATCTATGTTTGTGGCCATTTTGAAATTTCAACAATGTTTGGCAAATTTAATTCTTCCTCAAAAGCATTCATTGTTTCTGATGTCTTGGTGTACTGACAAAAAGCTGTACGTGATGTTTAGAAGCTGCAACATAATTGGAGCTTGCGTTTTTGGCACTTTCTATCTATGAGCAAGCCGTCTGAGGCTGAGACTAGTATGTAATCACAATTCAGCAGCGCAATGCTCTGTTTCAACAAGTGATCATCCATCATGACAGCCAGGAGCACCAAGCACTGAAAGACACTTTCATAATCCATTATGTGGATATATGATTATGTTGAAGGAAATTGCCATTAAAATGTTCAGACAGTGATAAACTGGGCTGCCACTCTGTGTACCGTTTAAAAACAGCCTCTTTTAAAGTCACAAACATCATTTGGGCAGGAGAAAAAGAGGACATTTAGGCCCAATCAAGAGTGAAATCACTTTAATAGCACCATATATTTATAAGGCCTGGACAGCTGAAACGTTAGCTCTAATTTCCAAAAAGTTCAATAAAAACCATAAGCAGGCCATTTGTTACGGAGCCACCTGTCATAAGAGAAGCCCACGAGAGCCGTACATGGAGAGCCAGGACGAAAAGAGAGCGGTGACGAATGAAGTGATTTCTCTCGACATCACATCAAGATCAAGGTCTGGGAGGGAGAAGAAGTAATCAGCCCTGCCTTTCACCACCACCAGCAGAGCCGAGCCCAGACAGCTCGTGATCAAAGCTGTCTAACTTTCCTCCGAGCGTGGAGGCCAAACTCGCAAGCAGATCTTTTACTTGACAAGTGTCTTGATAAATATCTCGAATGCCAGTTTGCCACGTAAGAGATTGAGTTATTGGTTGGACCAATAGGTCAAACCCGGTTATGAGCTGAACCATGTTGCTCCATTTGTCTTGTTAACTAGAGCCTGACACTGTTTTTTTCCCTGTCTCCTTCGCTCTTGGCCTCTGTTTCATACACACGCATCAAAGAAGACCATCAGACATGAGCTACATCAGACAGAGGGAACATCACAGCTCTTTAAAGGGCTCATAATGACTTTTTAATGATTGGATTTGAAAGAGAATGCCATGTGTTTGTAGTATGAACCCATTGCGGTGCAGGAAAAAAAGAGAAACCAACAAACAAGGAAAACTTTTAACAACCAATGAAGCTGTCTGCATCACAATAAAAGCAAAGCAAAGTTGGAATGGTGCTTGTTGATCCAGAGTTTGAGTCATCTGAAGTCCTCGCAGGGGTTGGCGTCATCTCTTCACAGGTGTTGAGTCATCTGAAGTGTTCATAAGAGGCTGGATCCAAACTGGAGCTTGGGATGGGCATCTCAAGATAAAACCGGAAAGCAAATGGAAAATAATTAGCGTAGCTGCTGTTCATAACATTAAGCAAAGATAGTCATGTGCATTTGATCTGATATAACTGGAGTACAAGGATATGAGATACATTATGTGAATGCTTGGCAAAAGAAATGCGTCTTTAATCTAGATTTAAACTGGGAGAGTGAGTCAGCTCTGAACATTATCAGGAAGGCTATTCCAGAGTTTAGGAGCCAAATGTGAACTTAGATATCCTAGGTACAACCGGAAGCCCAGAGTTTTTGTGATTTTAAAGAGGGTGATGGATTGTAGGGCGATAGAAGATCGGTTAAATACACAGGAGCTAAACCATTTTTGAGCCTTATAAGTCAGTAGCAACACTTTATAATTGATACGGAACTTAAAGTGTTAGTTCACCCAAAAATGAGAATTCTGTCATTAATGTCGTTCTACACCCATAAGACCTTCGTTCATCTTCGGAACACAAATTAAGATACTTTTGATAAAATCCGATGGCTCAGTGAGGCCTGCATTGCCAGCAAGATAATTAACACTTTCAAATGCCCAGAAAGTTAAAGACATATTTAAAACAGTTCATGTGACTACAGTGGTTCAACCTTAATGTTATGAAGCGACAGAAATACTTTTTGTGCACCAAAAAACAAAATAATGACTTTATTCAACAATATCTAGTGATGGGTGATTTCAAAACACTGCTTAGTGAAGCTTCAAAGCTTTACGAATCTTTTGTTTCGAATCAGTGGTTCAGAGCGTGTATCAAACTGAAAAAGTAATGTGATTTCAGTAAACGAGGCTTCGTTACATCATAAGTGTTTCGAAACGTTTCGAAATTTCAATTGTTCACGTGACTTTGGCAGTTTGATACACGCTCCAAACAACTGATTCGAAACAAATGATTCATAAAGCTTCATGAAGCAGTGTTTTGAAATCGCCCATCACTAGATATTGTTTAATAAAGTCGTTATTTTGCTTTTTTGGTGCACAAAAATTATTCTCGTTGCTTCATAACATTAAGGTTGAACCACTGTACTCACATGAACTGTTTTAAATATGTCTTTAGTACCTTTCAGGACATTTGAAAGCGTTAATTGTCTTGCTGGCAATAGAGGCCTCACTGAGCCATCGGATTTGATCAAAAATATCTTAATTTGTGTTCCGAAGATGAACGAAGGTCTTACTGGTGTGGAACGACATGAGGGTGAGTAATTAATGACAGAATTTTCATTTTTGGGTGAACTAACCCTTTAATATGTAGCCAGTGTAGAGATAATAAAATTGTTAATTGTTATATGATCATATTTTCTTGACCTATAGCAAGAACTCTAGCAGCTGCATTTGGACTAATTGTAGCTTGTTTATTGAGGATGCAGGACAACCAGCTAGTAAAGCGTTACAGTAATCTAGTCTAGAGGTCATAAATGCATGAAGTAACTTTTCTGCATCAGAAACAGATAACATATTCCGTAGCTTAGCAATGTTTCTGAGGTGGAAGAAGGCTGTTTTTGTAACATATGAAATGTGATTTTTGAAGGACAAGTTGCTGTCTAATATGACACCCATGTCTTTAACTGTAGTGGATGAAGTAACAGCACATCCTTCTAAATGCAAACTGTATTTTAAGAGATTCTGTGTACAGGTTTTTGGTCCAATAAGTAATACCTCAGTCTTTTCTGAATTTAATAGAAGAAAATTACTGGTCATCCAATATTTTATATCTTTAATACACTTTGTCAACTTGGATAATTTAGAGATTTCATCTGGTCGTGATGAAATATATAACAGAGTATCATCGGCATAGCACTGGAAACTAATTCCATGTTTTCTTATAATATTACCAAGTGGCAAGAAAAGCCCAAGGCCAAACACACATAGTCACACACACAGACACACACACAGAGAGAGAGAGAGAGAGAGAGAGAGAGAGAGAGAGAGAGAGACTTAATGAACATCATTACTCCCCTGACTGAACTTTGTCCACAAGAGGGAGAAAACACAAATGCAGTTTCTCAAAGATGACCAACCCCTAGGACATTCATTACAGACACTGATTCTCTTTGCTTGGGGTAAATGGCTAAATATCATTAGTGATCTTCAGAATATTAAATACATATGAAATATACATTGTTCATCATCCTGATATTATGTCACTTATGGATTGTTCTGAGTGCCTTTTTCTGCAGTTACTAGCCTATGTAACAGAGTTGCAGCCTTTAGCCTCCTTGTTAGAGTGTCCGACTCCCATGCCGGAGACCCAGGTTCGAGGCTCGCGCGGGGCGAGTAGGACCTGTGTAGAGGAGTTACATTGGTGCCGTGACCCGAATGGGAGTGAGGTTTGGGGGGTGAGTGTAACGGAGGCCAGCTAGTAGTTGCTGTGCAAGTAAACCTCACTCCTCTGATCTCAAGAGATGCTCTAGTGACTGACATTAGGGGTTGCAGCCTTTAGCCTCCTTGTTAGAACATCCGACTCCCATGCTGGAGACCCAGGTTCGAGACCCGTGCAGAGCGGGGCGAGTAGGATCTGTGTAGAGGGGTTACACCTATTATTCATTTAATTTCCTGACTGATTACATACAAGTAATTTTTATAAAATCCAAAGTTACTATATTCATGAGCGTAAATACTGTTGGTTTCTATTGTGTTATTTTGGCTCTTGAGGGTCTGAAAACTCCAATCTAACCCTGCTGCAGCTCTTAAAGGAACAGAATCACATTGATGTAAGCTGTATTTGAGCCTCTGGCATCTTGTAAAATCGCTTATTGAAGACACAGGCCACTGCTCTGACACACATGCTCATAATTTGAGGCTATTTTTACTCTTTCTTGAGCAAATCTTTTATTTTTTTATTTTTTAATGCTAAAAGAGAAGAAGGATTAGCCATCCATGAAGGTGTAACACAATAAGCAACACAATAATGAACGACCACTTTCAAGTGGCTGTGGCCCAGCTACACTGCTGTGCATAAATCATGTCACGATATACCATATTTGAGCATGTGTCTGAGTGACAGTGAGGATGAGAGAGAAAAAGACGAAAAGAGGAGACACGTGGGATCTCTCTTAAAGATAAAAAAGCAGAAAAGGCCTTTGATTTAGAACAAACCTGTCTAATGAAATGATAAGCACTCATTTGACAGCCCACAGTCACAGCCTCATCAGTTTGTATTTAAAATTGAGCTTTGAACCATGTGCAATCCGAATAATGCTACTTATTAAATGTAGAAGGTTGTGAAATGTAATAGCCTACTTCAGCCACTTGTGAAATACAAAAGAGATGACAAAATGTTTCAATCACAACATTTTCACTGAGAAACTAATTAGCAGCACTTAGTGTAATGAAAGTAATATAAAAAGTGGCAGGTAAGATATTTGCAAAGGAGCAACTCCCTCCCTCTGACATTTTATTTCTCTTTATAGATCCACAGGGATTTTCCTGTACAGCTAGCATACTAGCATAGTATGATGGCTAAATATCGTTAACAGTGGCTCAGTTCCAAAACCTAGTGAGCTGTCTTTTGAGACACATCCTTTTTAACCAGAATCATAACTAAAACAAAACCTCATTACTAACTATTTAGAATTCACTACATAGGCAGCAACTCTGACTCACAATCAATTTTAAAAGAGTTTAGCGTTAGTATGTTGCTATACTCTCCTTAAAGGATTAGTTTACTTTCAAATGAAAATTACCCCAAGCTTTACATACCCTCAAGCCATCCTAGGTGTATATGACTTTCTTCTTTCTGATGAACACAATCTAAGAAATATTCATAAATATCCTGACACATCCAAGCTTTTGTAATGGCAGTGAACGGGATCAATACTCCATACGGCTCCGGCGGGTTAATAAAGGCCTTCTGAAGCGAAGCGATGCGTTTGTGTAAAAAAAAATACCCATAACAAGTTGTGAAGTAAAATATCTAGCTTCCGCCAGACCATACCTTCTTTTTACTCCTTAAGAAAGTGTAAAACTCTCACAGTTCAAAAAGCTTACGCTACGTCCTACACCTTGCCTATTCAACGTACGGAAAAAGCTTAACTGACGCGACGCCAGTTCCGTTTTTTTCATAATTTTTTCATAATTGGCGGAAGCTAGATATTTTACTTCATAACTTGTTAAATATGGATATTTTTTTTTTTTTTTTTTTCTTTTTTTACACAAACTCATCACTTCGCTTCAGAAAGCCTTTATTAACCCCCCAGAGCCGTGTGGAATATGTTTAAAAAGAAAATAAAAAAACTTAATCAGTCGAGCAATGATGCCTTAAAATAGTCGGCAGTACTAAGTAGGCAGCTCAGTAGGTTTTGTAACTGCCAGCGTGTGACATTTGTTGGAGACTCTTGTCTTATAACAAAGCAGTCTCATACTCCCAAATTAGCCCTTGATATGTTCTCTAAAAACCTCTTGAGTTAACAAATGAGGCTTTAACTGAATTATGCATGTTAGGAGAACAAGAGAAGCTGAGAAACAAGGATAGTGAGAGAGATCTGAAATCAGTGTCAAGTGATGTCTTCCATCACGGATGCTCGTGTTTGAAGGGCAGGTGTGATTCGATGGCTCCCATTTCATTGCCTCAGGCTGGCCATTGGCACTCCATTCTACAGCCTGTGAAATTTCTTGTTACGACCTGCACATGGCGCTTACATCACACAACACTCTGCAGGAGAACACATGCTACAGACCCAATACATCAGTCTCTCTCAGTTATTTGCTCATACTGAGAGGTTTTAAGGCTGGGTTTGCTCTAAATGTCTGAGTCATATGGCAGGTGGTGAACAGGATGTGCTGTTCCTCAGAGCAATCAGAACAGCATTACTATAACAATAAAAGATAACAAGGGTCATTTTCTGGAGAATATATGAATTCTGTTTTTAAAATTCTTATTAATTTACACAGTTCAAAGCCTTTAAAAGGAATATGTTGTTTGGGTAATTAAAATGAAGAAATGAAAATAGCTTTATAAGATAATTATGGTAACATTTTATTTTAGGGTCTTTTAACTAGTTGCTTATTAGCATGTGTATTACCAGAATATTGGCTATTTATTAGTACTTATTAAGCACATATTAATGCTTTATTCTGCATGACCTTATTCTACATTCTTAATCCTTTCCAATACCTAAACTTAACAACTACCTTATTAACTATTAATAAGCAGTAAATTAGGAGTTTATTGAGGGAAAAGTCGTAGTTAATAGTTTATATGTGTTAGTGTTCCCATAAGTTTTAATTTTAATTAGTAAGATTATGAAAAATAACAGTAAATTCTACAAGCAATAGTAATGAAGATACTTGCAAACAACAATTTCTGAAGAATTTAAAATTAATATTTGTAATATTCTGATTCATTTACATACAGTAGTTTAAAGCGTTAAAAATCTAATGTGTTGTTTATTATTCTTTAATAAGAATAAGAATTAATAAGATTAATAAGAAAAGAGTGCACAGTACAAACACATATATATTTTTAATTAAATAAAAAACCTTATATTACATTTTTTAACTATTATTATTATTAAAAATCCTACTGTCACATATACTCCAAAGAAGATGATAATGATGATAATAAAAATAAAACCAGGTTTATTAAAGAACTCCAACTAGAAAGCCACATGTGAGACAGCGTGTAAGAGTGCACAAGGAGGAACTTAAATACACAATGGTGATGAACTAAATGACGAACAGCTGTGATGATTGAGTTAGTGACCATGGAAACAGAAGAGTGGCGGGAAACTAAACAACGGGAAACATGACTGAAGATAAACAAACTAAAGGCAGGAACACACCAAGCCGATGCCAACAAACTAGTGGTGACGAAAGCAGACTGCGGGGTTGGCTTACGTCGGCAGCGTCTGGGTCCAAAGTTGCCCTGACACACCAAACCGACGCTTGAGACCCGACGGCCAAGTAGCACGTCCGTTCTGGGCCTGCGTAAGAAGAAATGCCTTTCCGTACCAGCAGGTGGCAGTAGCTGAACAGCCAATCAGAATGATCAGATGGCCCGACTGACCAAGGAGCTCTGACGGCGATTCAACATGTCGAATCGGCTGAAAAAAAGCCGACGAGGACCAACTTCAGCCGACGGTGCGGAACACACTGAGAAAACTTCGTCGGCCGACGAACAAAAACTGCCCGACAGCCGACCGTCGGCTTGGTGTGTTCCTGCCTTAAAAGTCCATGAAAATGAATTTAACAGAACATAATTGTAACACCTATGAGAAATGTATACAATTCAAAGCTTTTAAAAATAGTGTTTTTTTTTTTTTTTTTTTCTAATAATTAAAAAGGGATGAAAATAGTGTATACAGACACATACAGTATATTAGGGTTTTGTTTAATTTTTACATTTTTTTAATTTTTAATTAAAAAGGAAAAAATGAAACACGAATAGTAAATCTTACAGCAGTACTAAAGAAAATGCTATGCTTGTTTTAGAAAGTACCACAAATGAAACTATGACTTGATATCTGAATAATATATAATTAATATTAGTATTCATTTACACAATTCAAACCATTTTTTAAAAATAATGTGTTGTTTATTTTTCTTGTAATTTAAAAAAAGATGAAAAGAGTGTACACTACAAACGCATACAGATGACTTTCTAAGACGTGTTTCTCCCCGCGTCTGGAGGCTTCCAGTAAGATCTAAATAAATGGTTCTGAGGGTTGCTCACCACACCATAGCCAGATAAAGGTCATTTGGCTCGTTAACTCTTTTTTCAGCCTTTGTGTCTTTGAGGTCTGATTTCAAAACAATGTGCAAAGCCGTGTGAAGTGAGGCTGAGCTTACACTTTTCTGACTTTAATCGGTTCAGCTTCTCTCTTCTGCTCATTTAGTTTAACAGGATCCTCTGCTAGTCTCCTTTACCGGAGGCATTTAGAGGGAATGATAACATTACAACATTAACATACACAGACACTGCATGGGCTTTGTTCCATCTTTGTGTTGTACAATATGGTCACAATGTGCATTGTGCACAATATGCATTACAGAGGGAATCAAAAGTCTGAGAATTAAAGGGGACCTATTATGCAAAATTCACTTTTGCATGGTGTTTGGCTATAAATGTGTGTTGGCAGTGTGTGTACACAACCACCCTATAATTATAAAAATCCAACCACTCCTTTTTTTGTAATCCCCATAAATCATAAGCAGTGTCTCAGAACAAGCCGTTTCCAGATCCCTGGCAGTGTGACGTCACATTAGCCACAGGCCCCGCTCATGAATATTGACAGACACTGCCGTTTTAACATAGAACCGCCCTGAGCGAGTTCACAGCGAGTTGTACTACAGTCCGCCATTGCTGCACTGACGAGAACGTCTCCCAAGCGTTTTAGGTGTTCTGTAGCTGGATGGATTAATCCACATAGCTCTCTCCATTTACTCCCAAAATCTGAGCCGCTGAAGATGAGGTGGATTAATTTTGTTTTCGAAGAAAATGCTCCCTCAACTCTACAAAAATTTGTTTATGTCTGCGTGAATCATTTCACACCACACTGCTTTATGAACGAATGTCAATACAAAGGGACAATACAAAACAGAGGTTGTACTAAAAATTTGTTACTCAAGGATAGATCAGTAAACTGTTCGTGATCCAGCTTACAGTCTCCAGAGTGACACTGGATACGGCAGGAATGAAGGCGAGAGCACTTTATTACAGTTCATCGGAGTTGATTTACGGATATAAAGTTTACCAGTTTATTAAGCACCACCCGAAAACGCATAAGGTCTTTATATATTTGTTTACTGTTAGTTGTAACAAGTGTTTCTGTGTAATTCGCTATGTATGCTGATGATAATGCAAGGGAGAGAGAGAGAGTTTATGGATAATATTTTAATGCACACTTGCACTGTGTTTTATTAAGCTCTTACAGTGATTTTCTAGAGTGAAAACGGACGCTTCATCTTTTGTGTGAAGTACATCATAAAACTCATCGGTACAACAGGCTTGTACTAATATAGTGGATAAAAACAAGAAGACAATATAAGTTATAACCGTAATTGAACTAAACCAGGGGTGGGGAACGTTGATCCTGGAGGGCCATTGTCCTGCAGAGTTTAGCTCCAACCCTGAAAAAAACACTCACCTGCCTGTAACTTTAGTAATCCTGAAGACCTTGATTAGCTTCAGGTGTGTTTAATTAGGGTTGGAGCTAAACTCTGCAGGACAATGGCCCTCCAGGATCAACGTTCCCCACCCCTGAACTAAACTATACCTGTTCTATCTCCATGCAGCATATATTCGCAGTTTCTGACATTATAGTGCATCATGACTGACTCCTGACACCAGAGAATCAGCTCTTGAAGCTCCGCCCTCTTAGGCCGAGCGCAGCAGCTCATTTGCATTTAAAGGGCACACACTGAAACGGCGCATTTTTGCTCAACCCCAAAAAGTGGCAATTTTAACATGCTATAAAAAAATTTTTGTGGGGTATTTTGAGCTAAAACTTCACATACACACTCTGGGGACATCAGAGACTTATTTTACATCTTGTAAAATGGGGCATAATAGGTCCCCTTTAAAGCTAAAATTAAAGTTGTATTTTAAAATAAAATAAAATAAAATAAAATAAAATAAAGAAACGCTATGATGTAAAATGAATAAGAAATATTTAAGATTGTGCATGATTTCTGGGTAATCAAATCTGACACTGAACATGTGAACGTCAATTTAAATTTTTTAATTTACACTTTTAATTCATTCTCATGGTGATAATTTATATTGTCATGTATGCTCTCCATCTGCCCATATTCAACAGTCCAGTCATCTAGTCAGAAACTACATTTCCCAGCATCCCTACTGTCCATCACCCGCACCTGTTTCCCATCAGCGCTCCACTCAGCACCATAAGAGCACACACCTCAAAGTCTGGTTTTTAATACGGATTACAAACTGCTTACCTGTGAAGTCTTCTTGTGATACTCCAGTGATCTCCTGTAAGCTATTGTTACTTACCTGTCTACTCACCCTACTCTGCCAAGAGGTGTTACCCTGGTAAAAAGGAAAGATACTCTGTTATTCTTCTGCTCATTACTTTGACTGTTTCATTACTCACCTGCTTAACTGTGCATCTCATTGGTCAATAAATACCTGTCAAATACTCTTTCTGTGTCCAAGTCTGGTATTTCCTGACTAACATAATTTAAGAAAATAATCCTTGTAATCAGCAAGGATTAAATTGATCGAAAGTTGTTACAAACATTTCCATTTCAAATAAGTTCTGTGCTCTTGAACTTTCTCTTCATCAAAGAATCGTGAGGGGAAAAAACTTCCTGATTCTATGATACCACTCCCTCCGAAATACGCAATGTGCTCAGATTGGTTAGCTGGCTCAGTGTATTGTGATTCGCTGAAGCGTCAGGAAACGCCACGTCCCTTACCATTAGTTGTTACATGTGCTTCAGTGGAAATGTAAATAATGGCGTCTATATTGCCGTATCAAATTGAGCCAGAATCAGACCCAGATAGCAGTAATGATGAAGAGGGTCAAGCAGAACCTCTGCAAGCACGGTTTTTAAAGGACGTTTCTGAATGGTAAGTATTTCCGTTTGTATTTGTGTCAAAGTGTTTAGATATGCTGTCACTTGTAAATGTTACTGCTGTTTATGTTAGCTTTCAATATATGGTTTTATCCTGATTAAAGCTTTAGCCGAATACATGACTGATTAGTAGCATTTTTGTAAAGGTATCGTTTAATTTATAGCATGAACAACTGTTTGTCTATGAACATAGTAGTTTGTTGGTGTTTGTTGGCGAAGTATGCAATAGAATTTAGCTAACTGGCTAGCAAAGCCAAACTGCGTTTGTCTTTGTTTACGTCCTTAATGCAACCAAACAATAGCAACAGAACTATACATTTAAAAGACATGTACAAACAATAAAACATACTTACAGTTTGGGGCCCACAAACAGCAGCTTCTACTTTTAAAGTGGGGACTGCTTCATCTTTCAGTAAAAACCTTTGTGCAAATCCAGCATTGAACTCATGTAGATTCTGGAAGCTGTCTTCCGCGCCACATCCAGTGTAGACAATATCACTGATTATAATGGGTTCTATTATCTTTTGACGCGGCGCGCCCGGTGTAGACAACTCTTCCGCTTCTATAATGCTGCGCGACATGGCCTCGCCCACTTTGTTGCGTGTTCCCGTGGGCAGGGTTTATGTTAATTGCAGGGTTTATGATGTCACCAACCCGGGAAGAAGCTCGTTGTAGTCCAAACTGGTCGTAATTGTAGGCATTAAACTGCCATAACTTTAAAAGACAATCTCCGTTTGCATTGAACCTTTAGCGCTGTAACTTTGCAGATACCGTTTATGCTCAAGCAGCAACATTACACACTAACTAAAGTTAACAAAGTGAAATCGTAATGAACCACCTCTTTAAGCAGAACAATTGGTTTCAACACTGACAATATTAAGAAATGGTTCACCAAATCGGCATATGAGAATGATTTCTGAAGGATCATGTGACACAGAAGGCTATAGGATATGGCTGGTGGAAATTCAGCTTTATACCATCACAGGAATTAAATTTATATTTTAAAATATATTCAAATAGTTAACAGTGATTTTGAATTGTATTTTTTTTAAACAATATTATTGCTTTTACTACATTTTTGATCAAAAAATGCAGACTTGGTGAGCATTAAATGAAAAATGTTGTATTAAATTATAAAAGAATGCATAATAGAACCATTTGCACTAGTGGTTTTAAACTTTTGAACCCCGAAGTATACAGTACATACTGTACATGTTCACACACACACACATCCAAACACAGAAGAGGCTATACTTGGTTGTGATACATTATTATGTGAATGTGTTCATATGCTGGGCTTCTACTGGTATAAATTAAGTGGAGTTGAAGTTGTTATTGGGACAGGTTGTATTGATCAGCTGTAAGTGAACACAATGGCCTGGTCTCAGCGGGGTCGTGAGCTGTTTACTGTGTCAGCGGCGGAAATGGTGCTGACCTCCAAGATTACAGACTGCAGCTGAATGGGGGACAGAATATCCTCCATTCTAAAACAAATGCAACAGCAAGTGTAAATTAACTATAGCTTAAAGTTAAAATGTGTCATTTCTGTGCCACTAGCGGTGCCATTAAACTTACCAAGAAAAATCCCAAAGTGCAGCCTGGGCTTGCTCAAGGGCTCAAGGATGATGGCTCAGGGCTCAGTCCTTGTGGGGTTTGAACCAGCAACCTTCTGGTTACTAGCCCTGAGCCTTAACCACTTCTTCACCACACCACTATATTATTGTGATGTTTTACATCATTCCCCTAGTGCAATAGTTTGCACCTAATCTTTGGTCCAAGAGGGTGAAATTCACAAAGACTTCATTGTAACTAAAGTCCATAAAAATATGGCACAGTGTACTGTGTTAATGTGAAGAAACTTTTCATATTGATTTTTCTCAGGTGTTTTACCCGTATTTTGAAGTACGTATTATATTGTGTTGTGTTGTAGGGTTGAAGGAAATTTTTGTAAGCTTAACGGTAATGTCCTGGCAAAAAAATCACCAGTACGTTTTCACTGTAAAAAAAGAATTGTTGGTTTAACTTAAAAAAAGTTACCTGGTTGCCTTAAAATTTTGAGTTTGTTGAAATTAAAAATTTGAGTTAATGCAATGAAGGCGATTGATTTAATCAACAGAAACTCAAAATATTATGTTATCTGAACCACATTAATTATCTAAGTTAATTTGACAAAAGAAAAAATCTTGTGTTAACAAATCATGAAAATAATTTTTTACAGTGTACTGATTTCCCTTCCAAATTCTTATATCAAATATATAACATAAAAGTTCTGCCTCTTTAGCCTCATTAATATCTTTTTGGGTTTTCATGACAATTAAGCACCCCTCCCCAAATGTTCAATACTGTAGCATGTCCAGATGTTTATTTTTTATTATTATTTTATTATTTTCCATTCTTAATTGTGATTCTCTAATGTAATATACTAAATATACTGTAATGCATTTTATTTTATTGAGCATAAAACAGTACAACAAATAGTACAATTATGTATATATTCTTTCTTTCTTTCTTGGGGAGATTAATTTTTGGTAATTTTTCCCAGAAACGGAAAAAACTGTAAACGGTACATTTTGAATGTGTTCAACTGCTAAAAGTTCATTTGTAGATTTACTTTTAGGGCATGTGAGCAAAATATAATTGGGGTGAAATATGACCTGGGCATGTTCTAGACAGGTTTGGTGGGATTCACCTGATGTTGTCTGGCACAAAGAGCAGAACCAATTGAGTCAGATCAGTCTGTTCGAAACCTGCTTCTTCAACATAGTTTGCTCATTACTGATCCACCCTCTGTAAGACATGAATAGGCCAACAGTAAACAGAGCATGAATCATGGTTTTCTTTCAGTCAATCACCATGGATACCAGACCCAAGCACCTGTAGTTCACCCAGGCAGATGTTGGGGGCTGGACCGGGAGGAATGGCGTCAAACCATCAAGAACATGCAGATCAGAGACCATGCACCGCTATTGAAGAGCTGATCTGCTCCCTGCGTTCTTTGGACTCAGTGAGACTCAGCGCCCTTCAACTTCTCTTTTCACCTACGACCCTCCATTTGCTGCCTCCTTCATGTTTTTTGCATGCAAATGTCAGATGTTTCTCTTGCCTTTAAATCAGATAGAAGAAGGAGGGGTGGGCAGTGGTGAATGATGACAGTGAGCCTGGATGCTGGGGTCACATTTTCCTAGAAAAGTGGAATGATGGGTAATTGCACATGCAGTAATAATTCCTTTAAGCACCTGCCCTCTTCTGACTCTCTCTCTCTCAGGCTCTCAGTAACGGCACTTTCCATGTTGGAAATGCATTATAAATGGGGCTGGAAATAGGGGCTGACTGCAATTTTTGCAACAGTGGGGCACGCTTTGCCCTTCAGAATCAAAAGACCAGTGTGCTTTATCGACGTGTACTTCTAGCCACATTTAAAAACCGTTTTCACAATCGAGAAATGCATAAATATTCTCTTCATTTCCCTTTACATGTTTTAGCTTAGCGATTAATTTACTGTTTAATTATTATTATTTAGGATGTCAAATAGTTTTTCATGCTAGATTTTGAAGAGTGAAACACTTCAAGGTGAAACTGCAAGGCAATCTCATTGAAGAAAATTATTATGATAGACTGGGTAAATGGACCATAGTAGTTACCTGGTCAGTGATCAGTGGAGCAAGTTTTGGAAGTGACAACTGCATTTAAATCTACAAATGAAATCCCTACATTTTTGTTCTGTGTTTATGAAATACAAATACTATAGTGATCACCATAGCAATGTTTTGGAGTGGCTGTAAAAAAGCAGTTTACATTTACCAGCAGTTTAAATGGTTTGATGTTAGTTGTTTTTGACAGGGAAAGAATACATATTAACATTAGGCACAATATACAGTATCTGTATATATCAGTTACTGACTGATATCTGTGATTTTTAATTTTTAGTTTTTTAATAGACATCATATTATATTGGATATTAGCACTGTAAAGCCTGATATGAAATAATAGCCGTAAAATTCCTTCTCTCTCTATCTCTGTACACATATGCGAATGGTACAAGCGAGTGGAGCGTGTGGTGAGTGAGCGATTTGTGCCCGTTGTGGCTTCTTTTTCAAACTTTTTTCTATGTTGTATGAGTTTATTGATTTTCATCTAAATTTTGTGTGTTGTGGTCGGATAGTACAAGGTTTATTAGAGTTGAGGGTGTTGAACTCCTGTTTTTTTAAACACCATGGTGGCCCATACAGGTGGTGGTTTAGATTCCCTCATGTGTCGGCATAGAGTTAAAGTATTATCAGCGGGGAGTGTTGATTAATGCAGTTTAGCTGTTGGCAATGCGGTTGGACATATGGCTGCCTCAAGAATGAACAATGCAATTCTAAAGTTCTTAGGTACGGTGAAAAAGGCAAATGAGGTGGTTGAAAAAGTCATTGAATTGTGGAGTTTGTTTACACCTGTACTTCCCCTTTCTACACCAGCTAAAAAATGTTACACTGTCTAATGTTCCACCTTTTATCAAAGATTTAATGTTAGCAAGAGAGCTTAGTATGCTTTGGTAAACATGTTTCACAGGTTAAAAAGATCGCAATCGCCAGTAAATCTGAGAAACCTACTCTCACATACAGATACAATGCAGAAAGGGAAGAGGAGGAGCAAAGACAGGAATTTAAGATTAACACTGCAGTCAGAAAATTAAAGGGGAAGATGCACACATAAAGACAGGCACATCAGGTATACATTTGAACATTTTTGTGTAATTCTACATATGAAACATCTATGATACTTTCCTTACCTGTTACAGAAAGATGGGTCCTTTGATTTGCGCGCATGTCAATAAACCCGGGGTTTTGGGTGTACAGCGCGAAGCTATTAATTCTGACAATGCTGAAGAAATAACTCCAGCTGATGCAGGTTTAACAGTAGAGTTAACTGCAGCTGAAACAAGAAATAAACAGACTTCCACAGAAGAGCATGATGATGAGCAGTTAGAACCTGTTAGACTTGAGTCTAATGTGAATGAGAACAGTGAGATTAATGAGTACTTGCAACCAATTTCAATGAGTCAGATGTTTGATGTTGATTCTGCTTCTGAAAATACAAACAATGATGGCGGTGGCTTATTGATGGAAGTAGATCAAAGCATATTTAAAACACCCTTGAAAAGGAAGAAGAGTAAGGAATGCATTGCAACTAAGGCCCTGTTTCCCCATGGTATTAAGATGCGTTTTGGTTGATCAGATCACAAGTGGACGACGGTAAATACAGGTGTAAATGGGATGTAAATCGTTTTGAGCTTGCCCACTTTTGACCACTTCCAAAGGTAGTTGAAAAACGCATTCGACCTTTCGTAGTGGAAACGCTCTTGTGATCGAATGTGTTCGAACAGCCACTAAAGACCTGACCTAATGCATAAACATTACTTGAAGCATGCTAGCCAGATGGGATTTAAACTTTGTCAGCTGAAGACCCAAGTTTGTTTTGAAGATAAAAAAGGTATCAAGCACAATAATCTCTCAATTGTAAAAAACTGTAATGCCAGGTGGAAACAGGGCCCAAAGCAAGAAGAGAACAGGCCAGTGAAAATGATCAAGGTGCATTTTGATTGTGACATTACCAGTAATCTCAGAAGCACAGTTTAATGGTTTCGGTCAGCTTGCACACCTTTCTCCTGTGGCCACATATGATACCCAACAGCCTGAAAAGAAGCATGCATATTTACTTATGCATCCTCTCCACCTCTTGACAGACGGAGCCTGACACGGCATTGGTGCGCCACCGCTGATAAGGTCCTACTCTCTCAATCAGCTGTTGGGAGATCGAATTTGAGTTTTAAATTATTACTGACTGCAGCATCTGCCGATGCAAATGTGACGGCCGCAGTGATTATCTTCTGATTTTTGAGATCGTCAATGGTGTGGGTGAAGAGTGAGGGAGGGGTGCGAACAGACCCCCCCAGATGCTCGTTGGCTGACAAGTGAGGGGATTTGCACACAGCACTGATCCTCAGCTACGGGGGGCTTAGTGTCAGAGCCGTGCTTACAAGGACAGGAGAAAGAGAGGAGAGAGATATCTGTGCTAGAATAGGGAAGTATCCTCACAGATCTTCTTTGCTAAAATTACTGACTTTTTTTTATTATAGCGCTTAATCCGTTGAGGATATTTCTGTCAGTTCATTAAGTTCCTGATAAATCAGTTCTGGTCATTGGATGACATCCATGAGGAAATGGAAAATAAAAGTTACCACCATAAATATTAAAAATTGTTGTCTCCAAAAAACTGCATTTCCTATTCATTGGAATACAAATTCTGTAGAATATTATATTTCCATGTAATGAACGTGAATGGAGACAGCTCCAAAATGTCAAAAAGCACACCAAAAGTATAAACATAATTATTTTTTTCTCACACAGTGCCATCATTGTCATGTTTTAGTCCAGATGATGATGAGCAGAGGCGAATGAAATCAATCATAAGTCCTTTTATTAAACAAAGTAAAACAAAGTAAACTCAAGTAAGCTAACAGCGAGAAACAACACACTAACAATACCAGACAAAGAACTGAATTGTAGCGATATTAGCTCAAAATAAATATGATAATTAATCATAACTAGTTATAATTAATTATGAATATTTGGATCAGTTAATAAAATTAACTTAATGTAATAAAATTAATATTACAGTCAATTAACCTGTTCATCCAGTGAACACTCAGTGTTAATTGTTTATTAATTCTAAGAAATGTTCCTTTCCAGGTTATGGGAGACAACATTCCTATTGTACGGTACTACTCAGAGCATGTAGTCAAGATCTGATCATTTAAGAGGCAATCTATTCACAGACAGGGAGTCAGAACCAAATATGTATTGTGCACAAGTTTTATTAACTAAATCACGAACACATAGCTAACTAACAAACACAAACACAAACATACATACACGCAAGTCACACATAAACGGGTAAAATGATAAATGATAGAGTGAAACCGGAAGTGGGAAACAGTAGGAGCTACGAAGAAACCAAAAACCAGGAAAAGAATCATCAGTATTCATCATAAAAACTCCCTTGTAACAAAGGAGTTTTTCAAATTAGTACTAAATCACTGTTTAGTGTTCAAAAGGGATATGGTGAGGCCCAGGCAAAGTCCGATGGAACGAGAGACCCGGTGACACTGATGGACTAGGAGACCTAGGTGAAGTCCCACCGAGGTGGAGCCAGGGGGCGGGAGGACTGAGGTGACGCCGGTGTGAGTGAGGACTGCAGTAGAGGGATGGAGGAGCCCGACGCAGTCGTGGGGGGGAGGGAAATAGCCCGGAAGTCTGTGGCAATGGTGGGGCGACGACTGATCAAAGTGGATCAAGGTGGAGCTGGTGGGATATGAGAGCCCAGTGGAGCCGAAGGGACGATGGTCTCAGGTGGAGCCGAGGGGGCGAGGAGCCAGGGCGTAGCCAACTGGTCGACGGTCTGAGGTGGAGCTAAGGGCTCGGAGGGATGAGGAGGAATCCCCACGCCATGGTGGAGCTGTTGACTGGAAGCCCCAAGGTGGATTTGGGTTACATGGCAGAGTTTAACTGAGGAGCCGAAGAGCTGAAGAGAGCCAGTGGAGGCAGGGTCATAGGAATGGCTGGCTTTTGTGGAGCAGGCAGGAGAGGAAGTTTGGGTGCAGAGACAGACTTTGTGATGGACAGGGATGGTGGTGACGAATATATCACTGTGCAGGATGGGATCAGCGGAGACTAAAACCATTCTGTGCTGGACGGGACCAGCGGCGATGAAGACAACACTGTGCTAGATGGGACCAGTGACAATCAAGAACAGACTTTGCTAGATGGGACTTCCAGAGGCAGAAGAGGTTTGTGGGTGGAAATCGGGGGAAAGCTGTTCCTCCGCTTCCCAGTCCATCAGTCACCTTTCATCCTCCAGCTCCACTTATATTCCCACAGGCACAGATGTAATGGCCGGCTCAAACACCTGGTCAGACGGGACCTCTGACTTCTCCTCTGGAACGGACAAGACTGCTGGCTGTGGCTCTGTTTCAGGCACTGGCTCAGGCACGGTCTCCATGGTGGGCATAAGCTGGGTCTCTCAGCCTGCAGTGGGCTTTGGTTCATTATCTGTGGTGGGTGTGGGCTCTGGGTTAGTGATGACTGATGTTAGGAGGGGCTGGACACTGGGAATAGAATCCTCTTCTACTTCATTTACTGCAAAAGAGGATCGTAGTTGATGTAATCCCTAAGAGTCCAGACAGAATTCCCTCATGGCATGAGCAGACGAATCTTGTCATCTCATCCACTCCAGAATCCCTCCATGAGCATCAGGTCACTGCAGGTGGCGAGATGGCAGATGCTGACGAACTCTTCCACATATTCCTCCAGGTCTCTGCCGCTTTGAAAAATAAAAATAAAACCCCCCGAGGGACTGTGAAAATTCCCCATTGGGGCAATATTTATGGAGGCAGTCTCCATCTTTACTTTAGGTCTGGTATTCTGTCACGTGATGAGCAGAGGTGAAGAAGATCAATTATAAGTCCTTAAACAAATTAAAAAAAGAGGAAAACAAAGTAAACTCGGGTAACCCAATAGCAAGAAACAAAAACGAACCAGTATGTAGAACACAACACACAAACAATACCAGACAAAGAACTGAATGAAATGAGGAGCTTAAATACATAGGGTGAATTAACTCAATGACGAACAGGTGACAACTAATTAATCAAAAACCATGGTAACAAATGAAGAGTTGGAAAATGGAACAAAGCAAAACAGGTAACTGAGAGAAACAAACTAAATGTCCATGAAAACAAAAACAAACCAGTCAGTCCGTGACAATCATATGGTTTCGGAAGACTTGGAATACAGAGTCCAAGTCATCTGAACTACTTTCATAGTGCTTTTTTATCATATTGAGCCTAATCATTAACTTCCATTACATGGAAAAGAGCTGCATAACATTTTTTCTTTTTTTTGTTCTGCAGAAGGAAGGAAATCATATGGGTTTAGAAAATCATGAGGGTGAGTAAATGATGACAGAATTTAAAATTTTTGGTTGACCTATTCTTTCAATTTGGTTACTCTGTACTGTGAAAACACAAGCTCATTAAATCATACATTAGATATTCACTTATGTTTCTCTTTACAACAAAGCAAGCCAGGGGAAATCAATTAAAAACCAACAATGGCATGAAAATGAGGGATGGTGTTTATAGACAAGTACCCCAATGATTTGATTCTGGGGGAAAATTTTCTCCCATCAGCCAAGCAGAAATGTAAGAATGCATAGATTATAGATCCATAAATCGCCCTTCTTATGCGAATCATGCATCAAACAAATGTTGTGTGAAGACTGGAGGCTTACTAATGTGTCTATATTGTCTGGAATATTGTGTATATATAGTTCAAATTGTCATAACACAGAACATATAATAATAATAATAATAATAATAATAATACAGAAAACAGTACAAAAACTATTATTATTAATATTAATATATGCACTATATTGCATACACTACTTTATTATGTGCTGACAATATTTGTCCTATGTTTCTTTGGTGGCACTGAATTCACAACTTCATAAGAGAGATGCACGCACACACATGTACTTAAACACAGAAGGGAGAACCTCTAACTGTAATTAGAGGAAAAAGACCTCATGAAAGCAGAAATAAAGATGGCCCAAGGTAAATTTCCTGTCTTTGACTGAGCCATGGACAGATATTATCAAGGCACCATAAGTAAAGCCAAATCCTTCTGAAAGCAATTGCTTTTCAAATACTATTGCAGGAAATGCATCAGCTACTTATCAAATAACAACTTTACATTTAAATTTATCATACATAAAATGATCCTTAAATAAAAAGAATCCATCATTACACCAGTATAAATCTAGAACGTCATGTATTGTGTGTCAGTTAAAGGGTTAGTTCACCCAAAAATGAAAATTATGTCATTTATTACTCACCCTCATGTCGTTCCACACCCGTAAGACCTTCGTTCATCTTCAGAACACAAATTAAGATATTTTTCATAAAGTGAGGCCTCCATTGCCAGCAAGATAATTAACACTTTCAGATGACCAGAAAGGTGCTAAAACATATTTAAAACAGTCCATGTGAGTACAGTGGTTCAACCTTAATATTATAAAGCGATGAGAATACTTTTTGTGCACCAAAAAAACAAAATAATCATTTTTTAACAATATCTAGCGATGGCCGATTTCAAAGCACTGCTTCGAAGCTTTACGAATCTTTTGTTTCGAATCATTGATTCGGATTGCGTATAAAACTGCCAAAGTTACGTAAACTATTGAAATTTCAAAACACTTATTATGTAACGAAGCCTCGTTTACTGAAATCACGTGACTTTGGCGCTGTTTTGAAATCGGCCATCACTAGATATTGTTGAAAAGTCGTTATTTAGTTTTTTTTGGCACAAAAAGTATTCTCATTGCTTGCTAACCTGTTTTCCTGATATGTACTCATGATATTAACTCATTGCAAAAACACTGCCTTTTTCACTTGTTTGCTTAACCTTCTATTCCTCTGCTACAGAAACAAACACTCCTCTTTCCTGGCACGTGCGTTGTTCCCTTTAAGTCTTCAGACTTCCATTAAATACTGGAATTAAGTTAAAGGCAAAAGAACGTAATTAATTAGTCTCTAAAGACTATAAACAAAAAAATTCAAGCTAATAATAAAGCCTCTATTGGCTACTTCTCCCTAGAACCAGGACAAAGGACTAATTAGAGTCCACTGCATGCAGTACTGCAGAGGCTCTGGCCTTACTAGTGTTTTCCCTTCAGATGTTACCCTGCTCAACTCTGAACTTATCTGTTAACCCTTCTATGGTAGCTCCCAAAGAAGGTGTATTTCCTGCTATATTTTAATTCACTGACTCTTCTCTATTTTTACACTGTCTCATTTGCACTGTAAGGTTGCACTTTCATTGCTCAGAAGACCAGAGTTCTCACATATGCTTTGTGTGTTATGTTAGCTGTTTTTTCATAAAATTAATGTTTTAATTTAGCCTTTTTGCGATTCTTGAACCCAGTGGCAACTTCTAAAAAGTATTAAATAAAACAAACTGATATGAGATCACTTATTTAACACTCATTTATCTTTTGCCAAAATAATGAAAAAAAGATGTTAAGAATAGAGAATTATTGAAAATATTCAAATCAGGAATGTCAGAATGACAATCAGAATGACAATCAGAATGCGTAGTTCATGCATAAAAATGTCCATCAAAACCAATACATGTTGAACGATGTTCACTAACCCGGCAAAGTTTTTCAATTGAATTGGCATTTATTCTCTTTAGCATGCAGTGTGAAGCATTTCACTCAGTTCCCTGATCATTTCGATTCAATTTCAGCGAGTGAAGAACACATTTATACTCACATACGTTATGTATTATGACATCAATGTTGTGATATTCCAATGACGTGGATTTGAAAACAGATGGATCGTAAGGTAATAATTATTTATTTCTTACCCGGCAAGCATTGAAGTGATTGATGCTCATGAGTGTGTTATGTCAGTGCTTTTACGAGCGTAATAACGCGTGAGGGGTGAACCATGTTTGGTTTTTGGGTAATTATAAAACGTGCAGGAGAAATTTGGAAGGTTTTTTCCATAGTTCAATATACTTATTTTATGGAATGTAGTTTATTTCATGGCTTATATAAATTACATGTTACACAGAGACTGACATGTTTGGCTTGTCAAAAATGTTACATTCAGCTGTCGCAAATTCGTTGACTTTTGAAAACCAAGTTCATTTTTTACCAGGAAGAGAGTGGTTTTGATGCACAAATTTGTTTTATTGTCTCTTATAAATTAAACCCATGAAAATGCAGATCCTGTTGTAAATAATAGTGAAAAATCACTTTTTAAAACTGTTGTTCCATTATTACCACTTAGCAGATTTTATATATAATTTTAAATAATATATTGCTATTTGCAGTTGGATGCTAACAGCATTCATTGGTTCTTTCACTAGGCACAATAACAATAAAGTGGAATCTAATCTTGTTTTTCTCCAAACTGTAGCAAGCAAAAATACTTGAATCTAATGAGATCTCCATTTTGTGAAGAATTGAAAGAGAAAGGGAGATCCATTACTGACTGTCTTCAAAAGCTCATCTACTTCCTCCCATCACTTCAAAGTCAGGTTGTCTTGTGGTGCGTCCATTTCAGTGGCTCCTGATGTTTTCTTTTCACAAAACAGATCAAAGCCGGTCCAAGTTGAAGAATTGTCATCTCTTCGAGACTGCTACTGTCTAGAAGGTTTGGAAGAGGGAATGAGAGAGAGAGAGAGAGATTGCAAAAGGAAAACAAAAAAAGGGCTGAGCATCGATTGTCAGGTCTTGTTTCCTCTTCCTCACATCCAAAACGTGAGACATCGTGAGAGCATGCTCCCCTAGAGCCATTCTTGCAAGATGCCTTTAACCGCATCTGTCTTTCACATCTCTCGCGAGCAAAGTCGGGTCTTTTTTTATTTGGATATATATTCATCACCCCATCAAAGTGAGACAAAAGAGTCTATTTCTACACTGTGCCGCTTTCACAGTTTGCTTTTTAAGCATCCCGGTTGTCAAAGACAAAGACAGCGAGAGTGAGAGAGAGGGAGAGAGAGGCTGTGATTTCAAGTAAAGACACTACGGCACAAGAACTTTTGTGGTCCCCACTGGCCTGCATACAGGAAAAGACATTTTAAAGAACCAGAGTAAAAAAGGAAAGTTCAAGGCAACTCACAAAGTGAGCAGAAGGAGACAGAGGCAGAGATGGAGATGCAGAGAGCAAGCGAGGGACCTGGTGTTTCGAAATTTTGGACACTCAGTAATCATTAATGAACAAGGTTAACAGCACCAGACGTCTGTGTTACAAGGGAATTGAGGCGTTTAATTTAAGCCAACAGGTTCCATCTGACACCTGAGAGTCCAAGGACGTTCACATTTCCGTGCCAAAACATGTCAGGGTTGGAAAGGAGTGAGCGAAAACTCAGAGACACTCTACTGATAAGAGTCCCAGATCAGTGTTAGTGCTAACCAAAGGAACAACCTCTGAAGAACTAAGGAAGGCATGTACTAACCAGAGAAGGTCAGCTGAGTCTGGACTTCAGCCATTGGACATCTGGCAGTGATGCCAGGGTACAGTTTAAATCTGTAGTGCATTGGATGGTGCGGTGGTAGAACATTTCTCAATCCCTTAGTGGTTTGAGCACCAAACACTTGTAAAAATAATAGATGTAAAAAGTTTTTAAAGCCTAATTCCGTTGGATACAACCTTAAATTATACTACATCACAACTGCAGTTTGACAGCAAAGGGTTGTGCAGAAAAGGCATTATCTATGTATTTGTTGCAACGACAAGATGCATTTATGTATCAGTATTCAGATAGAATCGGGTGTCAAGTCAATTTTATTTATATACACTACCTCTCAAAAATTTTTAATGTTTTTGTAAGTAGTCTCTTATGCTCACCAAGGCTACATTTATTTGATACAAAAATACAGTAAAAGAGTAATATTGTGAAATAATATTACAATTTAAAATAACTTTCTATTTAAATACATTTTCAAATGTAATTTATTGCAAAGCTGAATTTTCAGCATCATTACTCCAGTCTTCAGTGTCACATGATCCTTCAAAAATCATTCTAATATGCTGATTTGATGCACAATAGATACTTTTTTATTATTGAAAACAGTTGTGCTGCTTAATGTTTTTGTGTAAACCATTAAACTTTTTTTTTTTTTTTTTTTCAGGATTCTTTGATGAATCGAAAGTTCAAAAGAACAGCATTCATTTGAAATGTCTTTACTGTCACTTAAATTTAATGTGTCCTTGCTGAATGAAAGTATTACTTTCTTGAAACAGAAGCGTGTCTCAAAATGGAATGAAAAGCCCCTTATTATATGTAATTCTCTTCCATTTACAGTTTACAAATAACAAATATGCCTTCTAGTTTTTATAAAATTCTTTTAATTACAACCTTTATGTAAAGTAAAGCAATAATGTGTTTTAAATAAATGCTGTGTGCGATTAGTGGGGATTTTGCTCAATTTCAATGGCTCGATTCTTTTTCACTAAAAGAGTCATTCAGATTCACTCATTAACCCTTTCTGCAGGTTACATCGTTACATCAGTAGGTGACAACAAGTGACTTAATGCCAATTCCCACTATAGCACCCAATGTGGCAATGCAGAGAATAACCCAGGAAACAATTCACTGACCTCAAGAACCTTTGCCCTGCGTTCCATTCGGAAGGACTCATCCCTATGCCTTAATCCCTTCAAAGGGTTTACCCTCCAGAGTGAGAGCTTCGAAGGAATGAAGGGTGTAGGGGTCAAAAAAACTCTTTTTTTTTTTGGAACGCACTTCTGCGTCATCTTAACGAGACAATCAAGGAGGCGTCTTCGTCACACATTTTGTACGCTGGTTGACCCCCCAAAAAACACGCTCTGAACTATGAGTAGATTGTGCAAGCTGTGCCTTTTGTTTAACGTTAATTTATTTATTTTTGGTTTATCACACCATATTGTATATTGTGTCTATGTATTTGAAACATTTGAATGGACAGATAAAGGTAGCTGTAAAGTATTTTTGTTGAAGTACAATGTCGTTTGACCATAATAATGTACCAAATCTTACTTGTATAAATATTACAGTAGTATAGAAAAATACTATGCATACATTTTTAGGTAAAATCGAACTCTGAGCCTCCTGTACCCATTCTGTGACACCAAACAACTACCGTGTGCAAAGGATCATGGGGGCCCAAAGTGTCCATCAGTTGTACCCTTCGAAATCCTTCATTCCGAAGGGCCCTTTGAAGTGACCAGTTTTGAGCACTTCGGTTTGGAATGACCCATCAATATGGCGGCCATGATTGTTTTCACTCCGAAGTGCCCTTCGGAGGGCGATATATCCTGTTTGGAACGCACCGATAGTCTCCCTCAAAGAATATCCATAAAACCAAATATAGCGAAAACTGGCCCTTGATTTGAAGAGGGTTCTTTCCTGAACCTATAAGGTGCTGCCAAGAACCATCAAAGAGTGCACTCATTGTCACTCATTGTGACCCTCTAGGCAGATTGTTTGACAAATAGCTTTTACTCAACCAGGCAAATAGGAAATGAATTTGATTTGTCTTCATAAAGTGAATGAAATGCACTGTCTCTTAACAACCATAATTTACAGAGTTCCTCGGGGCCGGATTTACCTCATGTTGTGACATAGGCAAAAGAAAATGTTGCCTCCCCATCCCCAGTCGGTCAGAAACCTTGTATGACCAAAACTGCTATAGGGAAGTGGAAAAACACTGTATTTTTTAAATAATTAAACACTGTGTTGTCAAAGTTGATATTGTGGCTTTATGATCATATACTGTACTTGCATGTGTCATTATATTATTAACATTTTACTAAAATCAAGCTCAAATGAAGTTACGTTATAAAAGTAATTTGAATTAAGATTTTGACCAATATCGTTTTTTTGTTTTTTTTCCCCCATCATTAGAACATACAGATCTGAGGCAGCAAGTGCATCACATTATGTTTTCATTAACTTTTTTCTGTCATTTTGCCAAAACCTCATGTTACAGAAAGATGTAGTGCTACCAGGCTATTTAAGACTTGACGACAAACGCTGTACTTATTCAAACAACCAGTTCTTTATTTACCTCTGCATTACAAACAAGCAGAGACGGTCCAAATTGTATGCAGCACTTCGTTCATGATAGAGGCTGGGTGGAGTTATGAGGTTTTACCAACAGTTTGAGTAGCCAAATGGAGTAACAAGGTTTAGTCACAAGCTCTTTTTAATACTTTTCATTAAATATTTGCAAAATCCACAGAGAGATGTAAAGGGTAAACAAGTCCGATTCATGGAGGCCCCACCTCTCAACTTACAGGACTTAAAGGATCTGCTGCTAACATCTTGGTGCCAGATACCACAGCACACCTTCAGGAGTCTAGTGGAGTATGTATGTGTATATATATATATATATATATATATATATATATATATATAAACAGATCAGACATGACATTATGAGCACCTTCCTAATATTGTGTTGGTCCCCCTTTTGCTGCCAAAACAGCCCTGACCCGTTGATGCAAGGACTCCACTAGACCCCTGAAGGTGTGCTGTGGTATCTGGCACCAAGATGTTAGCAGCAGATCCTTTAAGTCCTGTAAGTTGCAACATGGGGCCTTCATGGATCGGACTTGTTTGTTCAGCACATCCCACAGATGCTCGATTGGATTGAGATCTAGGGAATTTGGAAGCCAAGTCAACACCTCAAACTCGTTGTTGTGCACCTCAAACCATTCCTGAACCTTTTTACTTTGTGGCAGGGCACATTATCCTGCTGAAAGAGGCCACAGCCACAAGGGAATACCGTTTCCATTAAAGGGTGTACATGGTCTGCAACAAAGCTTAGGTAGGTGGTACGTGTCAAAGTAACATCCACATGGATGGCAGGACCCAAGGTTTCCCAGCAGAACATTGCCCAAAGCATCACACTGCCTCCGCCGGCTTGCCTTCTTCCCATAGTGCATCCTGGTGCTATGTGTTCCCCAGGTAAGCGACGCACACGCACCCGGCCATCCACGTAATGTAAAAGAAAACGTGATTCATCAGACCAGGCTACCTTCTTCCATTGCTCCGTGGTCCAGTTCTGATGCTCACGTTCCCACTGTTGGCGCTTTCGGCAGTGGACAGGGGTCAGCATGGGCACCCTGACTGGTCTGCGGCTATGCAGCCCCATACGCAACAAACTGCGATGCACTGTGTATTCTGACACCTTTCTATCAGAACCAGCATTATCTTCTTGAGCAATTTGAGTTACAGTAGCTCGTCTGTTGGATCGGACCATACCGGCCAGCCCTCGTTCCCCACATGTATCAATGAGCCTTGGCCGCCCATGACCCTGTTGCCGGTTCACCACTGTTCCTTCCTTGGACCACTTTTGATAGATACTGACCACTGCAGACCGGGAACACCCCACAAGAGCTGCAGTTTTGGAGATGCTCTGATCCAGTTGTCTAGAAATCACAATTTGGCCCTTGTCAAACTCGCTTAAATCCTTACGCTTGCCCATTTTTCCTGCTTCTAACACATCAACTTTGAGGACAAAATGTTCACTTGCTGCCTAATATATATATATATATATATATTTTTTTTTATATATTTCCTTCCTCATTGTAATTGTAATTGTAATCCGGCCCTGGAGTTCCTCCCATAAATATTCTGTGCACTGAAATCTCGCTGATAGATCCCTCTCTTTGGTTGGGAATGAAAACAAACTGCTAAAATCAAATGAAACATTCCTTACAGGTTAGCTTTTCTCATCTCTCAGCATTGTTATTTTTATGGAGAAGCATGTACAGCAAGTAAGGTGCTGGTTCTCTGATTGGTTTAGTATCAGGAGTGAACTGCACTAGGCACATACCTGTAATGAGTTTGAAATATTCACAGGTTTGCTGCATGGAGACGCAGTTTGTCATCACTCGGCCTAATGGGCAGATATGTTTAGATATGCCAAACATATTTATTTCTCTTGCAGGCAGAGAGTCTCTGAGGAAAGTCCACACAGACTGTACTTACACCCTAGGCGTGGAAATTAAACACTGACCTTGAGATGGAAATTCATAGGCAGTGAGGAGATAACAGATGAACGTTTGAGAGAGAGAGAGACAGAGAGAGATCAGATGGAGCATTAAACACTATTCTGACACCTACATCTCAAAAGTGTCTTTTTCAGCCTAGTTTATACTCATGTTCACATGAGGTTGAGGGTGCACAGGCAAAAAAGTGACATGCACCTCTGAATTGTTGTAAATTTGCATGCACAGTGCACTGAGCACTTCAATCTGATTGGACTGGAAGCATCTGAAGGAAGGCTGCTCAGATGAGCCTGCACTTTTGAAGCAGAGCAGAATTACTGAAAATAATGTTAAAAACATTTGTTTTCACCTATACTGTGAAATTACCTGCTGTAGCTCGGCAGCTGTTCGTGTTCAGAAAGTATGTAACTATTTGTCCAACACCATTTGTACATTGAATAAAACAAGTTGGGTGGAAAAAAATCCTTAAACTGCTCATTTTTTATACTGTGTAAAATTAAACCCATTAACATGTTTAAATGTTATTTGAGGTCATAAAATTTTTTAAATGTAAGTCATCCTAAACAAAGCTGAAAAATGGCACTTTTCAGCTGGTGAAGCAGCTAAACCAGCTTCACTAGGCTGGGTGACAAGTTAGACCATCGTAAACCAGATAAGACCAGCAAACAGACCTAGGCTGGTTTAAGCGTTTTTTATATATATATATATATATATATATATATATATTTTTTATTTTTTTTTTTTTTGGTCCCAGCAGGGAAGACATAATTTAGACTAGGCTCTAAAACATAAACATTAATTGTAAACAAAATTAGTCTAAATAGAGTTTTTTTTCTACCCCTTACTTATGACAAATGACCAGTAAATATGATTTATTAATACTAAACCTGGAAAAGTATATAATAGTTAACAAACAAACAAACAATAAATAAAAATTATGTCATTGTTTACTCACCCTCATGTCATTCCAAACCTATATCAATTTCTTTCTTCTATGCAACACAAAAGACGATATTTTGAAAAATGCTTGAATAGCTTGCAGTGAAAGTCTTTGAGGTCCAATTTCATTTTGATCACCAACATTCTTCAAAATTTTCCACAGATGAAGGAAATGCAGCAATGAGAAAAGAAGAATGAGGGCGTGTAGATAATGACAGAAATTTTTTTGGTCTTTGGAGGGTTGCACGCAAGTATATTCTTTACGTTGTGCGATGCGATTGATTATTCTGACGTATTTGGGGCAGATAGACATATCAGCAGATATGCTGTGTCCTGAAGAAGAACTTTAACCAGAAGTTGAACAGACCAAAGTTAACTTTTGGGGTGCTGGATTTTGACCTTCTGCACCCTGTCTCTGTGAAAAAATTCAGGGCATAGCTTGAAAAGCTGAATAATGCATTTGAGCGCTCATAAGGCGCAGTCCATTAGCACCTGTAATTGAACAACACGATCTCCAATTATGCATTTTTATTGACTAAGCGGAATACGGCGGGACTTCAGCAGGATGTGATTGATCCATGGCAGACACCTTTAAAATGCTAATCTCTAAACTTTGATGTCGAGAGTTGCCAGGTAAACCTTAGCACAGATGTCATAAATTAGATTCAGGAATCCTTTGAAGGTTCCCCAAACATCTTTTTTTATTCCAAGCCAAAGCAGGTTTAAAGTAAGTCTCTCTCTTTCATGTCCAGACCTCTTGGCATAAGTCCCTGGCCTTTACATTTATTATAGATGACAGATAAAAATAATTCATTAATTAATATAAGGTTAAGAAGAAGAGCAGGATTAGCTTCACTACATTTACAGACTCGTGATCTGAGTGACTGGCTTTCTAACGGGAAGTTTTTAAACATTTGCATTGTTTCATTTAACACTGCCAGAACATCCTGCTGGGACTGAGTTTGGACCTCAAACTGATGAAACCTCTAGAGCACACTGTGAATTGTTCTTTTTCTGCTGCTGTTGTCTGGTCTCTAGAGGTGGGATCATACAAAAACAGTTGTTTATCTCTGCTAGGCCCCAAGTGGACTAAAGTCTCTTCCACTCTCATTACCGACAACTAAGGTGTGTGTGTGTGCACTTGGATGAGTGAAATGCAGAGCACAAATTCCAAGTATGTGACACCATGCTTGGCTACGTCACGTCACTTCACGTCACGCCACTTTTAATTAATTTACTTTCATAATGCACGCTCCTGATCTTACTAATAATTAATCGACTCCAAAGAAATAAAAAATATCTAAATATAGACATACGTTTAAGTACCTTTAGAAGAAAACTGCAGGTTAAAACTCACAGGATGAACTTTCACTGACTTGCCAAATTACAGCCTAGAATGTGAAATAAGTGTTAAAACATCAGTCAAGTTGTCATTGCCTTACAAATTAACAAACATCTGTTTAACAACTTCAGTTTAGAACTATTTAAGGTGTTGTACACAGAGTAGAGCACAAGCCAAGAAGTATAAAGTTAAAAAAGAACTTAATTAAAGTGAATGCGGTGCAGTTTTGATGAATTTGCTCATGTAGATCCATCATAAATTACATTTATTACCTGATTTGATTTGCCGTTATCAGTCCCTGATAGCAGTAATATGAAGTGACTTGGAGATGCATTATCTCCCAGTTCCAGCCTTGTGGCCATGTGAGACAGATGGCCTGCAGTATGCCTCTGTGTTCACCTGTTATAATCACACAAAACATTTTTAAAAAGATTGAGTCGCCACTTGACCTCAGATACAGAGTTTATTGGATTTCACTGGAGTAAATTAGGAATTAGAGATAGTTTGGATGTGACTGTTTATATAGAGGAGATGCTAATTGGAACACTAATCTTGAAGTTTGCACATGAAAAAAAGTATCAAAATGAAATAATTTGTTCCACCTCTACCTGAAACATATTTCTATTCTGGCTGAATCGGATTCAAAAATCCCTTGCACACATGCACAGTGCCATGATGCACGTTTACATACGTTTAACACAATACAAACTGGTCAGTGGATGAAACTGAATATTTACTAAATATTTGCTAAAACAACTCTTCTGACATGTATATATTTTTTCATACATGTCATCAAGGCAAAAAAGATAATTATACATGCGGTAGCTCGGCTGACATTGTGGTGGCTTTCTCCAATTCTAAACGTGGCAACTGGGCACTGTGCATGCGCTGAAGTTTTATTTGGAATACATGTAATGTGCATGTAAAAGAATATGTGAATCTGATTGCAAAGTTTAGCGTTCATATAAACAGAATTCAGAATCTGAAATCGGATTGTATTAAAGGGTTAGTTCACCCAAAAATGAAAATAATGTCATTTATTACTCACCCTCATGTCGTTCTACACCCGTAAGACCTTCGTTCATCTTCGGAACACAAATTAAGATATTGTTGATTAAATCCGATGGCTCAGTGAGGCCTCCATTGCCAGCAATGTTACTGCACCTCTCAAGATCCATAAAGGTATTAAAAACATATTTGAAACAGTTCATGTGACTTCAGTGGTTCTATCTTAATATTATAAAGCGATAAGAATACTTTTTGTGCGCCAAAAAAACAAAAACGAATTTTCAACAATATCTATATGGGCCGATTTCAAAACACTGCTTCATAAAGCTTCTGAGCTTTATGATTCTTTTGTTTTGAATTAGTGATTCGGATCTCTTATCAAACGGCTAAACTGCTGAAATCACGTGACTTTGACGCTCCGATTCACTGATTCGATTCGTAAAGCTCTGAAGCAGTGTTTTGAAATTGGCCCATATAGATATTGTTGAAAAGTTGCTATTTTGGTTTTTTTTGGCACACAAAAAGTATTCTTGTCGCTTTATAATATTAAGATAGAACCACTGAAGTCACATGAACTGTTTCAAATATGTTTTTAGTACCTTTATGTATCTTGAGAGGTGCAGTAACATTGCTGGCAATGCAGGCCTCACTGAGCCATCGGATTTCATCAACAATATCTTAATTTGTGTTCGGAAGATAAACAAAGGTCTTACGGGTGTAGAACGACATGAGGGTGAGTAATAAATGACATTATTTTCATTTTTGGGTGAACTAACCCTTTAATTCAGAATGATGAAAATACCTGCTGTTTAGCTAGTCGGCATGGTCCAGTTAGTCGCTGCTAGTAGATGTTGTAACTATAGATATGCATATGTAGATACCACATTCGACAGCTCCAGACACATTAGCGCACCCGCCATCTTGGAATGTCACGGCGTCGTCACTCACAGTTAGAATCAATGATACCACAACATTGCACAGCTTCTTGTGAGACCACCGAGATTTAAATTCCAGAAGAAATGGGATAACATTTCACAGGTGAAAATGTGTTGGTTTGTTTTTTTTATATGCATTAACTCAAAATTACAGGTTTTTACTATGGTAACTTTTTAATGTTGTGTTAGCTGATCACTTTATCTTGTTGTATATTGTGTTAGTTTAGCAAAATCATCTGCTGACGTCTATTACAGATATAGATATTCATACACGTGTCTAACTATGGTTGCAGATGCTCAGTCAACTTCGCTTTGACCGTTCCAATATGGTGGACGGCTTATGCATAGCGGCCCATAGGAACAGCCTCTAATGAGGCATCTATGGTTGTAACTACACCATCTGGCTGCAAAAATCATCTTTCTCTCTTCCACCATATTTTTTTTTCTCACTGAATATGCTGTTTTACTCAAAAAACATGTCAGATTACAGAATTTAAAATGGTTTGCAAATGTCGTTTCATGTTGTCTTTAAGCTAACGTTACATTAATTTGACTCAAAGTCACAAAGTACTTGGTGGCTCATGACTGAACGGCGCTGTAAAACTTTCTTTTGCTCTAAACCCCAGGAACAAAGAATCAAGTCTATCCACATAAAGCACAATGTTTAAACATTTCCCACTGGGGCCTGAAATAGTATAGGCACATTTCCCAGGCTTCAATTCACTGCTGTCTTACTGATTTTAAAAGTCACTGAACATTTTCCCAACCTGTCTTCCTATAAGTAAATGCATTCTCACTGTAATATAGTCTTGTAATTGCTTACTTTGTTTTCCGCCTCCGTCTCGTGTCATGTGCTGATGTATGCAGCGTTGGCCTCCTGTGAGCATTGACGGCAGTGCGTCCAGTAGGGGGCCCGCATTAAAGTCAGCCCTGTTGCATTTCAATGATAAAGTGAGCTAAACAGTAATACCTCCTCCACTCCTTCTCACAGTCAGACTCTGTCGAATAACCGACAAAGCTATTATGCCTGACAAATGCAGAGGGCAGGTTCACAAACCCCTGTTGCTAACCAAAATAACCCTGTCTGCAGTGAGCATATATTGCTATCTCCGCTTCCTCCCGCTAATTTAAAAATCATCACTTCGGAGACACATCTCTGAAACCCCCTGACAACAGCATAAGGGCTTAAATGTGTTTGCTCTTCAGTGAATTGTTTAACAT